>QEPC01006430.1:45636-64174 GCA_003113815.1 Sphenodon punctatus | reverse complement strand
TAGCCCACTGGCGGGAAAAGGTTCCCCACCGATGAAATAATGTTGTGTAGCAAAAGTAACTGATGCCAACTGTAGTAGTGTTCATGATAATCAGTGTGTCCACAATAAGGGACTATGAAGCTTGAACTACTTTTTGTGGAAAATGTGCATCCATCAGATGACAACAGCTTTTGATCACTGCCCACCTAGATTGGACTTGAACTTCATAATAAAACAGAATTGTACATCTCTGTAATCTATCCTGGCTAAGTGTGCAATACCTGGACCGGGAGGTAGGGGGAGCCCCCCTGGTTTAAGTCTCACCTTCCCTTGGGCCAGTTACAATATTCTCTCAGCCTAACCTACCTCACAGGGTTGTTGTGAAGACTAAAAGTTGTGTTAAAACTGTTCTATGTAAAGTACTCTGAGTGCCATTGGGGGGGGAGGGGCACTATATATATTAAATAAATAAATGCAATTTAAAAACACGTACTTTGAAACTGTGTGTTGGATTCAGAGCAAGCCACAGGTCTTGTGTGAATGCCAACATGCTTCTTTTCTTATATCATTGCCAGATGTAAACATGTTAAGTTTTCCTAGATAACACAGGAAATACTAGGTCTCAAACACCTTAGATCAACCCAAACTCTTCATCAGTAGAAGTTTTCCCATTGTATATTGTGTTTACTTGTTCCCCAGCAGGGTCTGCTGATGCTAATGGATTCACAGCAGTACATCCTACTTCTGTTATTACAGGTCTAATTCAGTCATTAACATTTCATTAATGGACTGGCCTCCTAGCTGCCTGCATGGCTGTCTAGTATTGATGAGCTTTCGAGTATAGGAAACTGGTATTTAAGGTGGACTATTTCTAAGGGTTATTAAAAAAACTGGGGGCCATATCTGAAATGCACAATAGGAAAAGCTACACCATCACAGCATCCTTTAATTTTGAAGACTGACTATTAATTTATAAACATGTAATTACATCCAGGCAATAATCATTGAAGCAAAACATGTAATTATAAAAACTCCATATCTAGGTTTAACTAGACAGGGTTTGTACCATTCTATCAGGTATCTAGTGTGTCTTACCATCATAACTAATTATATTGCAATAGATTTTTATTTCATTTCTTGTCCCAAAACCTTGTCCTGCGACTCTGGGCATTGCTAAAAAGCTACTGCATTCCTCCCCAAAACAGATGAAAAAGCCAGCAGATTTCCAAAAACATAAATGTATTATTAATTATTAATTATATTGCACCTTTAGAAGTCAAAGTACTTTACGATCCATATTCAGTTCACTTTTACAACAATCCTGAAAGGTAGGTCATTATTATTATCCTTTTATAGGTGGAAAACTGAGACTGAAAGAGGGTGGGTGGGTGATGGGTGGTTATTGGTCGTCAGACCAAAGACCATATTGCAGCAAACACATGGTGAGGAGCAAAGATAAAAAGGTCAAGCACACAACAAGGCTACAAACATGCCAGAACTAGACACATCTCCAAAGAGAAGTTAAAAACCATGGAACTACCCAACAGTCTTCATAAAAAATTTAAAAATACAATAAAATCAGCCTTGTCACCAAGATACAGGGCAAGGCAGACAGCACCAGGAGTAACATCACTGCATGTCAGAGCATAAAGGGATTCTTTATCCACACCATCGGTGCTTTCTGAGGTTGAGCTAATGCAGTTTATTGAATATTTAATTATTATTTACTTATTTCTTCACATGTATATCCCCTCTTCCCATTAAGGTTCAGCGTCAGTTACAAAACACAAAAACATTCAAAAATACACAGAATAAATGCAGATAAAATTCTCTGACCTCCAGTATATTAGAATACACAAATAAAACCAAGTAACAATGAGTGAAATCCCCAGCCCACAACTTTCCTTCAGAATACTGCTGGCACAGTTCTGAATAACGTTAAGAGTCCCATAAATAGAGTCTGAAGGACTGTGTTGGTTGGCCATAAGTGGCTGCAGAACTAGGGCCTGGGTACATCCTGATGAGGATGCAGCCCTCCTAAATAGCTGCATGTGACTGTCCCTTTAAGGGGGTTGGCTGCCTCCACCAGTCCTATCCCTCCTGGGAAGGTCATTGTTGCAACTGGCTGGGGCCAGAGAAGGATCTCTGTAGCTGGAGGCCAGTCAATGCGCTTGGGAAGAGTTTGGTGGAAGTGAAGGATTGAATGCCCATGACCAGAGACTGGCTTGTGGCAATATCTAGTGAGAAGTGCTTTGAACTTTATATTAGGAATGTTAAGACTTTTGTAATGTAAATAAATCTGCACTTGGGTCACTTTTAGACGAGCGGGTCATAGTCGCACGACCCACTCGAGCATTTTTTTCAAAATCCTGCAAAGCGGGATTAGACGTGACGAGGGACGCGATCATGCACATTCAAGGCAGTCACGCATTGTTTACCGACCGCGGATGAAATACCTTGATGTGTGAGGTATTTAACTCATGTTTAGTAAACAATGTGCAACCGCTTTCAATGTGTGTGATCGCATCCCTCATCACATCTAAACCTGCCTCGTGGGATTTTGAAAAATTGCATGAGTGGGTGTGCGACTGTGACCCGCTTGTCTAAAAGCGACCTTGGTTTCAGGTGTGGCTCATCATTGGGGCCCTTACCCTGATGAACCCTGTAGCCCAAGGCTGCCCTACCACAAGAACATCAGTCAAACTACTCCCTCATGGGGGCGGGGGGAGTAACTACTCAGTGTTGAAGTGTGACACAGATGTGCTTTTGGGGTCTGATACTCAAGATTCCGTGCTCTTCAGATAACTAATCTTCTGGTCCTCAGAGAACTGTGTTTGAACTGAAGCACAGATGTGCAACTGCACTGAAGTGCAGATGATGATGTCCCATCTACTCTAGTGTTGCCTATTAGAGGAGCCATGAACCACTGATTACTAATATCACTTTACTTACCATGGAAGGGCTTGTGCCTCCAAATGGTCAATATTGTTCTGACCACACATTACCATCGTGTGTGGCAAGATGGACATGAAATTATTGAATCCTGAAATACCTGACCAACACAACCATCATCCGTTTCAGTGGGGCACTGAGGAGTTGGCTGCAGAGTAAAGACTGTGTCCCGAAGGAGGCTGCGAAAGGTCTACATTGACTGTCAGCTGCTACAGCCTGCCCCATCTCTCGCTTTCCAGTTACAATGAGTGTGTGTCTTAGTGTGCAATAGGGAATTGAAAAACATTGCATCATATCATACAGGAGTATAATGCAAGTACTTTGTGAAAATTACTAATTTGATACCATAATTATGCTTGTAATATAAAATTATTAAGCACTGCCATATTGCACAGTAAATGGAACTTATATTGATGCAATAAAATGTATTTGAATCCCATTACAATAACTTTATTGTATTCTTTAATGGCATCCACGGTTAACAAAAACAAACTACCATCAGGAAATAACTGGCTGATGGGTACCATGAACTCCATAATATTAGGTCACATTAGCGATATTGTTTTTTGCTTCCTGTTCATACTTTCCCACACCCCCTTATGAACACCTGCAATTTATTTGCGGGTTTGTTAGATGCAAAGGATGCTGGCAGTAAAAGGCAGATTAGAGTTTACTAAATGTAAAAATCCCCAGTGTGGGCTGCCTTAATAAATTCAACATTTTAACATGCCTTTGACTTCTGCTTTATAAATGGGGCTATAAAAATTATTGATCCTGAATTCATATTTTTAAGGATCCTAGTGGCTAAGTCAGTCACCACTGCGCCATGCTGACATGCAAATAGATCTTTTCTTATTCTGAAACCTGAAGCTTATTATCTTTATAAGCGTAGCTAGGGTTGAGAAATCTGGAGGGAAACAAAGGAATGTTGTGGTTAATACAAATGTGCGTGAGTGCTTTTTTTCCTGCTGTAGAACTGTCACATGTACATAAGGTTAGCATGTACAGACTGCTTACTTAACAAGGGTGCAGAAAATATGAATTATGGGAAACTATGCCAAAGCCTCATCTAAACAGATTCATCCAGCCTCCTTTTGTCTGTCAGGGTAAATAAAATGAAGAAACAAACCACAACTAGGAAAGGGGGAAGAGAAAGAAACCAGTCAGCTAAAATGTCACGACTTGCTTCTCTGCAGGTGTCATCTAGACTTCACTGAGAAGGCATACAGCTTTGATTTTCTCATCAGGAAAAAAATATTTACTCCTGTTACCACAAATAGGATTCTAAACATAAAGGCCGAACAGATAAGAACATGCCATGTAGGGGAGCATATTTTGACAGCGCTGATTTCAATGAGAAGATCCCCCACCCTGCTTCTAAGGACTATTCTTAATATACATAAATATTTTTAGCATGTATGTTTAATGTTAAAATATTTTTAGCATGAATTATTAACTTGAACGTCTTACTACTGCACTAACCTGGGAATCTTAATAATGGAAGTATTGGTCTCCGGGAGCCTTAGTGAACGTTCATAACCTTAGGAAAAGCAATCGGATCACTTCAGGTCCTATCTCCCAATTACATTCTATTATCCTTAAATTGTTCTCTTTCTTCTTCTGTGCTGTATTATGCATGTATGTACAGAATACATATAATGTAATATTACTATGTCACGCTATACTTGAGTATACTGTACTGACTTATTACAAAGCCACTTGATTTTGTGTTATTGCAGCAGAGTCAGCATTTCCATTACCCGGTAAATTTATATGTAATTATATTTAGGTGTTTATACTGTAATTGTAATTCACATGCAAACATTCACTCTAAGGTAGAATTTGACATAAATAACATTCAGCAGGAAATTTCCTAAGTGTATCACATAATAGACAATTACTCCATTTAACGTGGACTGTCCTTCAAACTGTGGCCAGTGTGCTTCAGCTGAAGGCAAAAGAAGAAGAGGCAAAAGAGACAAGGTGCAAACCTGGCCCCATTAATGGGACCGTAGTCACTGGTTTTATTAGAGTCAGGATGGTGGTACTGCCTAGGCAACACAGCGCCACCACTACCATCCATCAGGTCTGCCATATTCAGAAGCTAACTGGGAGTCATTTTTAAAATTTGTTTTAAAATGGTGATTCTCGAAATGTCCAGGAACGTTTTTGCCATAGGGTGACCCGGGGTGACTGCCCTGGGCCCTACTCTTTCTGAGGGCCCTGCAGTGGCCTCTATTTTCACCAGGACAGGTTGTGGGGGCACCACTCCCTCTCAGTGGGGCCCCAAACATGACCACCTTCAGGGCACCCTAGAGGTTGCCTGCAAGGGGGTGGGGCCACCAGGATCCCTACATTTTAACTTCGCCCTGGGCCCCACAAATCCTTAAGCCAGCCTTGTAAATGCCCTCCCTTTGCTATCCCTTTGGTCTCACCTTTGGTCTCACCTTTCTCCCCTCATCTCTGTCCAAAATTCTGCTGCCAGGGTCATCTACCTCGCCAGTCGCTTCGACCATGTGCAGCCCCTCCTCTCTTCGCTTCACTGGTTTCCCCTTCCTGAACGAATCCTGCACAAGCTCCTAGTCTTCACCTATAAAGCTCTTCACAACCTCGCTCCCCCCTACCTCTCTGCACTTATCGCCCTCCATACTCCAGCCCGTGCACTTCGCTCCTCCTCTGTCCCTTCTCTCACCCTTCCACGCCTTCCCTGCTCCCCTAAGCGCCTTCGTCCCTTCTCACTTGCTGCCCCCCATGCCTGGAACTCCCTCCCTGTCCACATCCGCCTTGCCCCCTCCCTTCATACCTTCAAATCTCTCCTTAAAACTCACCTCTTTCGCTCTGCTCTGTCTGACTCTTTATCCTGCTGAGCCACTATTCCTATACCTACGATCGGTTTACCCTTATCCTTGCAACATGGACCTGCCTGCTGTCATTCTCATCGTAACCAAGCCAAGTACGTGCACTTGAGACCTCGCATCTTCATGAATGTTAGACCCCTTGTCTCTCCCTCTGTTCCCCTTCCTAAGTCTCTCCCCCAGCTCCTGTCTCTCAGATTGTAAGCCCTAGGGGCAGGGACCGTGTCTATTTTATTACTTTGTAAAGTGCCAGGTACACTGCTGGCGCTATATAAATGTTTGTTAATAATAATAATAATAATAATATCCTGCCTCTTGTTACTGGTATCCAACACCCTCAACTCTAACGCAAGTAATTCCCCATGCCACCCTGCCCTTGCATCCCATCTCTCTCGCACATGTCCTCAATCCACCCCCTTCCTTCCCCCCTTGCTCCATGGTTATCTTTGAAATTTGTCCGTGTTCAGTCAGAGCGTAGCTAGAAATTTGGCAGCAGTCAGTGCTCCTTCTTGTGCCCCTCTCCCCCAGATACTTTGCACACATCTCAGAGGAAGCAACCCTCCAGTTTGAGAAGCATTGTTTTAGAGTATACCACATTCAGCACTCCCTTATTCTTCCCCCAGAGTAAAAATGTAGCATTTCAGCAATCCACAGGAAGCTTTAAAAGAGTGAAGGGACTTCTAGAACTCCTCCTGAATTTTGTTTATCAGGTGGGTAAGAGTGACATCTTGTATTATCAAGACAGTTCTGTCATGGCTGAAAATAAAACCTGAAAAAGGCACATCTTCTGAATTGTCAAAACTGACAAACAGGCGCAAATTCGGTGGGTGAAAACAGAGGGTATTTTTAGACGTGGCGGCTCAGTGAGTTGCCACACCTAAACCCACCCCAGGATGAGCCTCCTCACTCCGGGCAGGGATCTGCCCAGTCAGCAAACAAACGTTCTGGTGACTGGGGCTGGGATGGGGAGAGGGTGGGGGATGTCTACACGACCCCGCCCCCTGTGCTCCTCAGCGTGGGCTCGCCTCCTCCCTGATGGGCGGGTGCAGCAGCCTATGAGACCACAACGCTTGGCCATGGTCCAGGGTTAGGTGGAGTGGGTCATAAGACATGATGGGTAGCTCTACCATGGTCCGGGGAGTTGGGAACACCTATCCTGGACCGTGGCAGGGCTTAACATGGGATGTGCACTGGCCGGGAGCCCAGTGCACATCCTGTGTTAGCCCTGCCTCAGTCCAGGGTAACTTCTACTCGTGCACATGGTGAACATCTGGTGGGATGGGAGCAGACATGACACCCTCACCCATGGCCACACTGGGGTAAGCATGGCCATGGGCAGGGGTGTCTGAAAATATCCAGATGTTCACCTTAACTCCACTTTAACACCACTTCAACATTTCTTATGCATGGGTATTTTCAGACGTTACGAGATCACAGTGAACCACGGTGAATACCCACCTGTGTTCACTGTGGCTCGAACGTCTGTTTGGCGGACGCCAGATGTTCGCCACAGTCAATACCCGCATGGGGTCAATTTGAACCACGCTTCCCGGGCTAGCCGGGGGAATGTCCCGGGAAGTGTGGTCAAAAAGATCCCCAGCGGGGACCAAAAAAAAGTAACGTCTGGCCGGTTGCCACGGCCCGGGATCCCCGGCGGGATCCCGGGCCACGGCACATCTGGCTCGATGCGGCGGCCGCAGTGGCCCCGCCGCCCGCCCGTCTCCATGGAGGGCAGGCGGTGGGGTGTGTGGAGGGGGCGGGGCCATGCGGCCGCACTTTGCTCCGCCCGGCCCCGCCCCCTCCCAGATTCCCCGCCGGGATCCCCCCGGCACGTCTGATATGACGTGACGGGGTGACCCCGGCGGGGAATGAAAGGGTTGTTTTCGGTAGGGGGCCAAGAGGCCCCGTAACGTCTGAAAACACCCCATGTTACAGGACTGCATAGGGTGCCAATACAGCCCTGCAACATGTGTAAGAAATGTTAAAACGGTATTAAAGCAGCGTTAAAGTAGAGTTATGTGCAGGTCTGTTTTTTCACCCTTTGTTGTTGTTTTTTCCTGTTAGGTGTATCAGAAGTAACTATTTAGAACTGGTCCATTTTTGATTCTGTAGAAAGGGAAGTATTGAACATTTTCAATGTGAAAATAATAATTGATATTTTCATATTTTGACAACTGAAACATTTTACTTTAAGAAAGAAATTCTGACAAACAAAACTTTGCTGTTGTCAAAATTGCAAAGTTTTGCTGCCTCATTTAAATTAGTCAAAAAAAATTTCTCAGTTCTTAACAAATGAAAGATTAGGCATATATTTGTTGCCAACCACGCCCCCTTCCCAAAAAATCCTAACAAGACCCACCAAATGGCAGTTCTTCTGTATTCTTACTAAGCTTCTGACATTTGCATGTCATACTCTGAGACTGTCCCTAGCAACCAGGGGATCCCCTGCGGACTTCTCAGATGTCAAAGCACAGCTTGCCTTCTCAAGTCAAATAGCCTTAGTTATGGTACTGCTTACAGGATGAGTATTTACTTCTGATTTTCTCTAAATATGTGTATCATACAAACTGTATTCAATTTCTACAACCATACACATTCAAAATAACATACACAACATCAATATTTGGTTTCAGATTCCACACAACCCCATATAAAAAGGAAGGCACAAAGCTTGTTCTCTTGCCCTTCCAGAAGTGGGTTAAATTTTCATTTCAATGTTAAAATTAAATTTCATTGAATTTCAAATTTGGAATTTCATTCTGTATATCTGACCAGCTGAAGAGATAGGTAAGAACTACACTTCAAGTGGAAATGTCAACAAATAGAGTAGATTTCATGGATGAACATTAAAATTCTAAATATTGCTTTCCATAACCAACCTGCTGTCCTGTATTTCTCTCCTACTGTATCCAGTGCCTCGTTATTCTTCTGATTTATTAATTATTATTATTATTATTATTATTATTATTGTTGCAAGCATTTATATCCCTCACCCTCCTGTACACTGGCAGCTTGGGGCGGCAAACAACACAATGGTAAAAAATATAAAATTCTTTTAAAACACTACAGACATTTAAAATATTAAAATATTCAAAACAGAAGGCTAAAAGGCAAACCCCCCCCCCCCCAACCTCCCCTCCCCACTTCCCTCCACGAAGACCCGGCGGAACAACAATATTTTTGGAATGATCACTAGTTCTGGTCCCTGTTTATCCTGGAGTCCATCTCTATTATACTTGTTAGTCCATAACCACCTGAACTAAGTGTTCCTCTTTTATATCCTGTCCCAGCTCTACTAGCTTCATAGCTGCTTTCAGTTTTGTCAGTTCCTCCATCAGCAGCACTGCTATTGTATTCAAAATCAATGGGTATCAAATACAGGGTGTTTTCAAATGTGACAGTCCCGCGGATTTCAACACCTTGACCCATGTGGACATCTGTGATGCTGTCATGTCTAATACCTGCCACCAGATGTTACCCCAAGCCAGAACCGGGTTTGCATGGGCTGTGGCAGTGCTTAACCCGGGCTCTTCCTCAGGACCATCCCCAAGGAACAACCCAGACTAAGCGCTGCCATGGCCTGCGCAAAGGACTCCAGACCAGGGTAAAGCAGGCTGTAACGTGTGTTAGCCCGCTTGGACTTACCCTGGTCTGGTTCCACGGTGGTTCCAGGCAGTTCTGACAGTCTCATAGGATGTCATAGCCACCCATCAGAGAAAGGGGGCGGGCTGCTGCTGGCAGCGCGGGGGCGGGGCCTTGCAGACGCAAGTCCACACATCAACCTGCCCTCTCCCTGTCTGGCCCTCCTTCATAGTTGTTCAGAAGCTAAGCCAAATCCTGCCTGGGGTGAGGGCCCTCAGTCCTGGCAGGAGTGAAGTGTGGCGGTGCTCAGACTCCCACAGTTTGAAGAGTGGGGAAGATCCAAGAGAGAAAGGTGTCCATGTGTATTTCAATAGCAGGATTACCTAAGAATTGAAAATATATTTTACAAAATCTAAATTGAAAAGAAATATTTTGTCATTTCCCATGTTTGTTTCAGAAAAAATTTAAACAATCATACATTTGGTTTTGTCGTGACCAATAAAAAAGATTGAAAATGTCAACCTTATGCAATTTAGAGACTGCATAATTTTTCTGGAAAAAAATGAAATTTCATCTAAATTTTTGGTTATTCAGTAGCAAATTTTTGTTATTTCTTTTAGCAAGCAGTTTCAAAGTAGTTCTAGTGCCCAGATTGTGACTGTGTAAGTCAGAAAATCCTTTGTTCTAATCCCCACCTCTAACACCCCACTTTCAATTAGGAATAACTACACCTACCCAAACAAGACTTAAGATTTGTAATACTTAAATGCTTGTTCACTGTACATTTCACAGGACCCAGCATTTCAATAACACCAAGATTTGAAAATTCCATCATTAAAAATCACACGTGCTGTGCATGTGGTGTGACCGATCTTTAAAGTATGACGTTTCACTTATCTTCATATGGAGCATACTTTATTGCATTACGTGACTGGCTGTGCTTCACACAAAATGTTGATTTATGAAAAAGCCAGCTAATAAAATGTGACACTGGGGAAATATTTCCCTATTGCCCTGAGCCTTTGAAATCAGAAGACAGAGTTGCTCACCTATTTACTTTGGAACATGTCCAGGACTACAGACCAAGGTTGGAGATTCCAGAAAGATAGAGAGTTCCAGCAAATGAAACAAGAGTTATCTTCTGCAGAGACTCAAGAGGATAACCTGACACTTTGCACTCTAGCTTATATGGCCCATGTTTATCTTTAATTATCTGCTACAGTTCAGGCGACCAGACAGTGCTTTTATTGATAAAGTGGATCAAATGATGCTTTTTGAGACCATTTTTATATATAATGTTTGAGATCACTTTCAGGTAGCCTTGGTGTAAAGTTGTAAACACCCAGTGTTCCCCTCTCTCCGTATGCATCAGAGAGCTGTAGATTACACTAGGCAATGAGAGAACGTGTTGTCCCATACTCAGGCTCTTAAGTACTGAGTAAAAGAGAAACACAGTTCAGTTTGTGTTTTACTGCTAATTAAAATGACACAGGTAGTAAAACGAGTGCTTTCAGATCTCCATTGTAAAGAAGCTGTTTGTTTACTGCCATCCACATTAACTGGCTTACAATTTAGACTGCAACCAAAACAAAGACTACACCTTATATAAATGTAATAAAAGCTACACATTTATAGAGGTAACCAACTCTCAAAGATAAAGAGTTGTACAGAGGTAAACATCTCTCAAAGATAAAGGATCAGCCAGACATGGATCCAAGGTGTCAAGGCAAAAGGAGTCCCAATGTCACATTTATGTGATCCAGATGACAAAGTTCAACAATGTGCAAGAATAAAATATTTTTAAAAGTGTTCAAAGAGAAATCTCTGATAAGTCTGTCTTAGGAGCTGGAGATGTCCATTGATCTATCTTCTGAAGCTGAGAATGTCCAATGTTTCACCGCAGAATGCAGATGCAACTTCCTCAGGGGCGAGTCTTTCAAATGAACCTCTTTTCTTCAACCTACAAATGGGCACTATACAAAAAGGAAAATGTTAAACCCACAAAAGTATAGAATATAACAATACCAAAAAGTTTAATAAGTTATATAAGGGGCAAAAAAAAATATCCCCTTTTTTTCTTTTCTTTTTGCATCAAGCTGCTGACTCTTTTTTGAAAAAACCAAAAGCCTTTCCCAAATTTTAAAAATATTTTCTATAAATAATCACTATAATTATTTTTAGTAAGCCAGGCTTTTACACAAATAGTATCACTATAAATGTTCCTCTATTACACTTAAACTTCAACAGGTTTAATTGAAACTGCAGTGAACAAAAGGAATATCCAAAAACAGGCTTACCAGAATCAAAAGTATTCTAAGGAAAGGCAGAGTTTACACTGAGGTTCTAAAGGTATAGAAGAGGTAAAAACAAACAAACAAACAAACCAATTACATTTTGTAACAGACCTCTTGGGCTACCGTGGTAGTCTCTTGGTGTTACAGAGGAAAAATGAAGTAGCCAAGCTTTATAGGGAGAACAGAATCACATGGGAGCAGTAGGTCAATTAGGACTTTCCCAGGAAGGAAATGAGGTGACGGGACTGGCATAACTAAGTCAAGCTAATGAGATTGTTTGTGGACATCATGCTCTCGGCCATGGGGCCAAATGCAGTCCATGGCATGTTTCTATATGTCCCCGTTTTCCATTTCCTGGATCTGGTCCCTGGATCCAGTTCCTGCCCCCGGGCACTGAAAAACTGAGCTCAAGGCAAGCGAGCAAAGATAACAGCATGCATCTAAGGACAGGGGACAGATGCATGGCACAGATCTATGATCTGGACCCTCCTTTTCTTGAGTGCCCCACCCCCCTTATGCACCTCTCCCCAACTTCTATGTGCCTCCTCTTTGAGTTTGTACGTGTGTGGTGTTTTTTTTTTTAAGTTACCCTGGGAGGAAAGAGTTTCCCCACCCCTGATTTAATCTTTCAATTTGACACACAACAGTCTCACCAAATAACACAGAAAAGGTTTCTCTAGCCAGACAATTAACTCTGAATTTGTACAGCAAACCTTTCTCAGGTCCTTCATCCCAAGCCTCTTCTTTGAAGAGAGGTTGATTCCTATGAACTCACACCTGACTGCTGGTTGAACTTCCTTAGAGAGCTCTGACTTGGTGTTTATGACTGATCAGCTGACATCCACAGCCTCCCCTCTTCCATCTCAGCCAGGAAGTTAGCTTGCTTGGAGCAGAGGGGCTGAGCCTGTTAAATTAATCATAGAGTCATAGAGACACAAAGCTGGAAGGGATATCAATGGTCATCTAGTCCAGCCCTCTGCACCACTGCAGAACTTGCCACCCCCCAACCATCCGCATAGAGAAATCCCACCAATAGCTACAAGTAGAGACCGGGACCAATCAGAGCACACCTATGCCTGAAATAACAGTAAATAATTTTAGAAAAAGAAGGATCCAGGTGTCCTAAACAGTCAAGCCACACCTATTCTGTAGGGTTGAAACATTATCAAGGTTGTTTTGAATTTTAATCCTGTCCTCTAAGGCGTTTGCAATCCCAGGTCTGTTCGCTGGCTGGTGCTGAGGCAGAGCTGCCACTGGAATTGAGCAGAGATTTCTTCCCACAGCCCCAGAGACCAACTCTGCTCCTGCTTGTGTCCTTACTACTGGCTTCTCCACTGTCCAGTCACTGGGCCATCCTCCTAGTATCACAAGGACAAATACAGGGACACAGCCATCATGGCCATCCCTCCTCTGTTCCTGTTTGTGGGAGCCAGGCTCTCCCCCTTTAGGGCAGTGTCCTGTTTTGCAGACTGGTCCCCTCTCCTCCCAGAATGAAGACATGTGCAGGAAATCAAATTAATCATAGAGTTCCATGAGCACCAAGATGGGATTTAAGCCATATCTCCCATCTCCCTCTTAGTGTACAGATCTGAAGAGCAGGGAACATGACTAAAGACAAACGTTTCAGGGCAAAAAACCTACCAACCTTCCCTTCCATTTGATATGTATCACTCTTTCCCTTCCTGATTGTCGGGCAGCAGCCCAATCCTGGCCAGATCAAGAAATCACGGCAGACTAGGGATGGGTAAACAGAACGCAGTTCGGATGTTTGGATGTTCTGACATGCTATTCGAAACCCGAGTTCGGGTTCGATGGTTCGGTTCAGCCGAGTTCAGTTTGGCCGAACATTCAAAAATACCGAAACCGAAATGAAATCAAAGCCAAAACCTCATTTTCGGTCCTGAAAAGACATTTTTCCTGCCCCCAAACTCATCCGAACTCATCCGAACATGACCAAACTCTTTGGTCGTTTGAGAGTTCAGTTCAGACGTTCGGTTCGGACGTCCGAACAGACCGAGTTCGGTCCGAACTCCGAACATCTGAACTGCATTCGCCCATCCCTACGGCAGACACGGTCCGGGCCTGCGCACCAGGTCAGGCCACACAACAACCATTCCCATGGCCGGGCTTCTAGAGAGGGTGGGGAGTTACTGTTCAGCAAGCAGCCCGGCTGCCATGCTGCCCAGCCCAATGCCCATCTTCCACCAGGATGGGTAACTATGGTGGCCAATTTCAGCCAGCCATAGCAACCATCATGGTGGAACATAGCCTGGGCTGTGACCTGGACATAGTCTGGGGGTGAGAGCCTGGACTAGCCACTGACATGGTTCAGGGAAATCCTGGGCCAATATTTATTTATTTATTTATTTATATCTTACCCTTCCCCAAAGGCTCAGGGTGGTTCACATTTTAAAAAAATATAAAATACAATATAAAAACATTTAAAATACAATCCCTCCAAAATCCAACCCACTCCCACCCTAAAACAACCTTCCACCTAATCCCCCTTCCTATCCCTCAGTCCATCCTCCCCCTTAGAATCAACCCCCCGCCGCCCCCAATTCAGTCCCCACTGCCAAACGTCCAGTAGGACAAAATGATCTTGCATTGCCTCTGGAAGGCCACAAGGCTTGAACACAGGCAGACCTCCTGGGGGAGGGAGTTCCATAGGGGTGCAAGAACTGAGAACGCCCTCCTCATAGCCAAGACCAAGCGAAAAAACTGTCTCCAGGAAGAAAGATGCCTCCAGCTGACTGCAGAGGCAGCAACAGGACACAAGGAGCCAGGTGATCCCTCAGATCGATGCTGCCTAGGTCATTTAGGACTTTAAAAGTTCATCACCAGCACCTTGAATTAGGCCCAGAAGACTATTGGCAGCCAGTGCAGTGAACTGAGCAACAGCTGGGTGAGACTGTATGCGGATGGGGTGTATGTTATCATCAATATGCTGACAACACCCAATTGTACCTCTCTTTTTTGTTGGACCCTGGTCCTGTAGTCTCGGTGTCTGTCTGCGTGGAGGATTGGATGAGAACTAGCTGATTGGATCTGAATCCCGACAAGACAGAGCTGATGCTCATTGGCAGGGCCAATGATCTAAGCGAGGGTGGGCTGCCTGTTATTGATGGGGTCCACCCAGTATTGGCATCTTCTGTGCAGAGCCTGGGGGTGTTCCTGAATCTGCAGCTGTGCCTGGATCTTCAGATGTAAACTGTGGCGAGGGGTACCTTTCACCAGTTACATGTGGCGAGGCGGATTCTTCCGTATGTCTCAGACAATGATCTTGCCACCATCATCCATGCATTTGTCACATAAAGGCTGGATTACTGTATTGTGCTCTATGTGGGGCTGCCCATGGTGGCAGTCCGGAGAGGGCAGCTGGTACAGAATGCGGTGGCCCATCTGCTTGCTGGGACAGGTCACCAGGAGCACATCACATCAGTATGCCAGGCTCTGCTCTGGCTGCCTATAGTCTTCCAGGCCGAATTCAAGGTGCTGATATTGACCTTAGGGATGGGCGAACAGATCGCGGTTTGGGTTCGTCCGTTCGGTTCGGCTGCGTTTGGTTCGTCCGTTTGGTTCATCCGTTCGGTTAGTTCGCCGAGTTTGGGTTCGGCTGTTCGGTTCGGTCGTCCGAACAGGTCGTTCGGGTAGGCCATTCAACTGTTCGGTTCGGCCGTTCGGGAAATGTTGTTATGGGTATTTTTTTTGTTTTTTATATTTTTTTTGTTTTTTTATTGGGTTTTATATGGTTCTCTTTTGTTTTTTATTTGTTTTTTTTGTTTTTATATGGTTTTTTAAAATTATTTATTTTATCTAATATTATATGTATCTATCTACACTAAATCTAACTGCTATAAACTATTCTAAATGCTATGAACTAAATGGATTATCTAATAACTACACAGGCCTATTCCTACAAATCACTAACGCTATCTCTATCACTAAGCTAACTCCTACAACTCTCTACATCTCTCTCTCTCTCTCTCTCTCTCTCTCTCTCTCTCTATCCCCCCCATCCCATATCCATATCCATACATATGTATGGAGAGATAGATAGATAGATAGATAGATAGATATGGATATATATAGATATATATAGATATATATATGGATATATATATCCATATATACATCTCTNTATATGGATATCCCATATATATGGGATTGGGGGGGAATCACAAACAGAAGAGGAGTCTGTAGTGAACTGAATACATACATACTCAATGAGTCTGTACAGTGAAATGCATAACACAAGGTTTCAGTGTTTAAGTTTCATTTCATTACAAAACTGAAATGAAACTTAAAGCAATCTAAAAATCCTACTCAACGCCTGCTGTTCAGGAACAGTGACTAGCTCAGAAGGTGTTGGGAAGGGGGGAGTCAGATAATTAGCTTCGTTTCTTGCAAGCCTCTCCAACCCTGGTGCCTGGAAGTCTGCTACTCAGTGACTGACACCTCCCTGTCATGTTTGACCTTCCAGTGAACCTTTTTTTGCCAACTGAACTCACCCAAATGCGATCTGAACTGACCGAACTGTTTGGCCATTTTGCCATTCGGTGTTTGGTTCATTTGGTATGTTCGCGTTTGGGTTCGGGTTCGGTCATCCGAACAAGCCGAGTTCGGGCCGAACTCCGAACTTCCGAACCATGTTCGCCAATCCCTAATTGACCTATACAGACCTAAACAGCCTGGGTCCAAGCTATCTGAAGTATCTCATCTTTCCCTGGGCTCCGGGGTGGTTGTTGGGGGGCACCCTCCTGGAGGTTCCCCGCTACAAGCAGGTGGTGACCCACAGCTCAATGTTCTCAGTGACCACTTTGGCACTGTGGAACTCCTAGTGGATGTCCATCTCAGCCCTGATATCCTCGCTTTCTGGCGTCAGTGTAAGACCTGACTTCCACCAGGCATTTGTTGTGGGGGGCGAGTGGTATTTTGCTATTTTTGCACACTTTTATTTGTTTTATTGAATTGATTGTTATGATGATTTTATTGTAAGTATTTATTGTTTTTTTTTGTTTTGTTTTTTAATGGCTGTTAGCCACCCCAAGCTGCTGGAAGCAGGAGGGATGGCGTAAAATGCATTAATAAATGAATACCGATGGCACCACACCCCAACCTTCTGAATGACCTTGCCCAGTTGCTTCATATACATGTTGAACAAGAGGGGGGACAGAATGAAATCCTGCGGGACTCCACAAGGGAGATCCCGATGAGATGATAAACAGTCACCCAACACCACTCACTGAGACCTCCCAGCCAAGAAAAAACTGAACCATTCAAGAGCAGTCCTGTCCACTCCAGCCAGGTCCCATAGATGACTCAACAACACCTCATGATAATGGCAACAGAAACTTCTAAAAGATCTAATAAAATCAACGTGGTGATCTAACACCAGCAGAAGGGCATCAACCAAGGTCACAAGTGCAGTCTCCATGCCATCCTCAGGATGAAAACCAGACTGCAAAGGGTCCAGGAGCCCAATAGCATCCAGATGTGCCTAAAGTTTACAAGCCACCGTCCGTTCAATAATCTTCCCTAAAAAGGGAAGGTTAGAGACAGGCCAATAGCTGTCAGGGGAATCAACGTCTTGAAGCAGAGGCCAAACAAATGCTGCCCTAAGGCAGCTTGGCAGTCAGCACTCTGCCCTCTTGAAGGGAGGCATTGATCACCCCAGCCAGCAATGACCCCAATGTCTGGGGATCTGGCAGTGCCTGCACAAACATGCAGATGAGGTTCAGTGCAAAGAGGGTCAAATTGGCCCACAGCTGCCTAACTGTCTGTAGGCAGATTCTGTCCTGCCCAGGAACCAGCAGACCAGAGCTTATCTCCTGGTGCACTATGGCCCATTCTACCCTGCCCCAGTAAGACTTCCATACCCATTGCCTTTCCTCTCAATGCACCCCTGTCCCAGTTTCTCATTGCTCTCTGACCTGGAACTTCCCTTCCCCCTAATGTTTCCAGTGACTGTCAATTCCTCTCCACTTCCTCAGCTCCTGGAACACAGGAACCATGCTGCCCCTGGAGCCAGGAAGAGGGGGGACTGGGAGCTTGGGTGGGAGGTGTTATGTAGTCTACTAGCCAATTTAAATTTATCGATGCAGTCCTCCCCCCACAAAAAAAATCTCACCCCTCATCTACGGGGATGTAAAGTTTGCCCATAAGCATTATTACTGGTTGTATGTTTCTTTTCCTTTTCAACACTATAGAACTAAGGTGCTGCTTTTTGTAAACAATATGGTGGATGTGAAAAGCAAAGGAATTGAACTTATTGTTAAAAATAGTATTTCAATATAAAACCACCACGACAGCTTAGGTGTGGGCATGGAAATTAGTTGGCAGGATTCATTTTAACCATTTAGCCTTCACTTACAGCCATAAGAACTCGCTTCCAGGATGTGACACACTATGGAAACAACATTACCATTTATCACCATCTAGTTATTTGTTATAAACAGGAGATAAAGTTAAGGGGAGTCTGGTTTGTGACATGAGCAAAATAAAGTTTCTACTGATTCCATCAATAGTTTCAGAGTTGACAGAGAATGAATAATCTGTTTAAGAGAAGGGCAGAGTCCAACAAATAAGGACAATTAATTG
Source organism: Sphenodon punctatus (assembly GCA_003113815.1). Taxonomy (NCBI): domain Eukaryota; kingdom Metazoa; phylum Chordata; class Lepidosauria; order Sphenodontia; family Sphenodontidae; genus Sphenodon; species Sphenodon punctatus. The sequence continues at coordinate 45,912 of QEPC01006430.1, read as the reverse complement.
CAGAGAAAAAGATGGATCCAGCACTACCTGACCATGAGGGGAAAAAACCTGCTCAACCACACAAACAGAAAGTTACAAGAGAAAGCAAAGGAAGAGAACATTATCTGATAAATGTGTCTCAGAAATTAAGGATTGCTATCTCCTCTTCCAGAATAAAGAAGGAAATCAAATTAATCATTGAGTTCCATGAGAACCAAGAAGGGATTTAAGCCATATCTCCCATCTCCCTCTTTGGGTGTCTTCAGACGTTAAGAGATCACGCTCAACCACAGTGAA
>QEPC01006430.1:19778-45536 GCA_003113815.1 Sphenodon punctatus | reverse complement strand
CAGCTGCCCTTTTCCAAAATGGCAGTGACGCAGCCGATTTATTTTATTTTTTATTTTTAATTACAAAACAAAAAAACCCAACCCCAAACAAACCTTTGTTTACAACCCCCTCCCCTGAAAACAAAGTGTTTTTTGTAGATGAAAATGAAAACAAATGGGGTGCCTTTGCAGACCTCTAGAAAAATTGTTGAATAGTCCAGAGAGAAGAGCCCTAAAATTGTAATCAAATACAATGCCTGTAGTTCCGAAAGAGGACAGGTCCCTATTAGCAACTTTTGACAGGACTTAGCAGTAGGAAATCAATAAACAATCAGTAGCAAAGGTAAGCCAAGCAACTCTTCTTTACTTCCAGGTACCAAAGAGATGTGTTCATCTTTTTGTTAATGAGGTGGCACTTTCATTATCTCTAGATCTGTTTAATGCATCTTTTAAATAGCTCCTTGAATAGCCCTCTGCTGCTCACATACAACCTATATCCTGACATGCCCTTGATGAAAATGGACTTTAAAAAGCCTGGCTCCGGGCACTCCCGTTAGATGCCACTCAGGGGTTTAAATTGGTGACACAATGTGGCACACCTGTCACATCACATGAGGCTATGTCAGTTTACATCGTACCACTTGGTACCCATATCTTCTTGCCCAGTGAAAGATGATTCATGCATGATGCAGCATTACTACTTTAAATAAATACTGTGTGCTTTGCTTTTTAAATGATCAAAAGGCTACAATGCCCTATAGCATTTATCACACAATGGCTTCTGCTGCAAATTCTCCACATGCTGCGAGAGGCCTTTTCAATAAATGGGAGGTGCTGAAAACACTTTGAGAAATGGGATTCGACTTCAAAATGATCCTAGTAAATTGGAAAACTGGACTGAAAAGAATAAATAAAATTCCACAAAGACAAATGTAAAGTATTACACAAAAGTAAGAAAAACAACAACAAATGAAATGGGTGACAATCATAAGCCTCGGGATGGGGGGACGGAGTAAAGGGGGTACAGTTGCTTTCCCCCTGGCCTTCACATGACCCTGCTTCTTTGGGAGGGGGGTGCATCAGAACCTCCAAATGTGTGGGGCCACCTTAGAAAGGGACCTGGCTAAAAAATTCTCCCATCCCTTTTCTGATATGGCGCTGCATCTTTCAGAGTGTCATGCTGGCACAATGCTCTGCAGAGGGTGGAGCCATGTCAAAAAGGAGACAGGAGGGCCTAATTGTTCTACCCCTTTCTGATATGGGGTAGCTAGAGATACAGAGAAGGTCCTGACCTTTCCCTACTTGGAATTGATCAAGGATCATTTATATAGGATCGTTAAAGATCCTGTCAGCAAGGGGGAAGTTTGTCAGCTCTTGGCACCTGGGTGTGTACACTGGGACCTCCTGCAGCTGGTACAAGAGATCCCTGGTGAGGGCCATTTGGGAACTGATAAAACCTATGAGCAACTGACCAGTCACTTTTATTGGGCCGGCATTACTCAAAGATTAGAAAGTATTCTGGCAAGTGAGTCCGAAAGAAAGATGTTCAGGGTAGCAATTTTCTTGCTGGCACTGGCTAAGAGGAAAGCTAGGGTTAAAGTTGAGCAGTTTTATTAATGTTGGAAGCACAACAGGCAGGGGCCTTCCCTTTTTAATTTACCTCCCGCATACTTCTTTTTTTAGGTATTGATTATGTTGGGAGTGTGAAATTAAGGAACTATTTGGAAAGGATTACGGTTGTAAGTTCGCAAACTTATTCTCAAATTTGTTTCTTTTATCCTTTTTTCTTATGTTTTCATGTTTTGTAAAATTGTATCAACCATTGGTTGTATCAGTAAAGTCTATACAATACAATATTGGCCAAGGGTTAGAGAAGCAGTACGGCGCTATTGTGCCTCATGCCCAGAGTGCCAATTGACCACCAAAAGGAAAGTGACCCTAGCCCAGTTGATCCCTTTGCCCCTGGTGGGAGTGCCCTTCGAGAGACTGGGCATGGATACCGTGGACCGAGTAGAGAAGTCAGTCGAGGGTCATAGGTATATCTTAGCGGCCGTGGATTATGCCACTAGATACCCTGAAGCTGTCACCCTGTGCTCTGTTAAGGCCCCTGTGGTGGCCAGAGAGTTGTTAAAAATATTTGTCCATACACGGTTTCCCCATACGATATTAATGGACCAGGGAGCTAATTTCACAGGGAAGCTCATGAGTCAATTATGCCACTTGTTAAGGATCCACCAGATAAAATCTCTGTTTATCACCCTCAGATGGATGGCTTAGTGGAGAGGTTTACTCAAACCCTCAAAGTCATGCTTCGTAAATTCATAAGGGAAGAACCCCGAGCCTGGCTCTCCCTCCTTCCAGCTTTATTATTTGCCTACAGGGAGGTTCCCCAAGCCTCCCTGGGATTTTCACCATTCGAAATCTTGTATGGCAGATGCTCCAGGGGTTTATTAGACCTAGTGAGGGAAGGCTGGGAGGAAAAACATACACCCCACACTAATCTGGTCCAATATGTAGTCCAGCTGGGAGACAGATTAAAGAAAGTGATGAAATGGACAGCAACAAATTGCAGGGCAGTACAGAAGAGACAAAAGGCCTGGTTCGACCAGCAGGAAGTTAAGACCCGGTCAAAGAGTGTTGGTCTTACTTCCTACCACCTTGTCCAAATTTTTAGCCACCTGGAAGGGACCTTATGAGGTAGTTAAGCAGGCAGGAGAGGTAGATTATGTAATCTGATAACCCAGGAGGTGTCCCAAATTGCAAACATACCACGTTAACCTCCTGAATTAATGGAAGAATAGAGACCCAGAAACTACGCAGGTCCTAGGGGGCGACTTAATAAAGGAAAGGGTCACAGCTGTTGGTAGTCAGGGTTTACCCATAGGAAAGGGGTTAGATAACTCTCAAAGGGTCCAACTAGCTACCTTATTGCCCGATTTCCATCATGTCTTTACGGGAAAGCCAGGCCTCACACCTTTGGTTAAGCACAAGATAATAACAAAGCCAGGAAAGGTAGTTCAGGACCCACCCTGATGTAACCCATGACATCTCTGGCAAGTAATCAAGCAAGAAGTCCAGAGTATGCTGGAACTAGGGGTGATAACTGAATCTAACAGCCCATGGCATAGCCAGCCTGTACTGGTGGGGAAGTCCAACGGGTCCACTAGATTTTGCATTGATTTTAGGAAAGTAAACACCATTTCCCATTTTGATACCTACCCTATGCCCCAGGGTAGACACTTTGCTCAAACAATTGGGCAGGGCCCACTACCTCTCAACTATAGACCTAAAAAACTATACTGGCAAATCCCCCTGGCACCTGCTGCCCAAGAGAAGATGACTTTCTCCACCCATCTAGGGCTCTTCCATTTTCTCAGAATGCTGTTTAGACTGCATGGCACAGTTGCAACATTCCAATGTTTGGTGGATAAGTTGCTGGCCAAACATGGAACGTATCCGGCTGCGTATATAGACAACATCAATATCTTTAGCCCAACATGGCACGATCATGTAGAACACCTTTGCTGTATAGCCACCCCATTGTCAGAAGTAGCTAATTAACAGCTAATCCAAAGAAGTGGATTAACAGCTAATCCAAAGAAATGGATTAACAGCTAATCCAAAGAAATGTCGCTTGGAACTCTGGGAAGTCTGCTATGTAGGGTATCAGGTGGGCAAGGGCCAAATTCGGCTAGAGTGGGATAAGCTACAGGCTATCAGGGACTGGACACACCCCCACGCCAAAGAACAAGTACAACAATTTCTCGACCTGGCGGGGCATTACAGAAGGCACATCCCCCATTTTGCAACAATAGATGCACCCCTGTCAGACCAAACAGGCAAGAGACAACCTGTCCAGGTGCAATGGAAGTCCGTACAGGCGCAAGCCTATGAAACCCTAAAAAATCATTTGTGCCAGGCCCCTGTGCTCTACAAACCTGATTTCTCTCACCCTTTCCTTCTTCAGATGGATGGTTCAGATGTAGGTTTAGGGGCCATCTTATCCCAAATCATGAACAGGGAGGAGCACCCTATTGCTTAAATCAGTTGTAAGTTAGCACCCCGAAAATGTGCTTCTGCTACCATCGAGAAAGAGGCCATTGCCATGTAATAGGTGGTTGCATCCCTGAGGTATTACTTGGCTGGGACTTCTTTCACACTCATTACTGACCATGCCCCACTTCAGTGGTTAGCCTCCATGAAGGATAATAACGTCCGCTTGATGTGATGTTATTTAGCCTTACAACCATTTAGGTTTAATAAGTGTCATAGGGTGGGGCATCTCCATCATAATGCTGACTTCTTTTCCCAACAGAGAAACTCTGCCCCACTGTCAGCCCCCCCCCCCCGGCAACTCCCTCTTGTTGGCAGGGTGTGATAGATGAGGGGCTCTGAGCCTGATGCACCCAGTCAGTGCCTAGTGGGGTGGAGATACCTGGGATGAGGCCTCAAGGAGCGAGAGAAGAGAGGCACCACCTGCAGTGGCACTGACATCATTAAAGGCAATCATGACCCCGCCCAGGTGTGCCCAATGCTGCCGGGGCCAGCAGCAGCCAGAAGAGAGGCAAGGCAGAGGCAGCGAGGAGGCAGGACTGGAGGAGAGACTGGAAGATGGGAAGTATCCCTGAGAACCAGACTGGGAGAGGGAACTGTAAGGAAGAGCCCGTGAGGGAACATGGCAGCTCTCAGGGAAGGAGACTGAGACTGGAGGGTAGGCTCGGGCTCCAGCCTTCAGGGGAAAGCCTTACAGGAGGGCAGGGTTCTGTCCCTCACCCTCAAGAGGCACCTCCGGAGAGAAAGGGGGATTCATTCCCTGCCCCGCCGGTTCCAGGTTTGGAAGCTGGTGGGGCACAGGCCCAGGGGAATGATCACATGCCCCTCCAAAATACCATTCTGCCAGCGCCCACAGTGACCACTGACTGGGCAGTAAAACTGACTAGGATCTGGAGGTTATTGTGAACCAGAAACTGAACATGAGTCACAATGTGTCGCCCTTACAGGAAAAGGTAAATGCCATTTGAAGTTGCATTAGCAGAGGTACTATATCCTTGACAAGAAAAAGTTAGGGATGGGCGAACGCGGTTCACAAGTTCGGAGTTTGGCCTGAACTCGGCCTGTTTGGACAACCAAACCGAACTTCCGAACTGAACGCTCGAACTTCCGAACAGTTTGGAAAAGTTTGGATGAGTTTGGATGAGTTCGGGGGTGGGAAAAATGTGACGTTGGGTGGGAAAAACGTAACTGGAAGGGGGCGGCAGCTTAGGAGCAGACTTCCAGGCACCAGAGGTGGACATCAGAGGTGGTTTCAGGGCCAAAAATACTGATACCGAAAAAATTTCAGTTTCGGTATCAATAGTACTTTTTTGAATGTTCGGCCGAACCGAACTCCGCCGAATCGAATGGCCGAACCTGAACTCGGGTTTCGAACCAAACATCCGAACATCCAAATGGTGTTCTGTTCGCCCATCCCTAGAAAAAGTAACAGTACCACTCTACTTGTCACTAGTTAGGCTAGTGTTGCAGTACTGTGCCTAGTTATGCGATTTAAAAATGTAGTCCAATGGACAAAGAATTAGAGGAGAACAACAAAAATAGTGAAGGGCTTAGAATGCAAGTCCTGTGAGGAAAGGCTGAAGGAACTGGGTATGCTTAGTCAGAGAAACCATGCTAAAGGGACACAATAAATATTCTGGAATACTTAAAAGTCTGTGCTTAAGAAGATGGAGGAAAATTGTTGTCCCAAGAGAAAATGAACTAAAATTGGAGAAACGTAAATTTAAGTTAAATAGAGATTTTTTTAAAAACAATTGGAGAATGGAACAAACTGCCAAGGGAGGTTGTGGAATCCCTTTCTTCTCAGGAGGTTTCTAAGAAGATGCTGACTATTCCGCTGTCAGGAATGTTTTAGGGATAATGAAACCTACTTCAGAGCAGGGGGTTGGACTACATAACCCTTGATGTCATTCTAGATGTATGATTCTATCAGCATGGCTCTCAACCCCTTAAAGCATCTTTTCAGACAAGATGCTACACACCCCCATGGCCACCCATAAGTCACTGAAGGTGACTGCCCATCTGAAGGTGGAGTGGCCATGTTCCTGTGATCCTCAGAGGGATCCACTTATGGCCCATTCTGCCAGGAAATCTGGAGTGCTCCGTGAAGGGCAAGCCAAATATATCCATGGCAATGGGTGGCCATGGAGCCACTGCCTGTATGAATGGCAGCAGCCAGCCACACCAGCTGACTGGTCTGCCGCTCATAGACACTGGAAGTGGCCTTTGCAAGTCACAAAAACTGGCTGGGAGAGCTAGGGAGTCCAGGTTTTCCAGTGTTTGCATCCGGGACATATCACTTACAAAGGTCGCCCTGTCACGTTTCAACTCCCAAGGTCCATGGCAGGGGAAGTGCATGGCGGATGCCTCTGTGGTCACAGTAGCCACACCTATTTTAATCACACACCCATGCACTTCACCTGTGTGGGTGCTTTGTGGCAGTGCCACCCCGTGGCCAGATTCCCCCCTCCCCCTCCCCCATCACCTTGCTCATTTGAAAACACCCAGACTTCACTTCAGTATATGAAAATTGCTCTCTGTGATTCTAAATTTCAAATTCTCAGTGACATATAGGGTATCACAGTCAACCACCGTGAACCCCCTGTGGTGGTCGCGGTACCGTAACATCTGAAATTACTATCAGGATCCAGCAGCCAGCCTTAGTTGAGTCAGGAGTGGATAGAGCTGGAGTCAGAACTAAGGAAAACACACCAAATTAGGAACTGGGTAATCAGAGTCAAAGCAGAGAAGAGTTGACAGAGAGAGAAAGAAGCTAAGAAAATATGCTGCGCCACTAAATATGGATTTGTAGTTAAGGAGCAAGTCAGTGGGTGTTTTTATACAAGGTGCTACCATGCATGGCCACCCACCAACCACTCATCCAAATGCGGGGGGGATATGTGCTCCTGTGACCCACGCAGCACCCTCTCATGGCCATACATAGACACTGCCAAAAGATCCGGACTGCACCTTGAAGGGGAAGGCAAAAAAGTGTGTGGGGACAGACGTCCACATATCCCCTGCCCATATGAACCAGGGTTCTCACCCATGCCAGTAGACAGGTCCACAACGGGCCACCTCCCCAGTACCACCCAGAGCCCTGCCAGGAGCTCTCTAGAGAGTGAGCGTGTTTCATGTGCGTGAAATCCACCACCCTATTGGCTCAAAGCACAATAACACACACACACTCTCGCGATGCATGAGAGAAGAGTCAATGGCATGGAGGACAGCAGCTCAGACAGCAGCTTCCTATGTATCCTGTCCAGTATGCACCGCCATTGTTAGCCAGGACTGCTAGCAGCTGCAGCAGCTCCCCCGGGTCATCAGCAGGAAGGGGTTACTGGTTGCTGCAACTTCATGTTTTGTGTCATGGCAGAGGGTAAGCAGTTGGGCAGGGCTTGGACTGGTGGGTGTTGCCAGGTGGGGTGGAGGGGGAACGGCTGCCTGTATGAGTTGTTTGCAGGGCTGGTCCGTGGTAGCTGGAGTCCATGGAGGCAGCCTGAAAAGCTATGGTGGCCACCCTGGGAGCCGCCCATTAGAATCTTTCCCCACTTACTCCGCATGCTTCCCTGCTCTGCTACTCCCCCTGCCACAAGCCTTGTTTATTTAAAAACAGCCATGGTGACAACAAAGGGCATTTTTACACACACTTTAAAGTTCTGGATTTTTCAATCTTCTGGGTTTACAAGTCCACAAGTAGGTTCTGGATGCATTTGAAACCAAGTGACCACAGCTGCCTGGAGCAAAGCAGTTTACCAGGATAACCTTTTACACACAAAAGTTCTGGGAGAAGTTCTGGGAGAAGCGTGTGTGTAAAAACACCCATTGAGTAGGAAGCTAGGAGTACACAGCAGGGTCTAGGTCTGGCACACTAGCCAGCTACTCACCACATTGCACGGGTGCTTCCTTCTGTAGCTTAATAAAGCCCTTGTGTCCAGTGACAACATGAGATGTGCTCAGTCACTCAGAATCAAGAGGAGTGAGCATGGAGAAAGCCAATGAATCCTCAAGTGCTGTGTACTAGGTTTACACACCAGGTCTTACATGGCTGTATGGTCAAAATGCTCGCCCAGGACCCTGCAGAAAACATTCAGGACCTACTTCCTTGCTGGAACCTTACAGCTGGGGACATGTGCAGGCACTGTACACCCACGTATGTGCAAACTATAGGTTTCAGACCCAACTTTCAAAGTCTGTACGTCATGCACTCCAGTAGAAACACATTCAGTAACTGCCGATTCTTCCAGTCCTTGCACATGGACTGAGTAACTGCACTGACTACTAAGTAGTTGCTGTTACTTTTTACGGGTACAATTCTGCATTGGTTGAAACCAGTGGGAGTCTTGCAAATGACTACAGTAATAGGGACAGAAATTCGGTCCTTCAGTGTGCAACATGGAAGGATTAGTGTGAGAAAAGGATGCTGCTGGATCCTAGCTTTTGGACAAGAACAGCTTAGGAGCCTTGAGAAAAGCAATTTTTAAGTCACAAATGACAAGCAGAGGGAGGCTGTTGCAGTTAGACTTATTTAAAGCAATATAAACAAATTCAGGAATATTCCCTGAATTTTCTTTAAAGTGGTGACATGAGCTAATGTTTGAGTTACAAATGGGATGTATCACAAAAGGTAATGAGATGTCTCACATTTAATAAAACACAGTGGCTGTGCAACATCTCATGATATATCACAAGATAAATGTGAAGTTCAACCGGCTGGACCCAAATTCTCTCCGTGTGGAAAAAGGTGAGGAAGGAGTCCCTTGCAGCAGCTGAAGCCTTTCAGGCACAACATTTTGGGTATCAGCTGTTGTGAGAGAGCACATGGATCAACAGTTTGATAGTTCACTGTCAGGGGAGCTTCTTAGTATGTTAATTAGGGAGCTCAATGGGTGTTTTTATACACACATCTCTCCTGGATGTTTGCTGTTACATCTTGAACTTTCTGTGTGTCTAAATCACTCACCCAGATCTTAAACATCCGGATCTTTGAACTTCTGCGTGTGCGTGTGCGTGTGCGTGTGCGTGTGTGTGTGTGAAAAATGAATCCGGAACTTAATTGTGGACTTGTAAACCTAGAAGAATGAAAAATCTGAAACTTTAACATGTGCATAAAAATGCCCACTGCCAGGGCAAGTGTGTGAAAGCTAGGGAGCTCCCTGCAATGGATTTTGCTATGGCAGTTGCAGAGCTTACTACCAGAAGACCTGTCTGTGAGTTGAGGGCCTCAAGATTAACTGTGGTAAGTTCAGGAAGAACTGTGATTTGAATTAACAGATGAGTACGTTTTCTGGACTCACCCCCCACCCCCCAATAACAAAGCAAAAGACCTCCTCTGTCGACAGAGGAAGGAATAAAAGTGTGTGCACACCAACACACACACACTCCCACGTTTGCACCTGTGAATGAAGTATAAGCCAGGAACCATTGCTTGAGTGCTCCTCTGTGACACCCAGCAAGAGAAACATGAGAAGAGGTTAAAAGTCAGGTTTCTTTCCTTGGTGAGTCCACTAAACAGCAGCTGGAGTTGGAATATTCCCTGAATTTTCTTTAAAGCGGTGACATCAGCTAATTTCAGATTTACAAATGGGATGTATCACAAAACTTAATGAGATGTTTCACATTTAGTAAAATACAGTGGCTGCACAACATCTCATGATATATCACAAGATAAATGCGAAGTTACAATAGCTCAGGGCACTGATGTGTAGTACCTCTTTCAATAATAAATAGGCATCATTGCTAGGACATGTTACATCAGGTTCTAACAGGATGTGACATCATGTGTGGTAATGGCTAAGCTAAAAAATAGGAAGGCATTGTTCAGCCAAACCACATGATCTTAAATCATGTTTGTCGCTGCATCCCGGAATTAGACAAGGGGCATTTTTAGACACACGTTAAAGTTCTGGATGTTTCAATCTTCTGGGTTTACAAGTCCACAAGTACGTTCCAGATTCATTTTTCACACACACACTCTGCCCTGAGGCAATTCCTGGATGCATTCTTCACACAAACACTGCCCTGAGGCAGCCTAAAGTAGCCACAGCTGTAGATGTGACTGGCTGCCATGGAAACCAAGTGACCACAGCTGCCTGGAGCAAAGCAGTTTACCAGGAGAACCTTTTACACACAAAAGTTCTGGGAGAAGTTTCACGCAGAAGTTCAAAGATCCGGATGTTTAAGATCTGGNTTCACACAAACACTGCCCTGAGGCAGCCTAAAGTAGCCACAGCTGTAGATGTGACTGGCTGCCATGGAAACCAAGTGACCACAGCTGCCTGGAGCAAAGCAGTTTACCAGGAGAACCTTTTACACACAAAAGTTCTGGGAGAAGTTTCACGCAGAAGTTCAAAGATCCAGATGTTTAAAATCTGGATGAGTGATTTAGACACACAGAAAGTTCTGGATGTTACAGCAAACATCCAGGAGAAATGTGTTTCTAAAAACACCCAATATCAGGAGTCCAGGTCATTTAATTTAACCTTAAATGTAAACTTGGGATGCATTGGCTGAGGGTTCCCAGGATCCTAGCCCCTTAATTTAACTAATAATCATTACCCTCATCTCCCCCACCCCCCAACAGCGTAAACTGCTGAGGTGGGTAAGCGAGGTTTTGGCCCGGTAGAGAACCTTACCTAATTTCGTGTGGGGGTGCCCTTAACTGTCATAACCCTTTGGGAATACTGCCCCCACATCATGGAATGAACCTTGTACTGGCCGCACCCAGCCCTTGTCGCACCCAGCCCTTCAATTCCCCATCTCTTAAGGAGATGACTTACATACTACCTTACTCCTTACATAACACATAACCAACTACAACCTGGACCCACGCCACAACAAACCGCCAAACTACGCTAGGCCGGATTTGGCTGCCCCTCCCTCTACCTATACTATGGCTTTGATTGTGTCAGCTAAGCCTTTTAAGTATGTTTCCATGCCCTTGTCAGACAGGTGGACCCTGTCCACCCAGTACAATTCAGGCTTAAAATACCTAATTTCGTCAAATGACATGACCTGGTCACCCTGCACTCTAAGCCATTTCTCCATTTGCTTGTTGACTTTCCTTCTACCCCTATCTAACTTCCCCAAGCCTATTAGTCCACGTCCTAACCCTTCTTTCCATCAGCTGAGTCCAAATTATTAACACTACAGTGAATTTATTATTAATCTGCATAATATCTGCTTTCATCCATTTTACTAGCTCTAACCCTTTAACCCACTCAAGGTTTTTCCCCCCAAAATGGATAACAATAACATCAGGGTGCCGTGGTAATGGGTCAGTATGGACCAAGGGCAACAGCTGCTGCCAAAGCATTCCCCACTTTCCACTCCACACTACCTCTGCTTTTTTGCTGCTTTGGCTGCCCAGTGAATAAAGCTGTGCCCCATGATCCAAACCAAGCGTCTCTGGCCCACGGTAGATGACCCTGCAACTGTTTAAATAACAAGTTAACATCAAACATATAACTTTCTAACTCCATTTATTCTTTGAGAGGCCTAATGTAGGACCTAACCACTCTTGATCTCCACCGACCAATATCCTGTATCTTTACTTCTGGGATACCTTCTGCTGCTGCAACACTCGCTCCTCCAATCCGGAAGGAATGACAGCAACTCCTCAGGTCATTTAAACTTTCCTTCATCGTGCATTTGCACAATACAGCACAAAACTGGTATTGTGTAACCAACTAACCATCCTCATGTACAAACAAACTACCCTCCCCCCTTCTATGCATCTCCAGATATTCTCCAATTGCTTCAGTGGGGCATGGGTCCCCTGCTTTTGCCCTATACAATGTAACTACCTGCCCTCTACCCCTTTGGTCCATCTTGAATCTGCACAGGACCACCTTCAGCACACCCTTGTTAACTGAGACATCCCTTTTCTCCAAACCTAGCGCTGCACTACTACCTCTGGAATCAGTCAGCAACTCCCCCACTCTAAAAGCCCCCCAAAATGCTAAAGTAAATATTGCCTTAAATAAAATGACTTCCCAATGACTGAAACATATTTTGTCCAACACACCACAAATTTTGGCCAGCATCGGTGCCCTCTAGTCCTTTTTCTCAGGGAGTTGCCTTGCCCAAACTTCCAGCATTCTCTCGATGTAAAAACTCTGCTCTCTAAGAGGGAATCCTGCTAACCCACTCATGAATGCAAGGGCAGAACACTTGCTCGCTATCGATCCTGACTTGAGACCCCTATGATGAAGTTCTAAACCAAATTGTATCAACTGGTGCTCCATAATTGGGAAACCCACACTCTAACCTTTTTGTTGCCTAAAATACTGGAAATCCCTAAACATCCCTCCATATGCCACCCTTGTTCTAGGAGCCAAAGAACTTCGCACAGCATCCAACAACTCTGTGAGCCAAGGCTCCACAAATCTGGTGGTAGCATCTCCGGAACTTTGCATGCTTATGGGGCCAAAAGATGAAAATGGTCAATCTGGAATTGAGAGAGGGCATCCGCAATGCCATTGTCTAATTCTGGCACATGCTTTGCTATAAATAGGATATTATTGTGCAAGCATTTCAGCACAAATGTCCTCACCAGACCCATTACCCTTCAATTCTTAGATGACAAGGTGTTAATTAAATGCACTACCGCCATGTTATCGCACCAAAATCGTACCGTCTTGTTGGCGATTCTGAAATCAACACCCCAAAAATGGACCACAACAACTAACGGGATCATCTCCAAGAATGTTAAGTCTCTCAACACCCCACTCTTCGCCCATTACTTTGGCCAATGCGCCATGCACCAGTTCCCTCTGAAGTACAGACCCAACCCGAGAGCGCCCGCCGCATCTGACTGAACCTGAAGCTCTGCCTCCAATAAGAGTTTCTGCCTCAAAAATCCCACACAATTGAAGTTGGACAAGAATGATGCCCACGTCCTAAGGTTTGCCTTCATTTTGCTAGTTAATCTAATGTGGTAATGAGGAGGAAGATCACTTGCCATCTTCTCGTATAGCCTTGACAAAAATGTCTATCCCAGAGCCACCATCCTAGAGGCAAAATTAAGGCTTCCTAATAATGACTGTAGTTGTCAAACCGTCACCTTGTGGGCCCCAAGGCATACATCAATCCCTTGCCGCAAGCTATCTTCTTCTCAGGGAGAGAAGATCTTTCTTTATCCATATCTAATTCTATCCCTAAGAAAGCAAATGATGTAGATGGCCCCTCCATTTTCTCGGGCGCCAAGGGGATTCCCAGCTCCTCTGCCATGTCCTGAAACAATTGTAATATACACTCACATTCTCCGGATCCTTTCCTCCCAACAAACAAATAATCATCCATATAACTTGCTCCAACCCAGATCACCTCCTGACCAGTCAGTCCAGCATTGAACTAAACTGAAAGGCCACAGATGAGATGGAACACCCCATCGGCATTGCCTTATCGAAGTAAAACTTCCCCTGGAATTTAAAACCTAACAGATGAAAGTCACTTGGCTGTACTGGCAGTAGGTGAAAAGCCAAATTGATGTCACTTTTAGCCAGCTGAGCTCCCACCCCGCACTTCCTCACCATCTCTACCGCTGCATCAAAAGATGCATAACATACAGAGCACAACTCACTAGGGATAGCATCATTCACTGACACCCCCCTGGGATAGGACAGATGGTGAATAAGCCTGAATTCCCCTGGCACCTTTTTTGGCACCATGCCCAGTGGAGAGATGTGGAGGTCAGCTAAGGGAGGATTGTCAAACAGGCCTGCTATTCTACCTTCAGATTTCTCCTTCTTGAGCTTGGCGTAAACCACATGCTCAAGACCTCTTACAGATTGTAAATTTGATGGAACCCCTGTGGGTGGTAACCCCTACAGCAGGAATGTGAAAACCCTCCCTGAATCCCTTGATAACATAAATTAATGCTTCCTTGTCCGGATAATCCTGAAGAGCCTGCCATAGCGCATCATACCTGACAGGGGTTGGGGTCCTTCCCTCCCCCAGTGGCCTGGTTACCATGCTGTGCTGATCCCTCCCTGTCCTGCCTGAATTTATTGAACATTCTAAGCTGCGCACAGTTGGTTGCCGTGTGGGGGGGGGGGGGGGGGGGGAGGGCACCACAGAGTGAGCAGGTGTGATGAAAGTGACATGGGGACCACATGCACTTTCGACAACTGTAATTCCAGCATGGACCACTACCTGCGCTCCCCCTACGCTCCTCCACCATTGTGGATTCATTACCGCTTGCCCCCCCTTGCCTTTGACTAGCACATGACCACTATCAGTCCTTGACGCACTGGTGGCATTGTTCATGCTTTCCAGCCACAAGTCATTTGCGTGGATATTCCAATGCAAACCAGGAGAGATAACCGCCCTGTGCCTGAAGGCTTCATCATAGACTAACCATGCTCCAGGCCTATCAAAAGCCCTCCTAATTATATCATGATATTTTATCAATTCTGAAACTCGATCCGCGAATGCCTGGACCATCACACCCAAGTAAATAGAGTACGCTGCTGCCCAGTTGGACCAATTACGGTCCACCTTAGGATATTTAAACTGTTCCTTGTCTTTCTTTTCCTCTTTATCATTAGAATCCAGTATGGGATCACTGTACAACAAAGCAGAGAGATCCACATATTCACCCTTCCAAATCCTCTCCCTCATAGAATGAAGGTGAGCTCCAATTAGTGATGACACCCCAGCATACCCAACCCCCAATGAGGGCTGCTCCCTCCCGAATGCACTACCACAGCAAACACTTGTTTTCTCCCTCACATGCATGCTGCTGAAACACACACCTGGCTGGGAAATGTTCCCTCCAGACCAGACTTGTGCGCTTGATTGCCCTGTTTGCGACTTCCTAACCTGACATTGGCAAATGGACTGCTGCGCCATGCAACCCTGCCAAACCACCTTTCCTAAAGAACACCCATCTCATGCAGACAATGATACACCTGCCCTGACAAGGACTGATGTAACCCCACTGTCACCTGGCTACAAGATGACGGCATCACCCTGGGGCCCTGACCTGGCCATGGCACCCACTTACCCTTCCAGGTCATCCTATGCCCAACCCCACAGGCAGTAGTCTGTAACTGCTGTGCACCTCTACACCTGCATATGGCCTCACTTGAACCCAATCCGGATGCTTCGCCTCCCTGCTGTGCCGAAATATTAAGTTGGGGCTTCGGTAACTTGACTGCCAGCTCCTTAATGATCCTATCCAGTACCTCAACCCTGTTAGTCAATTCCTGTGCTGGGTCAACTCCATCTTCATTTAGCTGCCTCCTCGGTCTTCTAGGCTCAGGTGCATCTTCCCTGGAATGAGAAGAAGACACCCTCCTCCTCCCCACTCCATGTTTTCTTTCCTAACCCCCCACTAATGAACCCACATTGGTCCCCTCTGTCTTTATCCTGAAGATTTTCCACTAAATCATGCTCCTCCACGCTCTGAACCTCATGCTGCACCGAGGCATCCATAGAGAGGCGATCATCAACCTCCTTGGAAGCACCAACCTCCACTAACCCCACTGCTGCTGATGTATCATTTCTTCGCACCCGCCTAATTTGTCCTGTAATGACAAGAGAAGTGGAGAATTCTACTGGCACTGACCCTGCTCAGCTTGAGGAGGGCAGTACCTCTATCCCCCACTCCTCACTCCCATGAGTGGAGCAGCTAGGTGCCTAAGGCCCAGCAGGACTAGACCCTATGTCCCCTCTCACTCTCCCTTCACCTGGAGGACTCCTGGCAGATTCCTACCTTCCATTACCTCACCCACTCCTTCTCTGAGGGTTCTTTTTTTGAGCCTTCACCATTGCCCACAAATTCTGCACCTCTCCTTCACAGTCACCTAATCACTTTGCCCCTGCACTCCACACAGTTTTCACTGGGCCCCACACACTCCAACGGGTGCCCTGATCAAAAAAAGAGAGAAATGGAGGCAGCCTCTCTACTCACCCCCCGTGGGTGACTGAGGAGGGGAATGGGAGACAGGGTGGGTGACCTGATCCCCAGATGAGAGAGAGGGATCCAGCCTCTCTACTCAATCCATGTGTGACTGTGGGGAGGAGATGGGAGATGAGTGTGGGGGCGCAGCCTCCCCTCACACTTCACTGTGTGACCTTGTCATGGGGAAAAGGGGGCAACATAGGGAAATGTTTCCCAACAAACTGGGCAGGACTGATCTCATTATACACAGAATTGACACAGGGACACTGGGACCAGTCAGGTCAGGACCCTTTCGCACAGCAGGAAAGATCAAGACTCAGACACAGAATGAAATACAGGAGATGTTAGAACTGGGGTTAAAAAAATCACGAAGGGACAGTGGGCAAGTCCAGTGGTGTTAGTCCTCAAGTCAGATGGGACGGTCCGGTTCTGTGTAGATTATAGGAAAGTGAATGCCATAACTACATGCCCAGGACAGATGCTATCTTAGATCAGATCGCAGGGGCCCAGTTCTTAACCACCCTCGATCTCACAAAGGGATACTGGCAGATTCATCTAGATTCCGCATCACAAAGAAAACTGCATTCATCACAGACATGGGGCTGTATGAATTCACACTTATGCCCTTTGGAGTGAAAAAAAGTAAGGCCACATTCCAAAGATTAATGGACTGCCTGGTAGACAAATTCAGGGATTTTGCATCAGTTTACATAGATGATGTGGTGATTTTTAGCAATTCTTGGGAGGAATATGTGAAACAGGTGGACACAATACTAGACCAACTCCAGACAATAAAGGTGTCCAAGTGTAAAATTGCGATGAGCTAAGTCACATATCTGGGATTTCAGGTGGGGAGCAGGAAGCTTAGACCCCCTACCGGAAAAGATAGAAGCCATCACTTTATGGCCCATACCCACAACAAAAAAGCAGATCCTGCATTTCATTGGCATATCAGGGTATTATAGACGCCATGTACCACATTTCAGCTCTATCACTGCTCTATGACAGATCAATGCAAAAAGGGGCTGCCTAACAGAGTACAGTAGTCCCCAGCATGCCAGGAAGCTTTTGACAAGTGGAAAGCAGCTCTATTCAATACACCCATACTTAGACAGCCAGACTTCAAAAAGGAATTTGAGGTCTAGACGGATGCATCTGACACAGGGCTGGGGGCATCCCTAATGCAGGTGGGAGAAGATAACCAAAGGTACCCCATTGCTTACTTTAGCAAGAATCTGCTACAATGAGAAAAAAAGCTCTAGCTGTCATTGAAAGGGAATGTCTAGCCATTGTATGGACTGAAACCATACTTATGGGGCAGAAAGTTCACAGTGTACACTTGACCATTCACCCCTAGCTTGGCTAAACAACGTGAAGGGCTCCAACAACAAGCTCTTGCAATGGAGTTTAGCATTACAAGATTTTGATATGACAATTAAACATATTAAAGGCAAAGAGAATGTAGTTGCAGATGCCCTGTCTCACAGAGAAAACACAAACTGATATGTTCCAGGACTGGGAATGACCCAACCCTTCTCACATGTTCTCAAAGGGAGGGGCATGTCATGGGAAAAGGGGGGCAACACAGTCATTTAGGGTAATGGGACACAGACATTTGGTGTACTGGGGGTAAGTATGGCTACTAAGAAGGACATCTAAGGATAAAGAACAGAAGATTGTGAGTCTTGCCACCCTGCTGAACAGATTTGGCAGGGCAGGGGGACAGAGGAACCATTGTTAGGCAGAATGAGCACTTTGTTGCAAAGGTAATGCCCAGGTGGGGTCTGCAATGAACTGAGAATAACAAAATGAACAGGAGGGAGGAAGTGACCTAAGCCCGCTGCAAAGAAAGTGAGGAGACAGAATCTCTACTCTCTCTCTCTTCCATCTTGTCCAGCAAGGAGTAAGCAGCTTGCAGGAGAGGCTGCACAACCATGAACTATAGACTTTCCAATTCACTAAAAGAACTGAGCCCGGACACAACGCCAAGGTCGCGAGAGACTCTGATGGACCTGGATTGTGCCTCAGGGAAAGAGGACAGTTAGGGAACTTCAGTGGATTTTAGAATGCATTGACTTTATATTTGATTTCTGGACTTGCACCATCTGATCAACAGCCTTATACTTGTACGTACTAAATGTATGTTTTATAACCAAACCTAGCATGCTTATGTGTTTATTTGGCTTGGGGGGTTCTAAAGGGGTACCCTTTCTAGGTGAGAGCCTTGATGGACCTTTTTTGTATAAGCCAACCCCACCATGAAATCTTCCAAGCCACGGGTGGCCAGAGAAAGTTCTCTGAGTTATGGCTGGGCTGGGAGAACAAGAGGAGGTGTTTCTGGGGGTGCTGACCTTTGAAAGCTCCCTGATTGTGGGAACCCAATGGGGCACAGGCAACTGGGTTGCCACTGGCCTAGTGGGCATCCGGGGGAAAGCCTAGAGAAAGAGGTGAACCCCAATTCCGGTAACTCCCAGGAGCCTCCCCTCCCACTTTACTGGGGGATGGGAGATGAGAGTGGGGGGGCACAGCCTCCCCTCACCCTTCCCTGGGTGATCTGCTCCTAAGGGGGAGAGAGGGATGCAGCCCCTCCACTCACCCTCTGCAGGTGCTCAGGGGTGTGTTTGGTTAGGAGATGACTGGGGGCGCTGACTCTCTACTCACCCTGCAGGAATCTCACCTCCTTCATTGCTGGACTCCTTTCTCTTGCTCCTGAACCCCCCCACCCCCCAGTACCGAGAACAAAGCTCTGTTCATTGAACTCTGCTCATAATACTGTGAGCAAAGAAGAGGAACAGATCTCTGCTTCTCTGCCTCGCTCACAGAACTGCAGAGCGAGGCAGTAAGTAAACAGCCCTACCCTCTTCTGCAAAGTCTTGCAATGGGAGACAGACTCAACCCTGAAACCCCCCAGTTGCCAGGCAACCTCCTGGGGCTCTTCCCGCCGGCATGCAAATTGTACTGGCTCCTTCATTTGCAGCTGTGTCCCAGCTCTTCCCACAACACTGCAGGAGCAGGACAAATTCCCCCACTACGTAGCCCACTGCTGCAGGCATGGTGAGGGGCTCTTCTTACCCAAACATGAGTTGAAGTACATGAAGCCAATAGTCAATAAATTAGGATTGGAAATTTTTTGAGAAAGAATTTCCTAGATTCAACCCAGAAGGTCTGTCTGACAAGGAGTTCCTCTAGTTCCATACCTCTCAGCTCTGGTAACCCACGAGACACGTTCACTCTTGCTTTCTGTTCAACCTGGGAAACATTTAGTATTAAAAGGAAAATGAGCCAGACTTCACATATCTTTAAAGAGTTGGGTTGGTGGTTGAGAAAATAAGGCAGGAGTACTGGAAGAATTTACCCAAGAGCTTGGGGCCATCTCAGAAAGGGAAATGAGACCTCATTTCCAAGGGGTGTGCAGAGGCAACTCATTCATTTTCATTTTAGTTTGTATTTTCATTTCCCACCGCCCTTCATTTGGGAGGGAGGATTATTATTATTATTATTATTATTATGAATAGACATTTATATAGTGCCAGTCATATGACCTGGTGCTGTACAGAACACAGAACTAGACGCGGTCCCTGCCTGTGGCTTACAATCTAAAAGACAAAAGGGGGGGAGACAGGGAGAGGGGACAGTNGTGAGTGATTTAGAGACACACAGAAAGTTCGGATGTAACAGCAAACATGCAGGAGAAATGTGTGTGTAAAAACACCCAATATCACCGGAGCCCCATATCTATGTTCCTTTTACAGATAAATCTTCTCAAGTTCAGCAAGAGTTTTGAGTGCACAAAGAATATGGTCTAGCAACTTCAAAACTGTGTTTTCATAGCGAACATAGTGAGCTCACCCTGGTAACAGAATAGGAAATAAATGGCCCATGCTGATGGGAAGGGAGAAAGGAAGGAAGACAAGGATATTATTAAGGAAACTGGAAAAGTGCTCTCAGGGGAGAATTATTAACATATTCTGATCATGCACTATCTTTCATTTTTAAATTTCATAATTGTTATGAGGGCCCTCTCTTCCAAATTGCTTGTTTCTGCTTTGTAAGAGCCAGATTGTGTGTTGTGTTTACCTATTCTAGTTCTCTACAAAAATATGACATTTTGCCACCGTTTAGCCTTGTCATGTTTGCAAGCAACACGACAAAAGCTGACTAAATAATAAAATGACAACTTTCTGGGAAATTTAAAGAGACATACCTGCCCATTTTAAACTGAAACAACTGCTATCAATTTAGATAATTGCTTTCCCAGCTGACAGATGTGGAGCTATTCAGTCGGATAATGACTTTCCCATCTGACAAGATGCAGAGAACAGGAAGTGTATGTAGGGGTAAGTGCTCATGAATTAAAGGACAGCCAAAGTTTGCAGCTACCTGAATTTATTGCAAGGTTTATTACAAGGTCTATTTTATCTGCAGGTGAGTGTGTGTAAACATTTCAGAACAGGAATGTGCACGCCTGGGTCACTGGACATTTTTTTTAAAAAGTTCAATGTTTTTAAAAAGTGAAATAATTACACGAGCCAGAAACTGAGTTTTCAACAGTGGTTTGGAAAGGAGAGGAAAATAGTGCACATTGTATTGATGTTGTCTTAACATTAGCCAAGAGAGAGCATTCCCTGATTTTCACACACGTACCATATGTCCTGTGGTAAAATAGTTGGATAGCATAAAAATATACTTCATTAGCATGTAGAACATCTTGTTTTGAAACATGTTTAAAAAACCCAGGGATGGAAAAAGCTGAGATTTATCCCCAGGTGTGCAGAAATCTTTCTGTGTCCCATCTGGCAAGTCACTGGAGCCTCCCTTCCAAAACACAGCACTACTGGAGCTTAAGATACAAGGTCAGCCTTACCACAGGGCAACCTGCCCTGCTATTTTCTCTACTTCCACGGGTTCCATACTGGATCCTGTTTCTACCAGGGCAGGGTATGGAGAAGGAATGGGAACATAGTGAGCTCACCCTGGTAACAGTATAAGAAATAAAGGGCTGATGGGAAGGAACGGAGGAAGGAGGAGAGGAGTATTAACGTATTCTGATCATGCACTGTCTTTCATTTTTAAATTTCGTAATTGTTATAATAAGAGGGCCCTCTCTTCCAAATTGCTCATTTCTGCACACCACTTCCTCGCAGCAGTGCCCCAAATACGGCCACCTCTACGGCTCCATGGACGGTGCCCCTCAGTGGGCGGGGCTTCACATTTTATCTTCACCCTGGGCCCCTCAAAAATCTAAAACTGGCCCTGTCAAGAGAGTTACATATACCAAAAGTGGTACTTCAGCATCATGGCCAGGAAAATGGAATTCTTGGGTGCAAAGAAAGTCCAGAGTGGCATGCTTGGGTGCAAGAGAAATCTGCAGTCCCAGAGGTTTATGCCAATAAGGCCTTCCTAGTGGCTGCCCAGCTCAAACTAGCCACCCAGTATTGACTTATCATTACACTTACCTTGTTGCATGGGAGATAAACAGATGTCGAGTGTGGAAAGAAGCATTTTTTTCTTCCAATCTAGTGTGGCCAAGAGCTCCACACCAGGGTCCCATGTCCTGGTTTTGTTGATCTGTATTGGGCTACAAAATTCTATCATCTAGTACATCTTTGAGTGTTTGCGAAATGTGACTGGTGCCATTACCTATGTAAAGAGGAAACCGCTATGCCATTGTCATTGCACTCACGAGTCCCACCTAATGTACCTGCATTACGCTTTCTGGTAGGTAGCAGTAACTTCCTATTGTAAATTATTTAAAAATAAAATTCAAATCCGAATTGCTAGAATATTGATGCATGTGGAGATTATTTATTAATTATTATTATTATTATTATTATTACTATTATTATGATGATGATGATGATGATGTGGTTCTTGGTCTTAGGCTGATAATAAGATACTTTATATAAATCTTTATGAAGGATTGTGCACTATCACTACAAATCTGTGAAAATAAATGACTAGGTAAAGGAGAGGTAGCCCACCCAACGCCTGAGCCACATATGGACCCCAAACCCTGTAGAGACTGCGTGTCTTGACCCATAATGCTTGTCAGTCACTGTTCCAGCCACCTAACATCGGGGCAAGTGTTACGTATATTTAAGCAAACCTGGGAGCTAGTCAGAGGGGCATGGTTTTGTGGGAATTTGCTGCCTGTAACAAATCCAAGGAACCCATCAGGAGACACTCGGAGTAGCCAAAAACATAACACACAATGAACATCTGTTCACTGCCAGCACAGCAGGCTTTGCCAAGGCTTTTTCACCAGCTGTGAACTTTGCCTTGCAGTAGGAAGCTTTGCTTGGCAATTTCACCAGCAGGGCTTCTAGGTTTCACTTATTTATGTTTAAGCTTCACCTATTTATATTGACACCCAATGGGGTCCTCCTGTTAGTCAGAGTCCATAGAGTGGCAACATAAACACAGAGCAGCATGAATATTTGTTCATGCTGCTCCACCATGGGATGACATTATAGTAAGTATGAAAGTACCACAGGTTACGTTCCCTCGTGGTACGCATATTATAATGCGTTGAGCTACTGACTGTGTCTAGAGGGTGCAAAAGTGAAATCTAAGCCACCACTGAAGGTGCAAGAGAGCAGTCACAAAGGGTCTTTTCACACAGGTGCCCCCCACCACACACATGTGTGGTGGGAGGGCGCCCATGTGAATGCCACCTGTGCTGGGTGTGCAGTGGGGGGCTTCTTGCTTCTGAAGGAATGGTGTCTGCGGTGGGTGGGGGGTGCATGCATGGTCCCGGGCTCTACCCATCTCCAGCCACCTCCATTCATCACCCACGCACGGAGCAACAGACTCCAATGCCGGTGGCTCCATGCATGGAGATGGGTGGAGGTGGATGGAGATGGGTGTGCGCCCATGGGAACGGGTGCACACCCACCTCCACCCACCATGGGTGCACACACATCCCCCCCCCACCGCAGCCCATTTGAAAAGGGCCAAAAAGTGACAGAGAGGCAGCTAAAACCCCTGTAGAGTCAGGGAGCACGGCAGGTTGCACGATGCAACAGGAGGCTGCACAAGCTGTGCTGTCAGTGACGTCAGAGCAATGAGAACACTGGAAGCTGCTTACTCTGGGCGGGTAGGGTTTGCCCTGCCAAGCAGCAGGAGGAGGAAGGAATGGTCACAGGGCATACTGGCTTCCGATAAGTTGAAGGGTATCTTGAGACTGTTAGGAATATTTCAGGAATGGAGCTGAGTACTAGAACTGAAACTCTCCATTCTCAAAAATCTCATCNTTCTACCAGGGCAGGGTATGGAGAAGGAATGGGAACATAGTGAGCTCACCCTGGTAACAGTATAAGAAATAAAGGGCTGATGGGAAGGAACGGAGGAAGGAGGAGAGGAGTATTAACGTATTCTGATCATGCACTGTCTTTCATTTTTAAATTTCGTAATTGTTATAATAAGAGGGCCCTCTCTTCCAAATTGCTCATTTCTGCACACCACTTCCTCGCAGCAGTGCCCCAAATACGGCCACCTCTACGGCTCCATGGACGGTGCCCCACAGTGGGTGGGGCCTCACATTTTATCTTCACCCTGGGCCCCTCAAAAATCTAAAACTGGCCCTGTCAAGAGAGTTACATATACCAAAAGTGGTACTTCAGCATCATGGCCAGGAAAATGGAATTCTTGGGTGCAAAGAAAGTCCAGAGTGGCATGCTTGGGTGCAAGAGAAATCTGCAGTCCCAGAGGTTTATGCCAATAAGGCCTTCCTAGTGGCTGCCCAGCTCAAACTAGCCACCCAGTATTGACTTATCATTACACTTACCTTGTTGCATGGGAGATAAACAGATGTCGAGTGTGGAAAGAAGCATTTTTTTCTTCCAATCTAGTGTGGCCAAGAGCTCCACACCAGGGTCCCATGTCCTGGTTTTGTTGATCTGTATTGGGCTACAAAATTCTATCATCTAGTACATCTTTGAGTGTTTGCGAAATGTGACTGGTGCCATTACCTATGTAAAGAGGAAACCGCTATGCCATTGTCATTGCACTCACGAGTCCCACCTAATGTACCTGCATTACGCATTCTGGTAGGTAGCAGTAACTTCCTATTGTAAATTATTTAAAAATAAAATTCAAATCCGAATTGCTAGAATATTGATGCATGTGGAGATTATTTATTAATTATTATTATTATTATTATTATTACTATTATTATGATGATGATGATGATGATGTGGTTCTTGGTCTTAGGCTGATAATAAGATACTTTATATAAATCTTTATGAAGGATTGTGCACTATCACTACAAATCTGTGAAAATAAATGACTAGGTAAAGGAGAGGTAGCCCACCCAACGCCTGAGCCACATATGGACCCCAAACCCTGTAGAGACTGCGTGTCTTGACCCATAATGCTTGTCAGTCACTGTTCCAGCCACCTAACATCGGGGCAAGTGTTAGGTATATTTAAGCAAACCTGGGAGCTAGTCAGAGGGGCATGGTTTTGTGGGAATTTGCTGCCTGTAACAAATCCAAGGAACCCATCAGGAGACACTCGGAGTAGCCAAAAACATAACACACAATGAACATCTGTTCACTGCCAGCACAGCAGGCTTTGCCAAGGCTTTTTCACCAGCTGTGAACTTTGCCTTGCAGTAGGAAGCTTTGCTTGGCAATTTCACCAGCAGGGCTTCTAGGTTTCACTTATTTATGTTTAAGCTTCACCTATTTATATTGACACCCAATGGGGTCCTCCTGTTAGTCAGAGTCCATAGAGTGGCAACATAAACACAGAGCAGCATGAATATTTGTTCATGCTGCTCCACCATGGGATGACATTATAGTAAGTATGAAAGTACCACGGGTTACGTTCCCTCGTGGTACGCATATTATAATGCGTTGAGCTACTGACTGTGTCTAGAGGGTGCAAAAGTGAAATCTAAGCCACCACTGAAGGTGCAAGAGAGCAGTCACAAAGGGTCTTTTCACACAGGTGCCCCCCACCACACACATGTGTGGTGGGAGGGCGCCCATGTGAATGCCACCTGTGCTGGGTGTGCAGTGGGGGGCTTCTTGCTTCTGAAGGAATGGTGTCTGCGGTGGGTGGGGGGTGCATGCATGGTCCCGGGCTCTACCCATCTCCAGCCACCTCCATTCATCACCCACGCACGGAGCAACAGACTCCAATGCCGGTGGCTCCATGCATGGAGATGGGTGGAGGTGGATGGAGATGGGTGTGCGCCCATGGGAACGGGTGCACACCCACCTCCACCCACCATGGGTGCACACACATCCCCCCCCCACCGCAGCCCATTTGAAAAGGGCCAAAAAGTGACAGAGAGGCAGCTAAAACCCCTGTAGAGTCAGGGAGCACGGCAGGTTGCACGATGCAACAGGAGGCTGCACAAGCTGTGCTGTCAGTGACGTCAGAGCAATGAGAACACTGGAAGCTGCTTACTCTGGGCGGGTAGGGTTTGCCCTGCCAAGCAGCAGGAGGAGGAAGGAATGGTCACAGGGCATACTGGCTTCCGATAAGTTGAAGGGTATCTTGAGACTGTTAGGAATATTTCAGGAATGGAGCTGAGTACTAGAACTGAAACTCTCCATTCTCAAAAATCTCATCAAAATTTGACGTCTCAACGGGATTTTCAGAGTCGGGAATCTGATGGGAATCAGGCTCCTTGATGGCATTTTAACGTGATCCTTGAAAATGGCTGCCGTTGTGCGTGTGGAGAATGGCTGCGGCAGCCATTTGTGCATGCGCAGAGTGTTTGGCAGTTTTAGAATCTCGCGAGATTGTCGAGAAACTTAAAAAAAACATTTTGCACATGTGCAAATGACTTCTGGGGGCGGGGGGGG
>QEPC01006430.1:9542-19678 GCA_003113815.1 Sphenodon punctatus | reverse complement strand
ATTATTATTATTATTATTATTATTACTATTATGATGATGATGATGATGATGATGTGGTTCTTGGTCTTAGGCTGATAATAAGATACTTTATATAAATCTTTATGAAGGATTGTGCACTATCACTACAGATCTGTGAAAATAAATGACTAGGTAAAGGAGAGGTAGCCCACCCAACGCCTGAGCCACATATGGACCCCAAACCCTGTAGAGACTGCGTGTCTTGACCCATAATGCTTGTCAGTCACTGTTCCAGCCACCTAACATCGGGGCAAGTGTTACGTATATTTAAGCAAACCTGGGAGCTAGTCAGAGGGGCATGGTTTTGTGGGAATTTGCTGCCTGTAACAAATCCAAGGAACCCATCAGGAGACACTCGGAGTAGCCAAAAACATAACACACAATGAACATCTGTTCACTGCCAGCACAGCAGGCTTTGCCAAGGCTTTTTCACCAGCTGTGAACTTTGCCTTGCAGTAGGAAGCTTTGCTTGGCAATTTCACCAGCAGGGCTTCTAGGTTTCACTTATTTATGTTTAAGCTTCACCTATTTATATTGACACCCAATGGGGTCCTCCTGTTAGTCAGAGTCCATAGAGTGGCAACATAAACACAGAGCAGCATGAATATTTGTTCATGCTGCTCCACCATGGGATGACATTATAGTAAGTATGAAAGTACCACGGGTTACGTTCCCTCGTGGTACGCATATTATAATGCGTTGAGCTACTGACTGTGTCTAGAGGGTGCAAAAGTGAAATCTAAGCCACCACTGAAGGTGCAAGAGAGCAGTCACAAAGGGTCTTTTCACACAGGTGCCCCCCACCACACACATGTGTGGTGGGAGGGCGCCCATGTGAATGCCACCTGTGCTGGGTGTGCAGTGGGGGGCTTCTTGCTTCTGAAGGAATGGTGTCTGCGGTGGGTGGGGGGTGCATGCATGGTCCCGGGCTCTACCCATCTCCAGCCACCTCCATTCATCACCCACGCACGGAGCAACAGACTCCAATGCCGGTGGCTCCATGCATGGAGATGGGTGGAGGTGGATGGAGATGGGTGTGCGCCCATGGGAACGGGTGCACACCCACCTCCACCCACCATGGGTGCACACACATCCCCCCCCCACCGCAGCCCATTTGAAAAGGGCCAAAAAGTGACAGAGAGGCAGCTAAAACCCCTGTAGAGTCAGGGAGCACGGCAGGTTGCACGATGCAACAGGAGGCTGCACAAGCTGTGCTGTCAGTGATGTCAGAGCAATGAGAACACTGGAAGCTGCTTACTCTGGGCGGGTAGGGTTTGCCCTGCCAAGCAGCAGGAGGAGGAAGGAATGGTCACAGGGCATACTGGCTTCCGATAAGTTGAAGGGTATCTTGAGACTGTTAGGAATATTTCAGGAATGGAGCTGAGTACTAGAACTGAAACTCTCCATTCTCAAAAATCTCATCAAAATTTGACGTCTCAACGGGATTTTCAGAGTCGGGAATCTGATGGGAATCAGGCTCCTTGATGGCATTTTAACGTGATCCTTGAAAATGGCTGCCGTTGTGCGTGTGGAGAATGGCTGTGGCAGCCATTTGTGCATGCGCAGAGTGTTTGGCAGTTTTAGAATCTCGCGAGATTGTCGAGAAACTTAAAAAAAACATTTTGCACATGTGCAAATGACTTCTGGGGGCGGGGGGGGCATGCACAGAATGGCCACTATGGCCATTTTATATATGTGCCGAGTGGGTTTTGAGGTTCTCAAGAATCTCATGAGCAAGAAGATGTGAGATCAGATCCGGGCTGTGAGAATCTCATGTATTATAGCGAGAATGCTTTTGCATTCTCGTTTCAGCTTCAGTACCTGGCTCAGAGCCAGAACCAGGAAAGTTGGAGCCTCATGTGAAATAGCAGTCTAGTACCCCTTCTCACGTACGGATGTTTGATGGAAACACACTGACTTGCCCATTGGTGAAAAGGAAAATGTTACCATAACTAATTTTGAATATTCAGTTAAACATAACATCCCCTTCCCAGTAGGGCTTCCTGCATTATAGATATGCATGTTATGTATGTTGTTATTTCTAGTTTACTCATGGACACCAAATGTGTGTGTGTGTGTGTCTGAATTACTCAAGTCCTCAAAAAGCCACAGCTCACCACATCTTAAGCTCTGTAGACCTGTATTTTGTCAGTGCTACTCACAGTCACGCTGTCATTCCAAATGTATTCATGGCCTCCGTGCATTGGGAACAAACTGGGCCTCTGCAATATATGGGCCCACTGCACTCGCACCAACTGCACTTGGCTGGATCTTGTCCTGACCTAGCTTAGTTTAATCTGCATACCACAGAATTAGAGCAAAAAAGAGCATTTTACACCTTCTTTTCCTGGTAGTCTAGAAAATGCCAGTATCGAATGGGTTAAGGGAAGCCTCATGCATTAAATGTGGAGAAAATGATTTAATGCTCACCTGTTTAGTGCAGAGAAAATCCACTTAAGGTAGATTAAGTTAAGAACATTTTCCACTTCTTTTCTGAATTCATCTCCATAGAGGAATGTAACCAAACACCTATTTTTGTTTAAATATATTTAGTTGGGAGTTTGGGGGTTGCAAAATGGAAAACAATGGAACCACTATTATTAACGTACTGAGTGAAATAAATATTGATACAAAACAGTCCAGAATTCGGCCCTGTAGCCATACCACAATCTCCAAAGCCACACACAGAAAAAAGACAAGAGAAGGAGCAAAATTATAATATTACATATACGTATAAATACACACAAAACACAAATATAATGTCTTTTTATTCAATCATCTATGTGCACATATACACATAGAAACACGTCTCTAGGACAATCTATGTGCCAACCTCTATTTTGGTTTTCTGGTTTGCTTGTTTGTTTCTGTTACCAGCATGTGCTTCCCTTTAAATTTTGTGTCCTTTTCTCATTGAAATATCGGTTCTCGGTTCGTCCCAGGATGGACCAAGAAGCAGGATTGATTCACTGAGTTCTCAGTGAGAAAAAAATAATAATTCTGCATATGAAAAATTGCTGCTGGACTGTTTTTGTGCATGCACAATGGCTGCTTCCCTTAACCAAAATGGCGACAATAGTGGGTAATTTCAGACGTTATGCGCTCCCTGGTCACCACAGTGGATTCCAAACCATGGCGAGCCAGCTACCCCCCTCACGTGGTCCAGGAAAGCCTTGAACAGATGTGACGGGAGCGGGACCATGACAAAGAAACGCACGGCCGGACCATGGCCCGGGGCAGTGCAACAGATGTGATGCCGATTCCGGACCATGGACAGAACACTCAGAAGACACCAGGGGAGGGGCGGGAGGTAGACAAGACCGACTGAGGGCAAATGAAGCCCAAAGGCAAAGCCCACACAAAGGAAACAGGAAGGGAGGAGGCGAAGGGAGAAGAGTGGCTCAGGCAGCACACACAACAGGCACAGGGAAGTCATGGACACAGCAGAACACAAAGCACACAAACACGCCCAGGTGCAAACACACCCGAACGGGAAAGGAAGGAAGGGGGGAGCACACCAGGATGGTCAACAAACACAGCTCCACGGACATGGGGGGGGAGCCCCGGGTCAAGGAAGGGGAGGGGACCAGGCCGGGAACAGTCCAGGACACGGTGAAAGGCACCCAGAACCCCACTGACAGCACAGGAAGCACGGGCCACCCAACAGCAACACAGACAGCCCAAGTCACAGGGGTCTCTGTGGGGATGGAGCAGGGCACAGGGGGAGGGCAACCAAGCCAGGGAAGGCACTCGAGTGGTCCGAGGCAGGTCCAGATGGCAAGGATTCCCTTCACTGATGCAGAAGCTTGGCTGGGGATGGATGCGAGCTGGATCCTGTGGGTAGCACATGCACAACCCCCCTGGAGGAAGCTGGGAGGTGCTGTTCAGGGGTCCCAAGTCTCACACAGGCACGGAGGCACCCAAGGGGTAGGGGGGGCAGGGCATGGACACAGGTGTGTGGGCAGTCGTGCAAGGGAGGAACACACCACAGGGAGAGCTGGGAGAGGTCACAGGCAGCGGGAACCAGCTAAAGGGGGGGCCTGCCATGGACAGGCAAACCACAAGCAGCGAAGGATAGGGGGTGCCCATGGAGGGGGCACAGCGACACAGGCGAGCGGAACGGAGGCAAGCGAACCAGCCAAAAAAGCTGCGAGGCCAGAATGGCATGGAGCGAGCAGCCAGTGCCCCGAGCCGGCAGGGAGGTGCAGGGAGCACACAGTGGGACTGTCATCCATGACACCGAAGACACAGGGGGCCTCACAGCCAGCTACAGGGGGTCACGAAGGGGGCTGGGACCTGTTGGCCCACCAGATGCATGTAGTGGGGCCACTTATTCATGCCCCAGCGGTAGCCCAGCCCTGCCATGTGATGGGCAATGAGGTAGTAGGCCTCAAATAGATCCAGCCCGGCAAGCCCCACTTGAACATCAGCACGGGACAGCAGCCAGCACCACCAGCTCCAGTCTGGTGGGCTCCGACAAGGTATAGTCAGCAGCAGGGGGCCAAGGCAGGTGCCCAAGCTCCAACAGGCAGTAATGTGCCACCCCACATGACCGCTGGTAGCCACGGGCCCCGTGGATGCAGCCAAAGAAGGAAACAGCCAGGGCAGGGCCCCATCCTCCAGACAGCTCATGAACTCAGACAGGCTACAGACTGAGAGGGCCAACACGGTTTCCCCGGGGACCATGCCACATGCGAGCACCTCCTCTCTGGAATGCGCCCATCAGGAAATGGATGGAGGCCCAGCGCCTCCCCATGGAGCCAGCAATCACAAGCGCTGACCTCATAGGCCGGAGCTCAGACTTGCATAGGCATCAGAGAGGGTATCCTGGCAGCACAGGAGCAGTTGCACAGCCAGGGAATGCCACAGGTCACATAGGGCCATTGTCTCCCAGAAGGTCCAGCTATGGGGGGCGCCAAGCGATCTGGGGTACGGGAGCCCAGGGGCAGCAAAGCTGTCACAAACAAAAGAAACAGGAGTACTAAAGGAGTACTAAAGAATAAAGTTTATAAAATAATATTGTAAGGACAATATAAGGCCCCTTATGCCTAAATAAAATCAAATGAGGATATCAACCAAGGGGTAATGCACGCAGGCATATGATCAGTCCTGGAATGATACACAAATACAAATAACAAGAAATATAATATTAAAATAGCAAAACAATTCTATAATCCATGGAAAAATTCCCCACAAAATAAATCCCAAACGCGTTTCGGGGTCACAGCCCCTTCTTCAGTGGGATATATGCATTAAAATTAAGCAAAAATGCTCTCTTCATAAATGGCCCAGTTTGTGATCTGTCCTGTCCTTCCTTTGGACTCTCCTTTTGATGCTATATAAGTCTATATAGCATCTGTCCTATCCTTCCTTTGGACTCTCCTTTTGGTGCTATATAAGTTGAACAAGCCCAATGTTCAACATTGGATTTGGGCTTTGTCAGTCACATCAGGCAGTGAGTCTTAGAAAATGGAAAGCTTATAACTGATCAACTATACATACATATAAGACTCAGTGGGTGACTTGCTCCCCCTGGCCACC
This sequence comes from Sphenodon punctatus, assembly GCA_003113815.1. Lineage (NCBI taxonomy): Eukaryota > Metazoa > Chordata > Lepidosauria > Sphenodontia > Sphenodontidae > Sphenodon > Sphenodon punctatus. The sequence goes on along the minus strand of QEPC01006430.1, from coordinate 14,119 downwards.
CGTTTCCGGGGGTGCCTGGTCAGGACTGCTGTGGCCGCCCAGCATGCCGACCATGGGTGCCGGCGCTCCTTGGCCAGGCTCAGGGCCCAGTGGTCATCTGGGGAGTACCAACAGGCCCAACGCCTCGCCCGAGGGTGGGCAGCTGCTCTTCGGGAAGCAGCCAAATGACACCACTGGCACTGGGCTGCCATGGGACACGCTGCCATGCTCGTCATGCCCACTCAAAGGCAGCTGTGGGTCACCAAACGGGCACAGGAATGGGGTCCGGGGCCCTGGCATGGTGGGATGATGCAGCATGGAGGGCACACTTCCACATGGACAGGAGGTGCCTCCTGCACCTCGCTGAGCTGTTGGCACCCTGGCTGAAGTGACTGTGCATTCCCATGCGCACCCCCATACCTGTGGTCCAGTGCGTGACCATAGCTGTCTGGGCACTGGCAACACCAGATTCCTTCCGATCCATGGCGCAGCACTTCGGTGTGGGACTGAGCACTGTCATGGACATCCTCTGTGACTTCTGTGAGGCCATGGAGGGTGTGCTCCTGGACCATGTGATCCAGCTCATGGACCAGGAGGCTGTGCTTGCTGGCTTTGAGGCTGGTGGGTTCCCCAACTGTCGGGGCACTGTGGATGGCACCCACATTGAGATCCTCAGTCCCACCAATGGAGATGCTGGTGAATATATCAACCGGCATGGGTACATTTGGCAGTTTCCCTGTGGGAATTGTTTTGACCACTATTCCGGAGATGGTCCTGTCCTGACCTCCAGAATCATGGTTGACTTTGGCCCCTATGGGTGATTGACTGTAGTGAAGATCTGGTTGCCGCCGATCAGATGTTCAGGGCTCTTTGGTCATGCCGCGGAATTGTCTGTGGTTCACTGTGGTTGACTGTGATCTCGTAACGTCTGAAATTACCCAACGTTGCTGCCATTTTCATTCAGGGTGGTGGCCATTTTGCAAATGTAAAAAATGGCCAAGCAGTTATTTTGTACATGTGCCGTGATTTTTTTTAAAAAACCCAACAATTTAAATTAATTTGTTTGTTTCTTTGTTTGTTTCTCGCTGAGATATTGGTCCTGTTACTCAAGTTTGCAAGTTTTACTTGTGAGAAACAAATTAGACTGCTCTTTCAGCCTTGTCCCCAAACACAAGGCCCGTGAGTAAAGTAATAGCATAAAAGCACACAGGCCCTGCAGCATATGGGCCCCAGCCCTCACGGGGATGTTATGTTTAACTGAACATTCAGTTAAAAGTTAATTAATCAAAAAGTTAATTAATGTAATATTTTCCTTTTTCTAAATAGCAAATCAATTTGTGTCCATCAAATGTTCCTATGATTGGTGAAGACCACCCCACCATTTTGTGCAAGTCCTCAACCGCCCTCGACCCGGCACAGCTATGTTCTTCCTTACTGCAGTATTCTTGGAGGTCTGGCAGGATACAATACAAAAGGGGACTCACATATTTTTTTATTAGCAGTTAAAATTGGAAACGTCTTTGAAACAGTTCTTTTGATTCACACCCACATCATTATCCACGTCCATGTGCTCCCCATGAAATATAAGACATTGCTACATCCCTTTGAACTGTTCCTCAGTACATTTTAAACTGCAATCCTTCTAAACATATTGTATATACAGGCACCTAAGGGGTTAATAAACTCTTACACTATGGTGGATGAGCAAAGTTTTTTAATGGCAGGCCTGTATAGTTGAAGATCCTCAGAGAGGAGTAATGGTATTGCAGTCACACTGAAAACTTCATTTAAAATTCTCCATCGGCAAACCAAAGCATGTCTTACTTTTCAGGTGTGAGACTTGGCAGCTATGTCCTTCGCAATATATTATCCCTGCGCTGTCAGAAGGAGTTCAACGGTGCCAATTCTTACTAAACTGGGTGTGTTATAAATCTAGGGTAAGTACTGAATTTGTTGTGCCAACAATGCATTTCAGCCCTTACCTTATTACCACACTTCTTGGCTGCAGAAGATTAGAATCTTTTCAGCTTTTTACTGCTTGAGTGTGAAATCTCCAGCAACATAGCCAAATGCAGGGAAAGTTCAGGCCTGTTTTATGACATTACTATATCAAAAATTCTGATCTACAAACCCTGAGCATACAAAATCCATTGCTGTAAGATGAGGTCAATTAAACCACACCCATCCCTTTGACAGGCCTTCCCTTTCACTTAGTAGACAATTTTATGTAAGTTACAAAAAATATGCCCTGTCAGAAACGGAACGCTTGCCCTCAGATTGAACAAAATGCCAAGTAAATTGGGAGTTTTCTACATGACTTCGCTTCAGCATTGTCTGTGTGCTTAAGAAACATTATCTGTGAATTTTGGAGGTAAAATCCTTCTATAATGAGATTCAGCTGAGCAGGAACTAACCTAGGAATACCAGAGAGAAAGCTGAGGTCTAATGACAAGACAGGTTTGGCACAGGATGCTGCATGAAACAAAATAACCACAGTGAAGATTTCCAGAGAAATATGTTAATCATCTTGTAACAGGGAAAGTGTGTGACATGAGGTAGAGATAGTAATGGCAAACATATGTCAGACAGCATACTTTATTTACCTTTCATTAGAGTATCTTCCTACGAGAAGGTTAAAGACTCAAGGAGAGGGATGGGATGTTTCTCATGTTAACTAATCCAGGCAAAAATGGAGAAACGGAGGATTGCTTTCTTCAGAATTTATTGATATTAATTGGTTTATTGAACTAGCTGTGGGAACTGGTATTTCCCAATGCCAGCATAAAAGATCATTATTTATAAGTTAACTGATCCCACAAATTCTGCACTTAGCTCAACATTTCCGCTGGAAACATTGAATCTTTTTTTAAAAAAAATTGTTATATTTCATCTTTATTCCGATCTGAATGATAGAAAGGGAAAGAAATAAAGCTTCACATAGGAGACTCCAAATCAATCTCCTGTTATTAAATTTTCCCTCTATTTATTTTTAATTCTTCCCCTTTGCCCCAACTTACAGGTGTGCGTAGTTACAGCTATCAGTAAAAACAAAACACACATGCAGGCTATAAATCTGTATTTGAGCACTAATTCATAGGAGTAAAATATCTTCAGTTCCACTCTCCAATTTCCTTTCCCTATACAATTCAGAATCTTGCAACAGTACTTTGGGGTTAGACTTTCAGGAACACAATTGCGGTCCCAGAAGATCATTTAACAGGATGGTCTTTGCTCGTTGGTTCTAATTGCAAGTAAATAAACAAAGCAGGAGAGTTCCTCTATAGCATAAAGGAGCGAAGAGATCAGTCTCTAATCCAATGGAATGGCCTTTTATATTAACCCTTTAAAGGGACTGGGAAGTTTATAGTGCTAAAGAAGAAATATCTCGCAGTAGTTTGTCACACACATACATATGCACAAATCCTAATTCATAGTATCTAGGGGTGTGCACTTTGTTTCGTTATATTGATAACAAAAATGAACATTTTCATTTTCGTTATTACAATAATAAAAATAACAGCAAAATCGATAAAGAATTTCATTTTCGTTATTCACTTTGTTATTTGTGGCAGTTGTTTTTGGAGGGAAAATGTGGAGAGGGGAGGAGGGAACAGACATCTTGGAGACAGAAACAGTGTTGAACTCTTGAACTGGGCCTGTGACGGGAGGGGTGAGCAGTCAACAAGGACCTGATGGATGTATCCCTGGCCAATGAACAGCGCAAGCAGGTCCCAGGCAGTTGAATGGCACCCTGTGATTGCTTAATGCCTCCTGCCTTCCAGAACCAATCATAGGGGCTCTGGGGAGGGCACTTCAACCCTTTATATTGCAGGGCCAGGCTGTTTGACTCTCATTCAGTGTTAGCTCTTGCTCGGTCAGGCTGTGTTTACAGAACTCTGCGCTTGCACTAAAAATTTTCTCCAGCCCTCATTGTGTATTAGTCATAACCTACCTTACCTTTTCTTATACTCTTACATTATATAGGTAGTATAGATTAGATATATATAGAGAGAGATTAGATTATAGATATGGAATAGATAAGATATAGATAGATTAGATAATAGATATACCTCATAGTTTTCCTTTCCCCTTTCCCTGTCTGTCTCCCACTGTCAATATTATATAAATATTAGATAGATATTAGTTGTATATATAGATTAGATATTATATAGATATTTAGGTACTAGGCTGTTTTATTATATATATTAGAATGATATGATAGGAATATATTGTATACATATATTAGGTTTGGGTTAGATTCTGTGTATATTATATACATAATTACATATATTACATATTACATAGTACATATTGTGTAGACTTCTGTATCACAATGAGAAAGGGAAGGAGTTCTGAGGAGTCTGAGGCAGGTGGCCGTGGTAGAGGGCATGGGCATGGGAGAGTTGGCAAGTCTGCTGACACTTCTGCCACCACCTGGCAAAATAGATAGATTAGATATTATAATATTATTTATTATTATTATTAACAAACATTTATATAGTGCCAGCAGTGTACCTGGCACTTTACAAAGTAATAAAATAGACAGGGTCCCTGCCCCTAGGGCTTACAATCTGAGAGACAGGAGCTGGGGGAGAGAC
>QEPC01006427.1:2391597-2412771 GCA_003113815.1 Sphenodon punctatus | reverse complement strand
GTCTTTAGATTGTAAGTTCCCGGGCAGGGACCGTGTCTATCTTATTTTCTGTAAAGCGCCAGATACATCGCTGGCGCTATATAAATGCTTATAATAAAATGATCATCATCATAATCTAGCAAGACAAAGCAAAATGGAGTTTGTATACAAGGAAACCCACCAACCATCATATTGGTAAAATGTCATTGTGACACATTCACCAAATGTACAAGCTTCACAAAACCCCTCAAGGTTTAATTGTTCACATTCTCATAGGAAGTCCCACAATTTAGCATTAAACTGGTTCTTTTTACCAGACTTTCCAGCCTGTTGCCCTTTCCCTCAGGTTTTTCCTCCCAAGGCCTGTTCTCTTCATTAGTTTTGCTGCTCTCGTCAACTAAGCCCTGGGTCAGCTGACCTACTTCAGTTCCAGCTTCCCCTGTAAAAGCCAACGTTCCCTTCAGCTGGGGTGAATTTATCAGGAGAAAGGAAGTGGAGTACATTAACCCCTTCAGGGCCAGATCAGCCTGCTGCAGTCACCAGTTATGACAAGCAGGCCTTTTTTCTGTGGCCTGCCAGGCGACCCAATGAATCTTTCCACAATGCTATTTTATAATGGAAGGCTCAGTGTCATGCTGGCTTTTGGCTAAAACTAGGGATCAAGTCTTTGGGGGAGGAGGGAATAAGGGTGGGTTTTTTACCAGTGGTTTTCACCTCTTTGTTGTTGTTTTTATTGTCTTAGTAATCCCTTTTATGTATTGTTTTTATATATTGTTTTAAATGTCTTGTGAGCCACCCCGTGCTGCCGTAGGGCTGAAGGGAGCGGGTACAAATCATTGAATAAATAAAATAAAAAAGTCAGCCCCAGCTCATGACAGAAGCCTCTGGCCTGGGCTCTGAGTGAGAGGTGGTTTTAGGATCAAAATATCTTTAATATGAAGCTGCAGTTGGCCAGTTAGGACTGAAGTGAAGGTCCAGGAGTGCGAGACACAGAAGCAGCAAAATTGCAACTAGTTCCAGTTGATGCAGAACTACAGAAAGGATTCAAAACCGGAGCGATGGACTCAGTTTCGTACATATAGTAGTGAGGAGGGAGTATTGTGTTATCTACTCCAAAGGTGGCAGAGAACTCCTGGCCCAGGGCTGTTTTTATTTGGCTCCTTTCCAATTCCTTGATCTGGCCCATGAATCCAGCCCGTCCTCAAGTGCAGGAAAAGCATGCTCCGTGGAAAGGGAGCAGAGATGATGGCATGCACTCAAGGCTAGGGGATGCATCCAAAGCACAGCACAGACTGTGGGGCGTGTGTGTGGGTGCCCCACAGTCACGCCACTCAGCGATCACAGACACTCCTCCTTCCATGATGTTCATTTAAAAACACCCTTGAACACCCATCCTCCTCCGGAGAGTGGAACTTGAATAATCTTCATTGAAAAATATATTTATCATGTCTTGCAAATCTAAATCAGAAAGTGCTATTTTGCGTGTCCCATAGTAACTTTTTATCCCACACATGGATTTCAGTCAAACTTAGTAGAGAGGCCGAGGGCTGGCCCAAGGGAAATAGGAATCCAAAGTTATGTTTAACAACAATAGGTGCACTTGAAAGGAGAGAAGGCCTCTTTTACAGTCAGAAAATCCCACTGAGTATCGTTCCTCCCCACCTCCGTAAGAAATCAGGCTTCATTTGCTCTGGTGCTTTCTGCAAGGAGCTACTTTTTTATACCTCTCCCTTGAAATTAGATCTTTCAAAAGGGCTTCAAATGAAAACCCTAAAGCCTCTACAAAAGTCACGTGAAATCTTTGCCTGCTAGAAGAGACAGACAGACAGATCTTGCAGTGACTTAAAACAGTTTAATGTAATTCCAAGACAAAGTGTGATTACATTTCTACACATATACAATATGCATATGTGAGTTTACAAATTCTGATTAATAACTCGTTTCACCTCAGAGACCGAAAAAATGATCAAAAAGAAACCGTGAATAACAAGCTATAACATAGTTCACCACAACGGGACCCCCTTTCTCACCCTACAGTTAGTAATATTACAATTAAAATAACTATATTCTTCTATAATGTATTTTCTGTTAAAATCATCTCATAAATTTACAATGCTATTATTAGTTTCCAAGACTAATATAAATTCACTCCATTTTTCTACAACGAAAATGATTAATTAGAAGCACACGACATGATAAAAAACACAAGCATTTTTTTTTTAGTAGCAAGAACTTGATTGGTTAAGAATTAGTTTTCTTGTAAAACATTCTAAAGCCAAGTAAAATATCCATTCTTATAACATACCTATAATATGAGACTAAGGAATAGGTTACATATAGGTCTACAACACATCAGTTTGTTGTTTTTTTTTTCTTTAAAAAGACATTTACCAAAAAGAAAATGAAGAAAATAAGGGAGAAAAAAGAAAGAAAAAGAGGGACAATTCACAGAGAAAAAGAAAGCAGTACACAAGAAAATACTGTTGCACACAATAATTTTCACAAAGTTTAACATGGATTAACACGCTTAATACAGAAACCGTACAGTGAAAGAACAACGGATCAGGGCTTTCATGGGGTTACCGGGGCTGAGATGACACTGTTGAGAAAGAACCATTCAAGGTATTAGGTGAGGGGTTGGGGGGGGGGATAGCTTTCCCCTTGCATTTGTGATAGCATTTCACAGTTTTTGTCCCCTTAGCCCCTTTATAATTCTGGCACAGTATATGTTCCACTTTCTATCCAGCATACATTGGGTTTATGGGCAGTCAGTCAAAAGGTAAAAACTAATTTAGTTCAATTCAGTTTCAAAAGGATCCCAGTATTCAGAAAATATTTCACCTGTTTATTTCCCCCCCTTCTAAACTACCCCAGCTTTAGATGCTAGCTTCCAAGATGCCTTTTCCTCCCCTTTTAAAATAAAGCTATTACCTTCCCCTCCTTTCAGAAATTTGGTTTGGTGTAGAATATACAAGCTACATTCAATTTCTGCCCAAGTAGAATCTCGCACCCAAAATGCCTTGTTTATTTTGTTGGTGAAACCAATGGGATGAGGAGATACTTTCTATACCTGAAGTAGTTGTGCCCCAGAATATCCATGAAAGTATCAATTCAAGAAGGAAAAAAAAAATCCCAAACAAAATACGAAAAAGACAGAAGTGTTGTATGTAACCATCCCAATGTAGGAGCACTGAAGAACGCTGTATTTCCTTTCCAAGGACAGAGGTGCTATATGTAACCATTCAGATTCTAAGGGATGTGCATTGCCAGTATCAGAAGCCTCTTGCACTTTACAAGTTGCCAAGGTATTTTAAAAGGACTCTGTAGCTCCTTCATCTGAATCCAGGGCTGGAGCCAATATTGAAGGCAGAGTAGGTGGTTTTCAAGGGCAGCAAATGTTTCCTGGCTGTTGATTGTGTGACTTTGGGCTATGAGGAATGGGCAGTTCCAATTTGCTCAAGGTCCACTAGCAGCCCTTCATTTAGCCTTCAGAATGGTGGTCAGTCACTTTGGGAATACGAGTTACTGTGGACCTTTTTACACAGGTCATGGCACAGGGGTGGGGTCGATGTGCACCGTGGGTGGGGGGAGGGTGTAGGCAGGCGCACACCCATCTCCACCCATCAACACGCACGGAGCAACCGCCATTTTTGCCAGTTGCTCCATGTGTGGGGGATGGGTGGAGATGGGTGTGCATGCATGTGATGGGAGCGCACCCAGATTTCTGGGTGTTCATTTGTAGGTGCCACCCGACCCATGTAAAAAGGGCCTGTGTGGATATCATGGCTGTGAATGATGTTACTACAAGGCATTAGGGACTGATTCTGTTGCCTCTGAACTCAGTTTTACCATTGATTTTAATGGGAGCAGCACACAGACCAAACTACAAAGTATCAATGATGCTTCCTAGTAACTCATTCAACAGCCAGGTTCACCACGGTAGCTGTGTAAGGCATCACTGAAAGATGCAAGGAGCTTTGTTAAGATTGCCTGAGTCCCACGAGTGAAGTTCAGCTCTTCAGACAGAATTTCTGTTTAAACTGCCAATTCCTGTACTTTTATTGTCTAGAAGTACCACTTTGCCCAATAGATATTTACATCATGTTCATTGGTTACCCAACCAAAAGAAAAACATGAAACTAGACAGATAATTATGTCCAAGTGTGACTAAAAAAAAGTTTACAGCTAAATGCATAATACACTATGATCTATAACACAGAACAGCATCAAAAGGTACTACCGTTAGCGAATAAGCAAATTAAATTTACAAGGAGATGGTCAAGGTACTTTGCATTTAGTTTACTGGTTCAAAATGCTTCTTGGGTGGTGAGCATCACTAGATAGAAATGCATGGAATGATAGCCAAATCACAGCATTGTCTCTCAGAGCCTCCGCCACAAAACAAAAAACAACACAACCCAGAATCCATTGTCTCAGGAACATAGAGCTCAGCTAATGCATTAACAATACAATACATCCCTTCCTTTGAATATCCTTCATTCTCATTATACAGGTATTTTCATTCAAGCTAGGGTCTTAAATGGGACAATTGTTTTCAAAATATTGTGTTCCTTGCTTCAATCCAAGAAGTTTCAATACAATTTTTTAATTAAAAATAAATAAGCTATTTGTTGGATTATACTTGCTATGCCTTCAGCATGTGTGGAGTGGTTTCTAAACTTTAGAATAAAGTGGATTATTTGATCCAAACTGACTTTCCAATACTATGTTATATCTCAGAACAGAATATACATATTAAAGACACACTTGCACTTTTTCTGTTTCAAAAGGACAAAATTAAGAGGAGGCAGCTATATTGAGTTTGAAGGTGTCATTTACAAACAGAAATTTCCCTTAAAAAGTACCAGTTTAAATGTAAACTATAAAACACTGTAACTATAAAATGTAGCCAGAAATTGGTTTAAGTAGCCACAGTCTGTTATTCAGTTCATCTTGGTTTAAAACATGACTCATTAAATATATTCTAGAAGGCCAAAGCATTTTACAGTAGCTATAAACATATATACTTACATGTGCATTTAACATCACAATTGATTAAAATACATAAAAGAGTATTCCTTGGTTTAAATTTTTTTTTTTTTTAAAGAATCACTGTCTTCAGAATTCACTTAAGCAACAATGACCAGGGTGGGCATTTATCATTATTCCGCCCATACAGAGTTTATAGTCTTTTAATTCCAAATTCAAGTCGGCTACATGTTTTCAAAAAGGCTAAAACCAAGATGAATGCCCACATTTGAGGTAATTATTGCCATTAGGTCACAGTTTGTGTAATATAAATGTATCTAAATCCTTCTTTAAAAAACTGAAGGTATTCCATCAGAATTCCAGAATACCTGTTAAACCAATCAGAATCCAGAATCCTGATCAGGTGGGTTTGCTTCCAATGGAGTCAGTGAGTTCTAGAACGTTACGCAAGCCCAGAACACGTTCAGGCTAACCTAGACAAAGAAGCCTAGAATCAGTCGATATAGAATTAAGACCAAAAAACAAAAACAAACAAAAAACCCTAAAAAGAGGAGGATGAATAGCAGATGAGTAAAATTTCTGATCAGAATTCCAGACCAAAGCATCCCCTAACATATTCACTGCTTCCACTGCTCATTGAAAATTAAAATATTCAAACCATCTGCATTACTATCAACTCCATGCCAGCACCGCAAGAACTACTTGGCTATGACCTGAAAATGGGATAAGCTTTTCTTTTGCTATCAGCACTGTTGCCCCATCTCTTCCTGTTTCAAAGAAGAAACCTTCCTTTTAGAAAAGAAAAAAAGAAAAGTCATTCCTGGTTGTCAGCCTCTCCCCTCCCCCAAGTATTTACAACGATGGTGTGAATCTGCACACAGCTTCCCCTACAACTAAAGAGTCAAGATCAGAGATGTCACAATATTTATCAGTGCAGTAAAAATATCATTTTGGGGGTTAAATATAACTTTAGTATTGCCTTTCTTGGAATAACTACAATAAGCAAAAGATTAAAACAAAAATGTCTTTGAATACATCTGAAGAGTCTGTTATAGCAGCACTGCTAAAACTGGAAGGATAACTCTAACCCGTACATGAGAAATATGAGCCTCCAACTACTTCTACGTATTCAGAAAAGCAAAACCTTATATATAGTATGCTTCATAAGTAGGGTTGCCATATACACAAATTTTTAGAAGGCACTTATGAGATATACAGGTTGCAGGGCTGCATTGCTTCCAATGCAGTCCTGCAACCTGTATATCTTATAAGTGCCCTCTTAAAATTTGCATTTACGGCAACCCTATTCATAAGACTCGCAGAAAGTCTGAGCAGTTTCCCATTCAAATTCCACATTTGCTACATGGCTGTTTCCTTCTTCAGTGAGAGCTTTTAATGTTCACCAAGATTACTCATCATCTGCCAAGCTCAGCTCAATTCTGCACGCCTTTACACACTTAAACAACTTTGTGCATGAGCAATGTCACTGAACTCAATGGGCTAGTCTCTTGGGTTAAGTTAATTACGGGCATAAGTCTCTGAAGGATTGAATCCCTCATTAGTCACCTGACCTGTACTCCAACCCTACATGGACACGACTTAATTCAATTAAGCTGCCTTAGGGCTCGTTTCTGCTTCAGCCACGCAGTGGTAGTAGAACATAGTGGCATCCTCTAAAGAGCTGGTGTCCTGGTTTACTGGTGACAGATCACCTGCCTCATCCAGGGGCAGTACTAGAGGGGCTTGCCTTACACAACATTCTGCAGCTACAGCCTCAAACTCTACCACGCCGAATGGTGTTACTCTAATATTGTTGACCACTATTGTAGAGTACAGTGGTATGAAGGGTACTTGGCTCAATTAGGCCGGTACTGTCAAACCCAGGCCTGACGCTATCATGTGGCCTTTACTCACACAAAAGTTCCAATGGCTTAAAAGGGAGTTTTGTCTGAGACTGGCCAGATATGCAAATATGCAGATATGCAAATTTTAGAGGACACTTATGAGAAATACAGATTGCAGGACTGCTTTGGAGCCAATGGAGCACTACAACCTGTATTTCTCATATGTGTCCTTTTAAAAATTGCATTTCTGGCCACCCTAACTGAGACAGTGAGGATTAAAGAGTTGGCTAAAGAGAGAGAGCTGAATCTCATCTTCCCTTCAACATGCAAAGGCCGTTACTGCAGAGAAACCAAAGGAAGCCAGCCTCTGAGAGGGATTCAGACAGCTCCACATACCCTGTGTGCTGCAGGACAGTGCTCTGTAGAGGCTTTCCCCATAGAAGGGAATTGCACATGGGGTAAGGGTATGGTCAAGGGCCCACAACTGTGTAGATCCACTGGCTTAAACCTTCACAAGTGCTTCCGGAAACACAGCTGATGCTACCACAGTCTAAGAGCTGGAGTAGGAAAGGGACTAACTCCCTGAACAAGGAACATTCAGGTCTCATCCACATCATTCCCTTCCCCCTCACAAACTCACCACTTGTTCCTTAATTTGTGTTTTGTCCTGTCTTGAAGCAATTCATTCTCGGTGGATTTCCCTGCATTTCTATGGCTCTCCTTTTGCATCAGATGGCAAAGAACAAAGGGATCACCAAGAACACAGGAAGTGGCAGAGACTTCACATTAACACACAAAATGCAGGGTCTGTGCTATTACCCATTCTAAGGCCCTTTTTACATGAGACACCCCACCCCCCAACGCAACACACACAGGTGCCTGCATCGGCGAGTCCCGTGTAAACACTGCAGTGGGTGTGAGGGGGAGCATGCACCCTCCCGCGTAACACCCATCTCCACCTATCCCCCACGCATGGAGCAAGTGGCAAAAACAGTAGTTGCTCGGTGTGTGAGGGATGGGTGGAGACGGGTGTGCACCCGTGTAACCATCCCCCACACCACCCAGCCCCATGGCACACATGCACACACCCCCACCCGCATCACGGCCTGTTTGAAATGGGCCTAAAAGGCTGTTGTGAGAATAGGCCCCTTAGGCTATGCCCAGCGGACCAGAACTTGAACTTTAAGCAGCACTGATGAACCCCTTCTGCTGGACTCACTACCAATCCCTGGGAACCTGCACAAACCTTTCACCAACAAGCAATTCTTCCACATTTCAGTAACCTTGGAGAGGCTTCAGATTTGTACTGAGTCTAGCCCAGAGAAAATAAACACCAATTCCTAAAGGCATGAGAGCTAAATACTACAAAAGGATATGGAGCGTACAGATAGCTTTTCCCCACTACACAGCTCACCATTTCAACACTGTATTGTTACCACTGATAAATTAATATCAATACGAATAATGAAACACGCAAATTTTTTGACATGCCCTAAATTTTAGGATAGCAGCAGTATTTATTTAGCGTGACTGAATTCTTCCACTCAACAAATTATGCAGTTGAAGAATAAAAATGTGAAAGAATGGATACAAAAGAAGAAAGATGAAAGAGAAATATGGAATTCCATAGCATGTTGTTATTGCCTGACAGACAGTCATGACACATGCCTTAATTCTACACCTGTCATGGGCAGGGTCTCTCTCTTTTTTAATTTTATTTTTTTAAATTTCTTTGGTTAAAGAAAGAAATGGGTTTTTATCTTCCCTTCAAGTTTGGTAAAAGATTTTCTTTCAAGCCAAATTCTGAGGCATAATCCCTTGAGACTATAAAACAGAAAAACAACAGAGTTAGAAGAGACTTTGAAGATGGAATGTTTTGTAGCAGGAGGAATACTAGAGAGAAAGAGAGACAAAAACTCAAGCTCAGTTCCGGTGTCAGCAGGGGCAAATCCACACAGCAGTTTCTTCCACAAACAGCAGAATTTGCCCCAGTTTGTCTCTAAGGAGGGGGCTGGAGGAAAGAGTACTAGCTCTTCCATGGTGCTGTCTCCTTCTGCTCAAGTTCCTCCACCTGTGTCAGCATTCTGGCTTTGTAGCAGCAGTATGAATCTCTCCAGCTTAAAGAGAAGTGATGTTTCTATACAGTCTCTCCCTCTCCCCACATTGGAAGACTGCAATGACAAAGTGTATCACTTCTTCATTGTACCAACCAGTAATACTTCATTAAACCAGTCACCTCTGCCCACGTTTGCAAGGAGTTTACTCCATACTCTCACTAGGGTGACCAGATATGCAAGTTTTAGAGGACACATGAGAAATACAGATTGCAGGGCAGCCCTGCAACCTGTATTTCTCATAAGTGTCTTCTAAAACTTGCATATCTGGTCACCCTAACTCTCACACAGAACCCCAAAGCACATTCCAAAACACATCACACCCATTTCAATTTCAAAGACCTATCTACGGCAAGCTAAATAATTTAGCAGCTGTTATTGGTGTAGCACCAACTATGGGTTGGGAACTTAGCTCCTTAATTAACATGGTCTTCCCTCCCTTGTGGCTAATAGTGCTGCACTTTACTAGGCTATATTTTCAAGGAGGGGCAGAAAAGGCATTGTTTCTTCCTACCTACAGACACCTCAACCCTCACTTAGCACTGCACCATAAACCCAGTTCAAACTGTGGATACATCCTTTGCCTCTACTGCAACCACCTGCTCACCCCGAACCTCTGCATTAACTCAACTCATGCTGGGATCCACAGCTAAGCGCAGTTCTGTTTCCAGCAAGGGCAGGAAGAAGAACAGCTGCCCCTCCATTTTGCAATGCATTCTACATCACACCACGGAGCATGCGGTCAGCAACTCGATCGCCCTGTTCCCACATAAACCAGACTTGTGCCATAGTGAAAAAGTAAGACCGATGTGTACAGGCACACACGACAAAATAAATAAATAAACCTGTCAATGAACTTAAACCCAACTCTTCCTCCTTTCCCTTGCTTTTTGGCTTGCTTCAGACTAGCACTTAGGCTTGTGTTTAACATAAAGCACATACTTTGTGGGACTGATTCCTGATGGCTTAAACACATGCTTAAGTGCTCTGCTGAATGAGGGCCTTTATTGCAGAACCAACATGCATGGTTTGAGTAAGAAGAGAGCAGGAGGGAGGTCTAATTACAAAACATAAATACCATAATTTGATATAATACAACTAGTAACATTTTAAAAATCAAACATCAATCAGTATTAATTAAAAGGGAAAGGATTAGATACATCAAAGAGGAACACAAACCTAGTGGACATACTTTTAATCTTCAACAATGTTAGAGGATATAACAAGGCCTATGTCTTTACAGCTGTGGGATTTTAATTCGCCAACATCTCCAGTGTTTGTCCGTGTCATTTGTCCAGTGACTGGCCTAGGGTTCTCTCACCTCTCTTCCCCACTGGAGTTTTCAAATTCAGAACTCTAGTGATAAGCAGGGCACCTTAGGAAGAGCTGCCCACTGGCTTCTTGCATTGGGAAATTGAGCTGCAACACTTAGGGTGAAGCCACACAAGACAGAATGGGGAGGCTACCATGCCATGGGTAGTCTAACCCCACTCTGGGCAGCCGGCCACACAATGCAGTGCATTGTGCGGCTGGTGCCTGCTAGATGTTCCCCTCCCTCCCGAGGGTGGGGGTAGCAGCTGGGTGCTACACAATGTGTCCTGGGAAAAATCCTGGACGCGTTATGGAGCAGCCTTACTTCAACTGGGGTGTGCCCGGGCTGCACTTGCCCTCCCATGCAGGGAGCACCACTGTGGGGCCTTCGAGTGGTGGGTGCTGTCGCCTGCAGCCATGTCACGGCTAGGGGTGGCATCTCTGTCGGGCTGGGGGAAGGAGGCAGGACACTGGGCACCTGCTTGTGTGGCTGGCATCATGGCCTTCCCCAGCCATGCCAGTAGTTCCAACAGCAGCCTGCCCACACAGCTTCTCCGCAACCATCTGTCCGGCTCCCTGCACTGGTCTTGCAGCATGACAGCCACGCTTGCATGCCACAGGGCTCGGTCCCTTGCAGCTCATGTGGTTGCACCCTAAGCCTAGGACAGGGAGGGCCGTGGCCTCAAGCACCCTGCACCTATTTGTGGTCTTGGCCTCCTCTATTATTTGAAAACAACAGCATCTCACCAAACATCAGCTGCTACAGTGTGATAGTAAGCTCACTATGATCCTGGCACTCCTCTCTAATTCAGTTCTGCTGATAGAAAATGACTGTTTGGTTTCTGTCTGCAAGTGCCAGTTTTTCAAAGCATCCTGAAATTGAATGCATGCCATGGGGATAATGTACCATCCCCTAAAGACCACAGTGTCTCTTGTCTTCCTCCATTATGCAATTTTCACAGTTTCTTATCCCAGAGCATCCTTGTCTCTCCCTCTCCCTTACTTCTCAAAGTCATGGCAATGTTTCTGATGCTACTGACAAGGAGAAACTATTCATAATAAAATTAACAGCAACAACAACACTACAGGGAAAAAATAATACAAAGATGCAGGAATGCGTGTGCAATTAAAACCCAGAATAAAATATAATAATTATAATAATAAAATTAATAACAACAGTACAATAAAACAACAATATCCTTCCTTTCAATGACACAAGCAGCATGAAGCTTCCACTACTGAAGTTATGGAATTTGAAAGGAATGCAACATAATCTTACTGAGAGAATGGAGGGTTCCCTGATTAGGATCAACAGGAAAGGGGTCACTTTAGAACAGAAGGCTGTAAGGTGCATTGACCAAAAAGAGATCAGATTATTATCTGCATTATCTTTAGTAGGAGGGAGGGAGAATTGGAAAGATGAAAACTGTGCCCAGAAGCCTGACCTGAAAAACCTGAGGCTTAATTGCTAGTTTGCCACAGGAAAATAATCTTGCCCAACCACAAATGCCTGGTGAGAACCCTTCTTTCTTCAAGGCAGGGAAAGTGCTCACCGCCAAATATTGCAGCTACGTTTGTCTTTCTTTCCAACTCATCTTCCGAGACCTTTTTCCTTAACTTCACCCCTGAGATCCATCCCTCTTCACTCTGCCAATTGACCTGCCATATCCCAACATCTTGCAAAACAGCCTGGACGTTCTTTGCTCAAGTTGTAACAAAAGCTACAATGACACTGAGTGGCCATGTCGGCTTAATCCTAAAATCATCCCCCATATCACCTATACAAGTAGGTACTCATAGAAACATTTAATACTGATGCAATGGACATCCCATTTGCATCAGTAAGATACCTCCTGCCCTGTACCCCTCCTTTGTAAAGGAAGTCTCTCTTTGGAAGCCTATCCAAAAACACAACCATTCAGAGTTCCTTTGGAGCAGAGGACACAGAGTTTACCAAGTCTGAACAGAAATTTATCACCACAGGAACTTGGTGAGAGGAATTAAAGAGAGCCAGAACTAAATTATAAGGGGCAGCATCAGAATGTCTCTTTTCACTCAAGAAACCTGAATTTGACTTCCCTAGACTGAATTCTCTCTTATTCTTTTGCCCCCCTTTGAGTTCTAGTGAAGATGTTTAATGTTGCTAACTATAAAGTCCTTATGGTTTCCCTTCCATGGACCACCTCCCCATGGCCCAGCTTCAGCCATAGCAACTTAGCAACTTGGTATACTAGATATTTCTAAGGCAGGCCTCGGAGGCATCTGTTTTTTATTCTACTTCTGTATGAACATTACAAAACTGCAGAGAATTAAATGTCGGGTGGAGAAAACTGTCATTCCCATGGGATATTTAAAACAAACAAACAAACAAACAAACAAACCACCACAAAACTTTGAGCCATTTAGAAAACTGTACTGGGTCTCAAGATCAATCCAGCCACTTCTAGCCCGCACAGACATCCATTATATATTCCTTCCAAACCCCACAGTACTCACTGATGCCTACACCTTAGCAAATCACCCAAGAGAGACAATAGGAAAATAAAAGCCTCAAAGAAGAAGAAAAAGCAACATTAAACAAAAGAAGAGGAGCTAAGATTAAATCCCGACTAGCCTCAGTCAGTTTCTAGGAGTACCAGTGGAAGTAAACCCTTAAACCGCATCTGTAGTTCGGTAAGGCACTACGAGGGAATGATGTAAAACTAAGACTGTGACAGTTGTAATGGCTGTGCTGAGGAACACACCACAAGAGAAGGCAGCATCAGCGCGCGCATACACACACACATACACACACACGCACATATACATACATACCTGGACAATCACATTTGTTACATGCCTATGTTATATCGCTTTTTGTGCAATCACATTGAGGAATAGTCTATTGGTATCATTGAAGTTCAACACAAAGTAGTAAAAAGGGTGGGTATGTACTGTATAGTGCTACATTCTACCAGGGGGGCAGCTAGAACTTCTTCTACTCCTACGCTAAAATGGTGAGGGGTTATTTTAAAAACAAAAATTTTCCCAATAAAATAAAGAAACTGAAAATCAACAGACATTATTAACTGAAGATATTTCTTAGGAATAAGATCTCTCATGGATTTATCCAGGGTGCTCAGAGAAAAGGGAATAATAGCTCCATTGCCCCTGGTCTTGACCCATTTCATGTTCCGTTTTGTGTGTGTTTTCAGTCTAGGTCAGTCACTCAGTGCTAGGTCTGAGCGTTGAAGATAATAGAACAATCCTGATTGCCCCTCTCCTACCCTCTGGCCATTTCTTTCTCTACTTTCCCTTTGGAAAACACACCACACACCTTTTTTTTTTGGTGGGCGGGGGGGTCAGCGACCAGTGCAAAGAGAGGGCATAAACCCTTTGAAATTCTGGATAAATCCCCAAACTGTATGCTTATTTTATTAAAATTTAAAATGATAAAAAAACCCACCTATTGGATTTTGTTTTAGGTGGTCTGGAGAGCAAATTCCTAAAAACAGTCTGCTATCAGATGAAAATAATAATCTCTAAAAGTCTATTGGTGAAGTTCTCCAAACATAGGACCAGCCCAGGTGTGGTCCTTCTGATTCTCCCTCTCTCTAGTTTGGTGCAGAATGGTTTAGGTTTTTTTGTTTTAGTTTTTTCTTTTTTTTTTTCTTTTTCTTTTTTTTTTTTAAATAAGAAGTGTAGAACTGGTTTCTCCCCTTCTCTCCATCCTCGTTTCTTCCTCAAAGTCCCCTTTGTTCAAGTTTTGCATGAGCCTCCCGTTGCATTGTTTGCTTGTCACGTTCTTCAGTATAAAAGCAGCCTCACTCCCCGCATACTCCCCTCCTCTCTCTCTCTCTCTCTTGTTCCAGTGTTTAGATGTTAGGGTACTGGTTGACCTTGGTGGGGCTCAAAGGGTATCCAGTGTAGACTGTGGAGGCTGGCGAAGCACTGATATAGGTCTGATGGGCAAACTGAGCCTGGTACTGGCTCGGATGGATGGTGGGTGAGGGCAACACTCGAGGGCCCATGCTGACCGGAACCTGGTGGACGATGCTGGCTGGGTAGGTGGTGTGTTGCACAGCATGACGAGCAGAGCCTTGGGAGGCCACCAGGTGGGCAACTGTGCCTGTGGAGCCGAGAGCAGCAGGGGCGGTGTATGTGTAGAGGTGGGGCTGGGTCGGGAGGTGAGCAGCTGCAGCCGCAGCCAGGTGAGGGTGAACTGTACTGTGACTAGGACTGTTGTGCGGAAAGGAATACGGGGCCTGAGCAATTGTCGGAGTGATGTAGGCTTGCTGTCGCCGGTGACTCCCTGTGCGATCAGTCGTTATGTGCTGCTGGGCCTGGTCAAAAACAAGACAAAGGAAAAACAAGTGAGGGGACAACAGATTTCACTTCTCTGACCTTCAGCAGTTCCAGATCCACAGGAAGTTGGGGGTTCTGTGCAAAATGGTTGTGTTGGCTCCCTCTTATCATAGGAATGTTTGACAGACAGACACAGACTCACCCATTAGAAAAAGGGAAATGTTATTGTAATTCATTTTTGATATTCAGTTAAACATCACAAACCCTTCACTGCAGGACCATGTGTTATGCATAGGTTTTTATTTATACTTTACTCATGGGCTCCAGGTGTTAGGGGCCCCTTCCTCAATTATTGCAGGCCTTCCACAGGTTGGGGCTCTCTGCATCTGAGATGCTCTGGGACAGGGCTGGCCTTACCACAGGGCAACCTGATAAGCCCACAACTCTATAGCGATGCCAGGGCATTCCCCCGCATAAGAGCAGGACTGCAGCAGCCATCTGCCAAGCAGACAAACAGCACCCCTGCCTCCAGCCAGTGTCCCAGGATTGGGCTGTCCACTCCGCAGGCAGTGCTCCTGAATATTCCGGAGTACCGCCGGTGGGACTGCCCAGAGCAGGGACAGCCTGCCCTGCCTCTGCTCTGCTTGCACATTTGGCGGGCCGCCTTTAAACAGATGGCCTGCCCGGGAGTGAGGTGAGGCAGAGGCGGGGCAGCTGCCCGTGTGAAGATGCCCATTGTTACAGCAATTGCTCCAACGCCTATTGACAAGGGTTGGCTCGAGTCACTTTAGATATGTAGACAAAATGCCATACTATTAACACTATGATTAGCAATAGGATAATATGTTTTTATTTATTATAGGATTAGTTCCGTTCATGCACCTGAATGGCTAGTAGAATTGAAAGGTGTTCTATATCCTATTGCCTGTAGCAGCAGCAAAGATGACAATTTTTCCTTGAATCCTGTCTTGCAGAAAGCAGTTCTGCTATGTGATCCATGAGTAGGCAAAACATTTCAGATAATTTGATGCTGACAAAAGGCACTTGCCTCACAAAGAAAGAAGTCCTATATCTAGCCACAGCTCAGGTACAGCAGGGTGTAAGGCCCCAGTCTCAAACCCCCAGCCTCCAGGGTGCTGGAGTGGCACCCAGCTGACAGTGCCATCTCCCAGCTCTGTCTCCTGTCTGGCCCTTCCTTAGTCTCTGTTCTGCCTGTTCCTAACCCCAGCTAGCCTCCTGTCTAACTTCTCTGCTGCTCTGCCGCCCGCCCTCCCCCCAGTTTCCTGGTTGGTTACCAGCAATATAAAAGCATGCTGGGTGGAACTCCTTCTTTTTTCATTCTGGTCCTGGCTCCCCTTGCAGTTTGTCTTCAAGACCCTGGTTTCCTGTCTGTGGGTATTTTCAGACGTTACGAGATCACAGTGAACCACGGTGGATACCCACCTGCGGTCAATGTGTCTCGAACGTCTGTTTGGCGGCCGCCAGATGTTCGCCACGGTCAATCCGCACATGGGGTCAATTTGAACCACGCTTCCCGGGCTAGCGGGGGGAATGTCCCGGGAAGCGTGGTCAAAGAGATCCCCAGCGGGGACCAACAAAAAGTAACGTCTGGCTGGGCGCCACGGCCCGACGCGGCAGCCGCATTGGCCCCGCCGCCCACCCGTCTCCCCGGAGGGCGGGCGGCGGGAGCGTGGAGGGGGCAGGGCCGTGCGGCCGCACGTTGCGCCGCGCGGCCCCACCCCCTCCCAGATTCCCCGCTGGGATCCCCCCGGCACGTCTGTTACGGCGTGACGGGGTGACCCGGGCGGGGAATGAATGGGGTGATTTCGGTACGGGGCCAATGGGCCCTGTAACGTCTGAAATCACCCTGTGTCTCCATCTCTTGGTCTCTCTACACACACACACACTCGTTCTCTCCCCCCACCCCCACCTTGCTCTGGCCCGCTCCTTCCTTCTCTGAAGCCGTAGTCCCTATTGTTCTGGCCTTGCTCCCCTCCAATATCACTAGCCTCTGTTCCCTCAGTTCTGTACTCTGTATTAGTTCCCCTCTACCCTCCTTGTGCCTGTGAGTCATCAGAAAGCTTCTGAGGGGTTTCCCTTTCCCTACTCTGAACCACCCTCTACTGGGTCTTGGCCTGTGCTGTCCCCTCTTGAGCCCTTTTGTTGGCTTCCTCTGGCCCTTCTCCCTGTTCTAACCCGTTTGCCTGTTACACAGGGAAAGAGGCATGTTCAGTCACAATTTACATTAAAGTTCCATTTGTGAAATGTTTCCAAAGGGATAATTAATAATCAGGAGTTTTTTAAACAAATGCTTCTGAGTGGTTCTAAGTAACTCATTCACCTGTTCTACTCTAGAATTGTCTGCAACACCTTCTGTTGATGTTCTTATCAGCTGTTTACAACTTGTTACTTATGCCTGAATCTCATTTATATCCTTGATTAATCATTTAATAACCCCTTTGTAAACAGAACCATAATATAATGTTTTATGGTCCTTTTCGTAAGGTTGTTCTTCACAGTTTTGATTTGCTTGATTGTAGTATGAAGTTTTAAGATTCACCCACCATCTGTCCCCATCTTGCCGTCCCAGTTCCCTCACACTGATACTATGGTAAGACTATATGTTCAAAAAAGCATTTGGTGGGTGGGGATAGGGTGGGTTGTGAGGGGGTCTAGGTGTGGGAAATTGGGAAGATGGTATGTAGTAGTTCTGGTGGAGGGTTGAGAGGTGCTTTTTAAGGCTATTTTTATGTACAAGTTTTACATATTTTTATTGTTGTGAACCACCCTGAGACTTTGGGAAGGGCTGTGTACAAATTTAAATAAAATACTCTTCTGTAATCACCTGTAACTTCTTGCATACAAGTAGCTTGTAATCATGCCACGGGTGGGAAGGTATGCTTCCCCCTTAAACACTAAAGATTCTCTAATTCAGTTGCGTATACATTGCATGCCCACGAGCACTCTCAGGGCACGTTTTAATGAACAGTGAGAAAACAAAGTATTTACTGTGATTGAATTAAGCCAATGTCACTATTCCTTGATAACACTGATAACATTTTCATTACAACTCCAAACCAATGCATCTCCCCCTACTGATCATGCCACAGTAGAGCACACAATGAGATGTAGCATGAAAACAAACAAGACAGAGGCCAGTCAGATTCCTTGCCCAACCAGTGGACAGCCACCACTTGTTAGGTTGGCATGCAAGCCTCCCACAGTTAATCCAGGTGGGTAGACAGACAGAAGGGGGAACATCAGCAGACAGAAGTCTCACTGTACCCACTCCATGGGTTTGGCCAGGGAACTGAACACACAAGTGGGGAGGAGGAGGTACATGGTCACTCCTTTGACTGCTCTAGCCTTTTCGCTCGCAACTCTGTGGTGCTGGCAGACCTCGCCACTCGGTGGGGCTTCCTGGGACCTAACAGACAGGAGGGCACACATTAGCCTAAATTAGCCCAGCTGGAGCAGCCTTAACCCATGATGCATCCCTCACTGTCTCCAGCTGACGCGTCAGATCAGCCGCCCACCCAATGGTGGAAGTGGGCAAACATCTGGCGGACACCTAACAGACAAGCAGGTGAATTGTAGGCTAATGTCTTGTTTATTTTAGTTACTCTGTAAAAAAAGAAAGAAGGAGATTATGTACTCTTAATTTTTCTAGACTACATACTCTGGAATAATATTAGTTTAGTCCACTTTATATGTGAATGATTCCAAATTAAAAGTGATTTAAGGTGCAATTAGCCAATTATGGCAAAGTATCTGTTCATCGGAATATGCCCTAAGTCATTTATGCCTGTTGTACAGCAAGTGAAAACATCAAATAATCAATAAAACAGCTGTTAAGGGGGAACATCAGCAGGCAAGAATGTCACTGCCTCATGTTATTTGTTTGTTTCTCAATTGTTCATGTCCATAGTGCTGCAGCAACTACAGTTTCCCTCTTGTAAACAGGATCTCTTCATTTTGATCTTTCATTATCTTCGCTCACTTTTATAACAGCAGAACCAAACTTTTTCATGAATATTTTTTACAAAGCATGTTAGTATTTTTATGAACGTTGCTTTTATTTAGCCCCATATCAAAGGCATCATTGCCCTCTGAACTGTCAGAACTTCCCCACTTTCTCCAACATTTTACTCCAGTTCTCAAATTTCAGCATCTTTTCTGTCCTCTCCTGACTGTCATTCCCTCACAACAAAGAACAAACAGGCCTCACAGGTCTTGTAAACCCAAAGGGGATCAATCCCTTGGTATGAACGTGCCCCAGAAAGAACCTTTATTCACTAGGACACAGGCTGAAAAATCCATCATACTCTGCATTTTGTTGTTCCACATGACAGCATAAAACGTGTCCCAGATTGAAATGGATTGCTCAATGGCCTACACACGTCTTGCCATAACGAAACTTTTCCTTGTCCCATCTGACTCTCAGGCAACTTCTGCCTTTCCTTCAAAAGTCCCTTGAAATTAAAAGGCTTTACTTTACCGTATAATGATAACTAAAACTCACTCTTCCCACCTTATACTTTTCTCCTCTATAGTGTCTGTTTACCCTATTTCTGCCTCTCAACCTTAAGGGCTGCCTCACTTTGAGAGACTGTGTGTGGAAGCTGATGTGTCACATTAGGTGAAATATTTGTGTTGGACCGCCTGAAGAGCACAGGAACTGCCTTACTGGGTCAGATCTATGGCCAACCTAGCCCAGTAGCCTGTCTCTGACAGTGGCCACTACTGGATGCTTCAGGAGAAAAGTACAAGAACATGGCGGAATGATCCATCTCCTTTTTCTAGTAATTGGAGGTTTAGGGACACCCGAAACATGAAGCTGCATCTCTTGGCCACCCCATCTAATAGGCATAAGATGCTCCTATCCTCTCTCCTGTCTCTCGTTCCCATTTTGCTTACCTGGCTGAGATTAAGAGGCTGCTGCTGCTGGAAATGTGGTCCCGGCCGCTGCTGCCTATAGGCGATGGCT
The DNA here is from genome assembly GCA_003113815.1 of Sphenodon punctatus. Lineage (NCBI taxonomy): Eukaryota > Metazoa > Chordata > Lepidosauria > Sphenodontia > Sphenodontidae > Sphenodon > Sphenodon punctatus. The sequence goes on along the minus strand of QEPC01006427.1, from coordinate 2,393,263 downwards.
CCAGACGAGCTCCCTGAAGAGTGACCGCTGGTGGAGGTCACGATGCTGGAGGACTTGGACTTGTAGGAGGATGAGTGGTGACTGGTGGTGACTGTGCCAGAGAATATAAAACACATGCATCTTAAACCACATCTAATCATCACATGGCTTAGCCAACATTTCCCTCACTAAGTCTCATCCAAGGTGGTTATTTGGAACAAATACGACAGAATGAGCTGAAAAAAATGGCTCCTCTACTGTAGCATCTCACAAGCATGAGCCAGCCTCTTGCCCAAGAAGTAGTAACACAACCTATGGTTTGTGAATCACTAGCTAGGTCACAAGTCTGATCTGTAACAACCTCAAGGGGAGCAGAAATATTCTGCTGTAGTAACCAGAAGTAACTTCAAGGGTGAAAAGGGCTGCCAGCAAAGGCTACAGAAGAGTTCTCCCTGGAAGCTTCAGCAGCTTTGGAGGATCAATTATTTCACATTTTAAATCGAAGGCTCCCATGTCTGTTTTAAGGTAGGTATGTAGGATGGTTCTGGCTCAAGCTGGTGTAAGGAATAAAGTAGGTGCTTCTGTCTGCTGCCCCCTAAGTGCAAGTATGAGAAGACCTAGCTGAGAGTACAGTGCAGGAATGGCTATAGGCATGAGGGAATGGGTGTCCACATGCATGTCATGGAGGGGTCAGGGCTTCAGGCATGAGGGATGGGGCTATGGGAGTGAGTAGCCTGGCAGGGCTTCCACACAGGGACAATGAATGAGTATTAAAAGTGGGATGGGTACCCAGACCTCTAACCTGGGGACCCTGCCCTTTGCCCCACGGAATTTAGGCCGTTTTCACACGGACCCCCCTCCCCACACACGTTATTCCTATTGGAATAACACTAATGCAACCAAGAACACTATCCAACACATGTAAAATGTGACATGCCTCCCAAGAACAGCTGTGTATGGGGAAGGAGGTCAGCAAATTGTTTATTGTTTGTTATTTCCTGCAGGGAAGGAGGTACACTTACCTGGGACCAAGTTATTACACTCTACTAACACTTCGCTGGCCTGTGTTTTCAGTGGCGGTACAATGATAGTTCGGGGATTCCCATTGCAGTGTGTTTCTGGTGCCCCTTTTGTATCATAGGTGTTCCCGTTGTTGTGTCCCCCACGCTGCTGTACTGCATAGGGGCTGTTGCTGGAGGAATCGGAGTAGGGGGAATCGTGCACAGTAACACAGCTGATAACATTTTTTCTTTGCTTGGACAGGGTGCTGAAAAACAAAAGCCAATATAGGGAAAGATGAATAGTCAAGAATTTGCATCAAGGCATTTAATTCCACCCTCAGCCTGCTCTAGTAAAGTTAAGTACATACCTATATGTCTTTCCAGACCAGGACCATATAAGTCAAATTCTGGGGTCCTAACTTGGGCCACTTTCAGACATGTGTCTCCCCCCCACATGCATATTCGGGCTGCAGGGGGGGGGATGCACAGTCCAAATATGTGCGGGCATTGGTCGGTCTGAAAGTCCCCCGCCTGCGCAGCTTTGCCAGCAGACATGCAGGGATGCAGAGCAGGAAATGAAGCTCTGCATCCCAGTGCGACTCTTCCAGCAAAGCCGTGCCGGGGTGGGGGGGAACTTTCAGACTGGCCAATCCCCACGCATATGCGGGGGGGGGGGGGGGGGGGCA
>QEPC01006427.1:2319508-2380853 GCA_003113815.1 Sphenodon punctatus | reverse complement strand
CAGATAAGATTGAGGTGATGATGGATGGCCGATCTTGTGACCTGGGGGAGGTTGTCATTGATGGGATCCGTCCTCCCTTGGTCACTCAGGTTCACAGCTTTGGGGTTCTCTTGGATCCACTGCTGCACCTGGATTGTGGTTGCAGTAGTAGCCAGGAACACCTTTTACCAACTTCATTTGGTGAGAAAGAAGGCTGTGATCCTTTTTATCAGATTCAGATCTGGCCACTGTCATCTATGCCTTCATAACCTGAAGGGTAGACTACTGCAATGCGCTCTATGTGGGGCTGCCCTGAAAACTGTTCAGAAGCTGCAGTTGGTGCCGAATCCGGTGGCTTGCCTTCTGTCGGGGATGGCTGCTGGGAGCACATTACACCGGTGCCCCTGAGTCTGCACTGGCTGCCAATAGCTTTCTGGGCACAATTCAAGGTGCTGGTTTTGCATATAAAAAGCCCTAAATGGCCTTGTTTCCAGTTCTCCTGGACCCTTGCATCTACTATCCTGGCTCCCTTGTGTTTCAGTCCCTTGTACGGATTCCCCTCTAGCGCCTTTATCCTGAGTTCCCTGGTCCTTGTATCCTGGGTATGCTTCCCTTTTCCCTAGGATCCTTGATGATGAGCCATACTCTTACTCTGAGATCATAGCTCTATGAGGAAGTTTGCTCCCCTTGACTGTGAAGAATGAAGGGTTTTCCTCCCTTCTTTTGTTCCTAGTCCCTTTGCTGCCCTCCAGGGCTCCTCCACTCTCCCTTCACCCTTTTCCGTGACCTCCCCTTATCTACTTCCTTGTGGCTCTCTAGTTCCCTGTGTCCAACCATGTCCCCCCAAGGCTCTTGCTCTTGTCTCTGGTCTGCTTCCCTTTCCCCCTTTTCTTGTCCTTTGTCCCTGTCCTCAGCTTTGTCTCCTGGTTTCTCCTTGCTGGTCCTGTCCCTGTATCCTGACCCCCTACATCTGCCTACATCCTGGCCACCCCACACCCGAGTATCAGGCTGGGATGAAATGAACACCCAGCTTCTCCAATTTGAGGCAAAGTAGAAAGTCCAAGTTAGAGGAAAACGTAAAGCAGTAGGCAGGGTCCTGATTCTAATTCTGTGGGAGACAGGGCAGCCCAGGGCCCGATTCTGCACCTCACCGTGCTGAACACGGCTGCGTTGGGTGGGTGGCCAGGAAGAGGCCAGGAGCCAGATGGGGATGAGCATGCTGAAAGGAGCAGATGCTGCAGTCGCTGCTGGGTAAGTTCATTTACCAGTCTGTGAAGGGGAGGGGGAGGAGGAAGGCAAGCCCTGGCAGCCCCTCCCACTCGATGCAGCCTGGGGGAGGGGAGGGGAAGCACTGAGGGTTTGTTCATCCCCCTCCCCCTGTGGAATCTCCTGCCCCACATCTCCCCAACGCAGACTGGAAATTCTGCACTGGGGGAAGCGGGGCAAGAGAGCCTGCGGGGGGAGGGGGATTCTGCAGGAAATCCGTGAATTGTGGACTCGCATTTGACTCAGGGCCCTGGCAAAGTAAAGTACTTTGAAGGAAGAACCAGCTTTCTTGTCTGATCAGCACCAATGAGACACTGATGATGCTGAAGCGGACTGCATCATGGATGCACACAGTTTAGCTCACCTACTACTATTACTATTTATTTATCATTTCTATAGCACTACTAGTCATATGCAGCACAGTAGATAGATACACATAACGAAGACAGTCCCTGCTCCATGGAGCTTACAATCTAATCAAGACACAAAGACATAGACAACTACAAATAACAGTCTTTCTATGAATAATGGACTCCAGGATGCAGATATTCAGTTAGTTTATTTATTTCAGTTAAAATGGTTGAAATCCACAAGGCTATGATAAGGATATAAGGATAGGGTCTGGGTTCATGATTTAAAAGCAATCTCAAAGTAGGCCTTTAGGCGGGACTTGAATATGAACAGGGAAGTGGCCTGACGCATCACCTCAGGAATTTGTTCCAAGCATATGGTGTAGCCAGGTGGAAAGCACAGAGTTGGGAGTTGGCAATGGAGGAGAAGGGTACAGATAAAAGCACCTTGCCCAGTGAACAGAGGTGAAGAGTAGGGGTGTAGGGAGAGATAAGAAAGGAGAAGTATTGAGGAGCTAGTGGAGTGCCCCAGGGATCTGTACTAGGACCAGTGTTGTTTAATATATTAATTAATGATCTGGAGATAGGAGTAAAGAATGAGGTGATCGTATTTGCAGATGACACAAAGTTATTTGAGGTAGTTCCAGACTGTGAAGAATTGCAGGAGGATCTTGTGAGACTGGGCATCCAAATGGCAGATGTGAACAAGTACAAAGTGGTGCACATGGGGAAAAATAACCAAACTATATCTATACAATGCTGGGATCTAAATTAAGAGTTACCACTCGGGAAAAAGATCTTACAGTCATTATGGACAATACATTGAAATCTTCAGATCAGTGTGTGGCGGCGGTCAAAAAAGCAAACAGAATGTTAGGAATCATTTGGAAAAGGATAGAGAATAAAACTGAAAATATTGTAATGCCTCTCTATAGATCTATGGTACAACCACACCTGGAGCATTGTGTGCAGTTCTGCTCACCCCATCTCAAAAAAGACATAGTAGAACTAGAAAAAATACAGAAAAGGCAACAAAAATGATCAAGGGTATGGAACAGCTCCCATATGAAGAGAGGCTTGATAGGTTCGGGCTCTTCAGCTTGGAGAAGAGATGACTGAGAGGGGATATGATAGAAGTTTATAAAATCATGAGTGGTGTGGAATGTGTAAATAGGGAACAGTTATTTACCCTCTCTAAGAGTACTAGAATAAGGGGACACTCCATGCAATTAACTGGTAGCAGAGTCAAAACAAATAAGAGAAAGTATTTTTTTCACTCAGTGCACAAGGAATTGGATACATTCTTGGAGGATAGGTTCATTAATGGCTATTAGCCAAGTAGGTTCTGGGAATGTACCCTCTTACTGTTGGGGGCTAGAACAACAAGGAATGGATTGCCCATTGTGACCTGTTGGGTACTTCTCCCAAGGGAAAGAGATTGGCCACTCTCAGAGACAGGATGCTGGGCTTGATGGACCATTGGTCTGACCCAGTATGGCACTACTTATGTTCTTAGGAGCTGCCTTGTCCCCAGAGTCTCTTGCTCTTGCCTCTGGTCTGTTTTCCTTTCTCCCTTGTCTTGTTCGTTGCCCCTGTCCTCAGCTTTGTCTCCTGGTTTCTCCTTGCTAGTCCTGGCCCTGAATCCTGACCCCCTACATCTGCCTACTCACCTCAGGATATCTAACTTAAACAGAACGTGATAAGAGAGGAGTAGAGCTAGAAGGGACTGCACTGCTCTCTTCTAGCAAGGAGGCATCACACACTGAAATGGGGAGCTGGGGAGACGAGGGCTGAGGAGATGGAGAGGCAGAACCCAGAAGGCCAAACTTAGCACCCTGTCAGCAGGCTGAAACACCCACCTACAGAGTTGTCAGGAACTCCTATCGGGAAGGAGAACAACCCAGAGGGTGACCCCAGCACGCAGGAACAAGCAGCCGCTGCCTGTATCCCCACTAGCATCGGGGCCGGCGCAGTAGCAGGCAGAAGTATCCGCCCCTCCCCCCACGCAGACGCCGCAAGCCGCTCCGACAGAGCAGAGAGCTGCAGCTGACGCCACTGAGGGGAACGGGTGCATGCGCTGTCGCGCAAAGGTGCCCAGGTGCTCAGAGCCCCTGCGCAAACAGGCTCAGCTGCAAGGGGCAGCGCCAGGGGTATAAGAGTGATTGACCAACGTCCCCACAGTGCAGTGCCCAGAGCATCGAGTGGTGTGCAGAGACTGAAGAGTGCGCAAGGAGGTGAGTGTGTTGTGGGTGTGCTTGTGTCTCCTCTACCCACGCTGTGTGTGGCTCCCAGCTCTGCACTTGGCGTGTGTGTAGTGTGGGTGGTTAGGGTGTCCTCCCTGTACCTTGCTCCTTTCTGTGTGTTACCCCTGGGTTCCCATGGGTTCACCTGGTTCCGCACTTCCGTCCACAGGTGAAGTTGTGTACGAGGTGTGTGGTGTTAGCAGCTATACTGATTCCCGGGCCTGGTGGTGATCTAGGTTCGATCCTGGTTAGGATCAAGGCCACCATCGATCCTGAGGGCTGTTTATACCACTGGGTTTCGCTGGTGTTAGGGAAAGGGAACCAGCTCCTGCCTTTCCTTCCACTCTTTTCCCCCTTGACCCCCACAAGAGTGTTCCTGTGAATTTGTCAGGTCCCACCTCCCTGAGCATTGAGCCTAAGCTTTCTGAGACTCAATCCAAGGATTTAACAGCAAGGTTGGATTTCCTCTTCATTTGCATCTGCAAAGACACTTTGCATCAGTTAGGCTGCTTATGGTAGCTGCCCCTTCTACTTCTAAGGTTAAGTGTTTTCCATCTAGAAAGGGACAGGTTGTTGCATTCAAATGAAGAAAGTAATGGTGTATCTTTAAGCAGTGGCTAACATATATGAAGATGGAATCAATTTTGGCATGGTGCTACAAGAAAAAAGTATTAGTCTGACAGACGTGACTAGAATTTTTCTTCAGTATTGCATTTTCTTAACAAAAAAGTTATAACTTCACATTTGCAAGTATTGGTTAAATTTCCCCTATACACTTGCCTGTAAAGAAGAAACTGTGTTCTCCTACACTGGTAGTAACGACAGCCACACAGAAAGACCAACTAAATCACTAAACAGTGCTCCCAACTGTCAAAGGATTGGGCAGCATTTCTGGTACAATTACCCCTTCTTTACATTTAGGCCATAGCAGCTGAGGTGCAAACATTTACTCTTGACTAATCCTTGATGTGCAAGGGCTTCAGCAGTGGGAGTAGAAGGGAATTTTTCCTACAGATTTCCAAACACCAGAAGCCAGTGTGTTTTTACTATCCCCTAGCTTTTCTCATCCTGGATATCATTTTATTCTAAGTCTTCACAGCAGAAACAGTCTTTTTCTTATGTTTCTGCAGCATGTAGTGCAAAAGTATGAGCTGGTGGGTCAAATCAGTGGGCGCAATAAAGAAAATTGTCCTTTACCCCTTGCTTTTTCCTCCTCAAGGTGGAACAGCATGTGTTCTATGAAACCTAATACAATGAGGTCCCTTGAATCCTAGCAGTACACACTTCCCAGCAGTACATTTCCCCAACCACACACCACAAAATTGTCTAGATCAGGGGTGGGGAACCTCAGCCCTGGGGGCCAAATGCAACCTGCAACTTATTTTTATTTGGCCCCTTTCCAGTTCCTGGATCCGACCCTTTGATCCCGTTCCTACCCCCAAGCACTGAAAGACAGAGCTCAGGGTAAGGGAGCAGGGGTAAGGGCATGCACACAAGAATAGAGAACAGATCCATGATCTGGACCCTCCTCTTTCTGAGTGCACCCCTTAAACACCCCATCCCCAAGTTTGATGTGGCCTTTGGAGCTTGTACTAATTTTCAAAGCAGCCCTTGGAAGAAAAAGGTTCCCCATCCCTGTTGTAGATTCTCAGTTACACTGGACATATATCAGTCCCTTATGTAAGAGGATTCCCAGTTGTTCTGCTGGAGATTCTCTCATCCCCTTTACATGGAGCAAGGATCTGGCCCCATGCACAGAATGCAATGGGGTGTAAACAACAATTTAATTCATTCACATTCAGTTCCATGATTGATTGCTCTCTGCCATATGTTTTTGTTTGCCTGGCTCTTTTGTAACTGTAAGTGAATTTGGTGGTGCTGAAGAAGGACAGGACTGCTCTACCCTGTTGACATAAAGGACAATTACCATTTACTTGCCTCACTTTGAAAAGGAGTGGCTGCACTACGTAAACTGAAAGAGGGAACAGGGATGAGAGTTGGACTTCAAGAACTTGTTCACACAAGATGCTTCTGTGGTTACCAAGGGAAAGTCCCTGCTTCAAAGTGGGAGTACAGCTACCCCAGAAAAGCATAGGCTCATCAACACTCTGAGGTGAGTCTGGCTATCCTGGGATTAATTAATCCATGGGATTAATTCCCATGGGGCTAAGTAGACTGGGTTGTCTGCCTTATGTGAATGAGCACAAAGCTCCAACAGGGACATAGGTGGCAGCAACCAGGGGCGAGGATGTTGAACCTTTTGCTCCTTTTCTTCCTTAAACTTCCCCTTCTAGGCAGAGGCATCGTCAGTGTTTAGTTTATAGATTTTTTTTCCTTTCAAAAAGGATAAAGTCACGACAGGCACCTCCTCACCTCCCTCCTTTCAATCACATCTTCCTGCCATGCTCTGCTACGGTAGAGTTGGCAGCATGTGAAATTATACCCCCTGCTGCTCTTCCTGCTGGCCCAGTCCTGCGTGTCATTCACTCACAAACATACACATTCTCTCACCCGCTTATATCCATAATTTATTCATCCCAAGATGCACTCATGCCTCTGTTCTATATTTAAGTTGTTGGGTCTCCTCTCCCTCCCACCCATTAGCTTCAGAAATATTTAATCAGGTGAGATACTTTACCTAAAGGAGTGCACAAAATGAAACTCTGGGGGGAGCTGGATTGCTAAAGGGTGCTTTGATCATGACTAGAATATAATTTGCCTCTGTCTGTTGCTCATTGCTGGAATACTGGAGCGTGTTAGTAGATAAACTGAGAGAAATAGCCAGTCTCTCAGCTTATAAGAAATCTCTCAACAAAAACTCTGTTTTTAACTTTCTCCTTTCCTTAACCAAGTAAATCTAACCTCTTTCCACCAGAAGAGAGAATATACTGGCTGTAACTGTGGAGCATAGCAGTGAGCATCTATTTTGGCCAGAGGATGCTGAGCTCAGGGGAGTTTCTTTGGCAAAGGCAACAAGCCAAGACTGACTTCCAGGAATCTAGCAGGAGTAAAGTCATTGTACATTCTTCACTTTTCGGTCCCTCTTTTGTGTTTTCCTGCAAGGTTGTGTTAATCACTGTTTCCAGTAGGTGGCACTCCTTCATAACTCTACTCTAGAAACCAGACAAGACTTTCTAGTTACCTGCTGCTTCCCAGAACTGAAAAGTAACAATATTTTAAAATGTCTATTCATTTTTAAATAGTTACACAAAACCATCCATAACAATAATCTAAAACAGAGACAAGCAGGCAAAATCCTGGACTGCTTCTTGCACCACCTCTACAATTTCAAATACCTTCCGTTCCGCTTAGCAGCTAGCTGTATTTTCTTGGAGACAGCAAAAATGCTTTCCATACCACCTGACATTTTTCAGCATTATCAGTTATACATAAAATATTGATACAGAATCACTGCAGCCATGCCAAAATCAGCATATTTTTTTTAAAACTGCGACTTAGGTTTTTCTGTCTGCTAAGGATCAATCTCTTGGCACAGTGATGGGCAACTGCTGTTTTTTAAAACAAAAAACCAAACAAAAACCCATTACTTTATAATTCCTTAGGACTGTAGTATGATCGTGCAGAAAATGTAGGGTTTAGCTCAAAGTCCACTGAAGTTGATAGAAAGACTTGTGCTGATTTCAATGGCCTTTGGATAAAAAGATGCCTTTATAGCTTACTAGGCAAGTCAGAACTATAGGGCTGATCCAAAGGCCACTGAAATCAGCACAAGTCTTTTTATCGACTGTAATGGGATTTGAGTCAAACCCTAAATTTTCTGCTTCATTGTGTCAAGCCCATACGGTAAGGGAGTGTAGAGACTAGAGGCATTTTTGGCCGCTGCCCCACAACTTTGGAACTCCTTTCCCTTGGAGGCTTGCCAAAGCCTGGACAGGAGTATTTTTCAGAGGTGATGTAAAACCTTATTTTGGCAGGCGGGAATAGGGATTGTGGGGAGGAGAGATTGAGTGTTTTAGGGGATCTTTGTGCTTTTTATTTTATACTTATTCTTATATACTGTTTTTACATATTAACCACCGTGAGTCTTTAAAGAAAGGGCAGAATATGAATTTAAATACATAAATAAAATGCTTAAAAAATAGAAAATGAGAGATTCTATCTGGAGCTTCCCACCAACACTCCAACTCCACCACTGCTTTGTTCTCACAATACTTCTCTAGTCAGACAGCTTGACAGGCCACACGCCATTCACCAAGACAACCTTGAACATCAACTGTACCTTCTAAGGTTCTGGGTGCTTCTCCCTGGCTCGCACTCCAGTGGGGTACAGAGTCACTGCTCACCTGGTGGGCGCATGTTTCTGCTCCTCCTCCTCGTCGGTGTCACTGCTGATGGTGATGACACTGACTGCAGGGCTGGGCGTATCAGGAATGATTATTGTCTGCCGCTGCCGCTCCCGTGTGGTGCTGGAAGCCACATCGCCCCACCCACATGTGACCGAGGTGCTGCAGGCAGGGCTGTTGTGCACCATGGCACAGCGAGGGGGCGTGTTCTCCTTCACTCGCTTCAACCGCTGGGGGGAGCTGGTAGCCTGAGAGGAAGAAACCTCGTAGGTGGACACGTTTCTGAAAGCAACAAGTGAGTCAGTTGGTTAAAGTCCAGAAGCAGATTGTTCTGCTGCCCTAAAATGTCTCGCTTTCTGGCCTCATTTCTCTCTCATTCTCTGGGTTTGGTGGGAGCTGGGAACACTACAGAATCAGTGTACTGATCTCTGAGGGGAGAAGCATTTCATAGGACACATCAGCCTCGTGCAGTCTGGAAGGAGTCACCCTTGGTCTCCTTGGATTCTGACCTCTGGTGGCAGAGCAGTGGGTGCAGAGAGAAAATAAAGAGGGTCTTTCACTGCTATGGAAAAAAACTGAAGTCCTTCCTTTTCTACCTTTCCTCTTCAGTCACCAGCACTCTTTTATGTAAAGAAATAGAAAGGGGACCTCACAGCATGATCCTCTGGGTGGATGATGATAAATGTCAGCATTTAGCATGGGCACAAATCCCATTCATTTCAACAGGACTTTCACTCACAGTAACAGCAAGTGTTGGCATTATTCCCTCAGAGAAATCAAAAGATAAAAAAGGGAACCTGTCCATCCGAGGGCAGATATGACAGACAGCCCCTTAATGTAGAAGGAATGCATATTCGGTAGCAGTAAAACCCCCTACTTTGGTATTCTCTCAGGCCTTTTTAATATTTTTATTAGACCTAGCAGCGCATTATGAGAGTCAAAAGAAAGCAAAGTTGTGGTTCCAGTGGCAGCATTTTACAGCCCGGTTTTGTTTGCTTTTCCAGTCTGGCCTGAAAGCTAACAAAGGACTAGATGGGATGTATCAAAGAGAAGGAATTATGGACATATCACACTGCACTGACTTACACGGAGTCCTTTGCATAACAAATGACTGCACAGTAACATTGACCACGCTTTTTGAATACCAATGAGAAACATGGAGGATCCTGCTCTCAAAAGAAGCACGTCGCTCACTTGGATATATATAAAAGCACAACAAATAATGCAAAGTAGAGAACTGTGGCAAGCAGCCGCTCTGAGAGTGTCCAGTTCCCTCCTGACATAAACACCCTGCATGCTGAGAGAATGGGGGGCAGTTTGTCTGTCCGGAAGCATTGTGATTTCTTCCCTGTTTTACTGGCTGGTCAGGTCTTCACTGCCTCTGTTCTGAATTTCAAATGGGCAAAGGTGACTGGATTCCACCCAAGATAAATGAAATATTAGGCATTGGAGAGCAGATAAATGGAAAGGATTTAAATGGCAGCATCTTAACCAGAGTGGAACTGGTTGTGAATTCAGTGCAGCTCCTCTGGACCCAACTGGAAGACCTCAGGAACTGCAAGCTCCTTCATTGCTCTAAGTGCTGGTTCATTTTGGTTCTTTCTTCTCTTAAGAGGAATTTAGTGGCCACTAGAGGATGTGAAAAACCTATATACTAAGCTCTGCCCAGGAAACATGTACAGCACAAGCAGCAGCAATGCAATTTAACCCCATACCCGCCATGCCAATATGCCTCAATCCAGAGGAGAAAGACAATGCCATGATCATGCATTTTGACCTCACTCTGCAGTGAAAAGCAGCCAGAAAAGCTGATGGATCCAGACTTCAGAGGATTCCTCATGTGTTTGGAAATGCACACGATCATGGAACTGGCACTGAACATCCAGTAACCTCTACACTCTCAGTTCATGATACAGAAGGTATCTTTATGCCCCAGTGTTCCCCTGCTGCAATTTGGTGTGAAGGCCAGTGGGTGTAAACTACACCAGCCCGTGACCTGTTATAACGTATGCCAGGGACTGACCTGTGCCCAGGATTCAAGAGAGTAAACATGTTCCCTAAAACTACCTTGTCACCCAATCTTTCCTCCAACTCTGATCTTGTGCTGAGAGCTGCACAGCTGGATTGAAAGATCTACAGTAACATGAATGGAATCCCGCATTTGGGCATGAATGGACATACTTCCAGTGGACCCATCAAATGCTTATTCTGACTCTGGTGGAAGGAGGGGACAATTTTGAGGAAAGGTGTCCACTGTTACAAATATCCTTGAGAGAAGATGTGACAAGGAAGTAAAACCTTGTCCTTCCTTGTGGCTATTGGGGCACAAGGAAATCACGCATTAAAAGAAGCTATTTAACTGGTTTCTATTGAATTAATATAATACAGAGAGAGGGTCTGAATCTCTTCTCTCCTGCATCTTGCTGAGTCAGTTAAACCTGTGCAAAATGACTGTAAATCAAATATCAGAACATAGCTTTTTACATTCACTTCACCCTGGGGCAAAAGACTGCACAGAGTGAAGGGCATTGGAGAATCAGAATGATTAAGTGTTAATACCCTATCACAAAGATAGCAATGTGGTATTTCACAAGCCATAGAATAAACTTTATTCTGCTCCTGAAAATGTCACTTAGAGCCTGCCATAGCAGAGCGTCATCCCAGTCTCTATTTTAATCCTGCTCAACACCAAAAAATAAAAATAATTTCCAAAAATATATCTACATTGCAAAGCAGAATTGCACAATGTAGTATAAAATTCCAATTAGCATTGATTTCTGGAGACTTGTGTAAAGTATGTAAATATAAAAAATGCCTTGCATCTCCACACAGACTATATTTTACATCTACTCTGTTCTAAATATACTCACTGAAGTGGAAGCAATGGGGCTTTTAAATGGTTCAATATCCACAAATTCTGCCAAAGCATCACTTTAATAGATTTAAACAAGCACAGTTGCATGGGCTTCTGTTTGAGTGACTTTCGCCTTTCTCATGAGAAGCAGAGGAGAACCCTGCTACAGCAGGGAGAGAGAATGCAAACGCTATGGGTCTGATATATGTCTCTCACTGAACTTCATCCAGATACTCCTAATTTGCACTGGCACATGTGAGAGGAGAATCCAGTCTTTGTGCTAGGAAAAGGCACTTCCCCGGCCCTCTCCCCTCCTAGGTTCCTACCAAACTCGAAGGCCACTTTTACACGAGGCACTTAGAAGCACCTCTGGAGCCCCATATTCAAAAGGAAAGTCACACAGGGAGTGTTTACACGTTCCACACGCTACCAGAAGTGATGTGCTGCACATTCTCTTCAGCGGCGGCGGCTGCAGATGCGAGGCTTTCAAAGGGCACATTCTGTAGACCTCAATTTTCAGGTCTACAGAATCCACGTGGTGAAAGCCCCGTGTCTACAGCCGCTGCCACTGAAGAGAAAGGACAGCATGTCACTTCTGGTAGCGCGGGGAGTGTGTAAACATTCCCTGCGCAGCTTTCCTTCTGAATACGGGGCTCCAGAGGCGCTTCAAGCACCTCGTGTAAAATTGGCTGAAGACATGAGCGTTTGCAGCCCCTTTTGACTTACACAGAACTGTGCCCTCTTTGCCAACAGCAAATGTGGCCCTTGCAGTTGGAGGCCTCCACCATCCTCCTCACTACGTACCTTGTGGATGACTGGTGCTGCTTATTCTTCCGAGAGGACGTGGTGCTGGTCGGCTGTTGCCTCATGACGTGAGCCACACCCACATTCAAGGGCTGAGCTGCTGGAAGGGTCATGTGGCTTGCTAAAAGTGCTGGCTGTTGCATGATGGGATTATAATGACTGCTATGAGCATGTGTATTTCTGCAAGAGGAGGGAAATTGAGATAAATGCATTTTAAGTTGTTTATTTTAAAATCAATCTTTAAAGGCTTCTGCTGTCCTCATACATACACCCAGGTAAAGTTGGCCTCAGGTGTTTCAGTCCTGGCATCATGATTTGGCAGTGCTTTTTAAAAATTTCTCTCTCTTCTCAAGGGTTTTCCTTTTTGCTTTTTCAGATGTCTTTGTTTTTCTCTTTTTCTTAGGATAGGGGCACAGGCATCTACATGTTTTAGATTTTGGACACAGGCCTTTCTTGAGTCTCCCATTGCTCTCGACACATTGGTTGCAGAGACAACTGAAAAGCAGCATAATCCGCTTTTTCAATGGTAGCAAAGCATCCCATTTGAATTTGCTGGGGGGCGGGCAAAGGACTCAGTCTTACTGCCCCCCCCCCCCCCACTTTAATAACTTCAACTTTGTGGAGTGGTTCATTGTAGCCAGGATCCTTACCACTGGCTCCATAATTAGCATTGACTGGAAAAGCAAGAACAATTTGCAAGTGGAAAGACTATCAAAGGGAGAGAGGAAAGACACCATAGAATCCAGGAGAGAATTAATTGGGAAGGAGTTTTTAGCAGCCTTCATCACTGCCCCAACTCCACTCAGACAGTATTCACCAATGGGAAGAGAAGTGTAAACAGAACCTGGGATGTACAAAAAAAGGACTGTCTCTCTATATGACTCCAAGAAGAGTGCAGAGGGCTGGGGAGGGAGATTGTCTCTTTCTGTTTAAGACTTTTTCCAATTACAAGCTCAGAGTTGAAATGAGTGGCTTAAAACAGATGAGACTCTAATTAGGTTTTAGAGTGCATAGTGTCTTTCATGCTTAACATATCCCAGAGCACCTTATGAACCAATGAATTAGGGGGCTGGAAGTCCAGAAGCTGCATGGTGAAAGGCCACAGCTGTTATGCACTCAGCATAGGCTTTTATGTATGGTCTGAGACATTAGAAACTGGACACAAGACACACAGAGTGGGTGGCCCACAGATGTACACACAAATCTTCCAGGCTTTCCTATTTACCTCCAGTCTGCCAGCGGTTGAGTCCCTGCCATAGTCTCTGGGATGACGGTTGCATGCTGGACTGAGGTGTGGGCAGCTACTCCAGTTAGTTGCTGCCAAGCTGGAGGTAGCAGGATTTGCTGGGTGCCACTAGGCCAAGCCTGCTGTTGAACAGAGGAGAAGTTTGTTCTTAGTAAGAAGCAAGATGCATCGAGATTCTGCGCCAACCCACACTTCAAATCTGATTACTTTCAGAGCTTCCTATGAGTTGGGTCAATACAACCTGGATCACCTCTGAGCTGCGGAAGTCCTAGACTGTAGAAATTGGAACAGATATCTGGCCAGGGACCACCAGTGTGCCAACCGTGAAAGCAGCTAGTTACTTTTCACAAACACAGAGCATCCTGTTTGTGAAACCAACTGACTCAAAGCATCAAGGCCCAGATTTTATTAACTGAGCAAGATGATGGAGGGCTCCAAAAGCAGCAGCAAGCCTGAGTTGGTGCTCCAGTCTGGAACAAAAGGGGTTCCTTTTCCAAAAAAAGATGCTAGTTAGGAGGCTGCTAGAAGAAACTATCCCTGTAGCAGGGTCCAAGCAAGTTCTTTGATGGTCCTGGAATACAGTCTGTAATTGTCTCAGGTTACAAGTGTGAATCCTGTTGATTTTGAGACAGTTACAACTTCTAGAGCAATGGTGATTTTGAGACAGTTACAACTTCTAAAGGCCCCCCATCTACTTCAGGTAATGGGCTTTCTCAACAGCTGAGCATGCTGTCCAGTATGATGGCTGTATCCTAACACCATGATGTGGACGCCGGACACCAATTGGAATGCATGCTCTGACAAGGAGGATGTGCTGCTGCCATTTTCCAGAACTTCACACACCACAAGAAACCTCAAAAATGACTATTTTCAGAAAAAGGAACTTCTCAAGGAGAGCAAAGGTTGCTAAATCAAACCTGACAATAGAATTTGCCAGGACAACTCGTGGAACACAAAGACCAAAATTAAAATGATCTTGGGCCTTATTTACACCAAGGCCCCTTTCCATACTCTGGTAATAAACTGCAACTGAACCCTTCTAAGGTACCTGTTTCAGTGCCAGAGTGGTATCGAATCCTGTTGTGTAAAGAAAAATTAGGTTCTTTGACTTTTAACTCATCTGAAATATGGCACTTCCATTATCAGTGTCCCTATCACACTCTTTTACTCAGCATCTAATCCTATGCACTGGACTGGCACAAGCCCCCGGCCTTCCCCCAGTACAGATCTACTCTCAATTTTCTTCAGTCCTTGAATTTTCCTCGGAAGTCACCCATCTGTTTAGTGGACAAGTCTAGCCTTCTTCAACTTGTGAGATCTTAGTGATATGATACCACGAGGCATATATTTTTTTGGAAGATAACTAATTGCCTTCCCACTGTACATTTATTTCTTATTTCAACTTTCTAGTGCTAATTGCTGAATTTCTATAATTCTAGGGGAAAAACCCATACAGAGAGGAGACAGCGCTATCTGTTTGGCATTCATGAAAGACTGTTTTCTATAAGTGGAGGAAATTGGCCATTATCTCTAGGACTAGTCATTAACATACAAAAGTGGATATAGACTGCAGAAGAGGGATACCATTGATTTGTAAAATTTTTAAACCTTACACTTTTTGCCTATGTTCCCTTTAAATCATCACTCTCCCTTTCTTACATTTCACACATTCTGTTCAAAGTGTTGCTGGGGAGAAGAGCACAACAGCCTTTAAGCCTAGTCATTCTCACTCTTTAATCACCTACCTCTATCCCAATGGGGGCGTTCAATTCACAAAGAGCCTCCCTGCCAGGACAAGCCTACATTTTCTAATCATGGCCTAACAGGCAACAAGTTAGAACAAATGAGAGATACGACTTAGTGACAGCTTCTGGAACAAGCAAAAATAATTTGTTACCTATTCAAGTACTGCTGAAATAGGATTGTCAGTGAATTTATTGCTGGCAAGAAGCATGATGCTACTTTCCCTGGGGGGGAGACTGACCCTCTGCAAGGGTGTAAGTTAAAAGATCCTTCCTAAAAGGAGGGACCCAGCCTAAAATCTCTCTCTGGATTTTGGGATGGGGCTTAGTGGCACTTGCATTTGCCTGTGTTCCAAACAACATGACCACTTTGTGAAGAGCTTTCGGAGCAGGTGGAATACAAAAGGAATATGCTATGCAACACCAGATCTAATCTAAATTCATGGCAATATAAAACAGGAATAGTCCAGTCTATTAGATAAGCCAAGTATTTATTTGTCTCTGTACTCTCCCTTCTAGGTGGCATTGTCTATACTTGTGCCTAGTGCTGACTTTGCCAAAAAAGAGGTTCCAGAGTTTAAGCCTGCCCTCGGAGTCATGCCCTTGACTCCAGAAGCATGGTGGGTATTATTCAGAGGGACTAGAGGAGTTGCCTTGCTGGGCTCTGCCTTCCCACAAGCCCCCGTCCCTGCCTCTACTTTGCCAGCCCTTACTGAAGACCAGATTAAGTTTGAGAGAGCAGGTGCTGCCACCACCGCCAACCAGCGTTTGGTGGCAGAATACTCTGAGCACTCCTGCAGAACAGCTGATGGGTGCCAGTAGCAGCACCCAGCACTGTCAGGGGAAAGACTGGGGTGGAGGCTGGTTCTTCTGCATCCAGCATTTGGAAGGAGAAGGGGTCCAGCAAAGCAGGAGCAGTGACAGGGTCTGGAAGAGATGTCAGGGCTGAGTCCTGGGACAAATTAAGCCCTGCTGGTGCCCCCCTCAGCCGGGGGATTGCTCTGCTGTGTAAGCGCTATGCCATGAACACTGTCATCTCAGACACATATCAGTGTCATCTAACTCTGGTAACTCAATTTTGGAGTCATCTAATCCTTTATTGCTGGGTCTCATTTGGATTCCTAAACGGTGATAGCAGGACAACTTAATTGCTTGAATGCAGGCTTAGGGAGCGTGCATGCTCTGTCCCCTTCCCAGGCAAGGTGCCAGTGTGCTGGATCCATGTTGTGTAGTACAGTACTGTGGGGGGATAAGCCATAAATAAGCAGAGTTCTCCCTGAACATATCCTACTCGGTTTCTTCACAAGTCAGACTCAGAGATCTAGTGAACTTAGAAAGTTCATTATCTATGGCCTGCAACATTAAATTCCCACATTCCTCCACCCCTCTTTTCCCCCCACAATCCTGTCCGAGCTCAGTTCCAAATTTTGATTGTTTTGGAATTGTCTGCATTGATGAGTTGATGTAAGAATGCCTACAGTGGGGGCTCCTTCCAGCTCAGCCACATCTGTACGTGCAAGGCTGAAAAGGGTAGTCAGAGGCCCTGGATGGCCATTCACATCTCAGAGGACAAAGGTGAGGGAGGTGAGGAGAGAGAGGATTTTGGTTTGCACACCTTTGGTTTAAAAGAGACTAATTAACCTATCATTGCTTCCACCAAGATAATCCCTGAGTTTACACACAAGAAAAACCCTCTCTTCCATTTTGGTGAGGAAGCCTGGCTTTGGTCATGGTCAGTTCTCTTCCTGTTCCACTGCATGAATGTCAGGATCAGGGTCCAGGAAGCAACTCTTTACTGATCATGTAAAGACCACAAAATCATTGGCCCTTTTCACACAGACACTCGAACACTGATAAAATGGGTGTTACATTTTATTATACATGTTGCAGGGCACCCAGAGCACACCTGCAGCCCTGCAACATGTATAATAAAACGTAACGCCCATTTTATCAGTGTTAGAGTGTCTGTGTGAAAAGGGCCATTGACTCTTCAGAAAAAGATGGTTTGAGCTGGTCCACCTTTGCTGGGGACCTTTGCTGGGGACCTTTACCTCCAGACCATAACTATAGTATCTGAACACCTCCCAATCTTTACTGTATTTGGTTTGCATACTCTGTCACTGAAACATGGCCAGAGACAGGACAAAGGCGCAGAGATGGACCATTGGTCTCACCCAACATGGCAGTTCTAATTTATTATAATAGAGAAGTACCGTCATAATTACCATCATAATAGAGAAGTACTATTATTTCCATTTTACAGGTGGGAGATTGAGTGTAACAGTTGGGGGTGTGGGATGAGTACGTGGGCAGGATGTGGGATTGAGGTGCAAGGTCAAGATCAGGGCTGGAACAGGGAGTTAGGACAGGAAAGAGGTTCAGGAACACAGGCTGAGAACAAGGGTATTAAAGAGAGCTGGGGATGAGTAACACGGAGAGAAGAGGCAGAACTAGAGACAAGGGAGAAGCATAACCGTGGGACTAGGGACAAGGCAGAAGCACAAACATGGAATAGAGCAGAGCAGAGCAGAGCAGAGCAGAGCAAGGGCTTCAGGAAAGAACAAAAGCACTGGGAAAGGAGTTGCTCTGCCCGGCTTCCTGTTAAGTTGGGTGGCCTTAGAATCCACCAGGGTGCCAACCAGGAGCAGATGGGTGCGTGGCCTCACAGATAGCAAAGGGCCAAGGGGGAAAAGGCAAAGCCAAGCTGCAGCACTGCAGGGGGCACATAGGGGCTCTCTGTAGCCAGGGCCACCCATTCAATCCTGACTCCAAGGCACAGAGTGATTAAGTGACTTGACGAGGGTTATACAGGAAGTGTCTGGCAAAGTAATCAGTTGAACCCAGGGGTCCTAAGTCCCAGGCTAGTGCCACATGCACTGAACCATATTGCTGGATTCATAGTCTGCTCCTTATTAATCCAAGCAATCCCACTGGTTAAAGCGGGATTGCATAAATGAACTGAGTAGGACTTGACCTTGGTTCCCTTGCTCCTAGAGTGAAGCGAGGGGTTGGGGAGTTGCAGAGGCTGAGGAAAGTGGGAAAAGAGGATTGGTGTAGCCTCGGCTAGCCCAATGTGCTCAGAAGGATGGTGGCAGTGATGCAAGGTTTCAAGTGAGCAGGTTTTGGGTGAGGTGCAAGACCTTCTTGTTTGTAAAGGCATTTGGCAGGCAGGGATAGGGGGTGGGATGGGTTTGGGGTAGGGTTGCAAGGGGACGTTGGGAGGGGAAGTGTTACCAGATGGATTTTGTGGGGGATTGAGGGTGAGTTGGGTTTTTTTGTAGGGCTTTGTTTTGTATTTTAAATGTTTTATGCTTTATATGTTTTTTTATTTGTTTTATGTGTTTTGTGAGCTGCCCTGAGCCTCTTTGAGGGAAGGGTGGGATAGAAATCTAAATAATAAATAAATAAGGGGAAGGGGAAATAGTGGAATCCAGAGCACTCCTAAGAGTGGACGGAACGAAGGGGCTGTTCCGAAAAAGGTTTTCCAGTATGTCAGTAATGTGTTCCTAAAACCATGAGGTCCTGCCCCTTTAAGATGTAAAGCTGCTGATTTGTTAGTGAAGAGTGGAACCGGAGCTCCCTTTCACCTGTCTCTGCGGATAGCACACTGGCATACACTGGCTCATGTGGGTGAAAACAGACCC
Source organism: Sphenodon punctatus (assembly GCA_003113815.1). NCBI lineage: Eukaryota > Metazoa > Chordata > Lepidosauria > Sphenodontia > Sphenodontidae > Sphenodon > Sphenodon punctatus. The sequence goes on along the minus strand of QEPC01006427.1, from coordinate 2,362,421 downwards.
AGGAAGGTTAGGTCTAAGGGTTATTTTCATCACCTGCTTAAGGGATTGCAGACAGCTCATTTTGTCTAAGTTTTCAGATCACATTTCTGCTACAAGCCACCTATGGAGATGATAGGCCAGATGCAACTTACTCCCTCCCCTGCACGCGCACACTCCAACCCTATGATGTCAGAACTCAATTATGGGTTGCACCGTCAAGAACGTGGAGTCAATTGCAAGGCCCACCTCAAAGCTCAGAATGAATACGCATTCAAGGCCAGATTCTAGGTCATTACTACTAGCTCTATGGGATGCATGGTGAAGATGGGATGTGCTTTGACAGCTGCCCCTGAAGACTGTAACTGAGGTAAGCACTGTCAGCTCAGCTGTGCTGGCTTGTGTAGAAGAAGGTGCATACCCCTCTGTTGGAATTAGGCTTCCTATGGCATAGTAAGAAGCAGGTGAAGGGAGGTACCCTCCCACCTCTTCCATCACTATGTGAAGAGAAACAGCAGAGTGTAGTCTCAACCCACCATGTAAAACAGGAATATCATTCCATTGAGAAAGAAGGACAAATAAGCAATTCACTAAGCAAATCTGTCCACAATATATTGAAAGGGAGGCTGTTGACTTTTTGCTCTACTCAAGAAACCATAATTGGGCATGGATTAACTTGCTAATCCATCTGCTTGGTCCTAATTGAGGAGACCTACCAACTGTAAGGGGCTCCCCCTACCTTCCCGGACGCCAGTACCAGCGGCGGCAGCCCCCACCCCCCGCCCAGGAACTCCAGCCACAGCCACAGGCCCTGCCGCGACAACCCCAACGCCCCTGCCAGAAGCAGCAAGAAGTCCAAGGGTTGCAAAGCCAACCCCCCAGCAGAAGGACGCTCCAGGACCATCCCTGGCAGCCACGCACAGCGCAGGGGTGGGACCAGCTCCACTGCGCCATTCCCTGCGCTTGCAGGCACGGCAGGGGAGCGGGGCTACCACTATAAACACCGGCGCTGCAGGACATACAGCGCCAGTGATCTGTGTAAGCTGGCACCAGACGGAGAGTGTTTCTTGAGCAGAGTCCTTGTTCCTTGTTGGTGTTCCTCCCTTCCTCCTCCCTGCTGTGATGCAACAAGCCTTGTCTACGTGACTGGAAAGAGAGCGACTGCATGTGAGTGTTCCCTCTATTTGTGTCCCCCTGAGTGAGAGCGAGAGTGGGTGTACGAGTTGGTGACGCCCCCTCCCCCCTAGGGGGCTTCCCCTGCACTGTATCTGCTGTGCTTGCCCTTCTTCCCCCCGCACATTCTTGCGGGGCCCCTCCCATTCTCACACCCCGCACTATCTCCCAACTGGCCCATACCGCTCTACCAGAGACCTGGGAGAAAGTTGCGGCCTTTACTGTGCAAATAGATGACCAGTTGGCGGAAAGACACCAGGAGAGGCAACAAGAAAATCGAGCTCACGGACCTCGACTCCCCCAGCCCACCTTCCTGGACTCGAGGCAGCAAAAGGAGCCAAGCCAGAACCCATGCAAATCAGAGCTGCCTGAGGACCCTTAACTTCCGAAGAAAGGGAGAGATGAAGAAAAGCACGAGCTCGCTTCTATTGTGGGGATCCAGCCCATTTTATCCATGCATGTCCAACAATAGCCTCCTCCCGGTGAGAAATGGGAAATGCCCAAGGCTGAGGCAGGCAGGGGCTGTCCCGGACCGGAAACTAATCCCCTCAGCCTGCACCTCCCTGCGCATCCATCTCTGGGTGCCCTTCACGGTGAAGGTCGCCCCCTGCCACTCCTTCATGACCTGGGCCCTCATTGACTCTGGAGCATCTAGCAACTTCATGGATGTGAACCTCGTCCGCTCCCACACTATTCAAACAGAAACCATGAAGCGACCAGAACCGGTGCACACTATCGATGGCTCCCCCCTGATTTCTGGACCAATTACCACCCAGACGTTCCCCCTCGGCTGCAGCATCGGAAACCACCAGGAATCCCTAACATTTGATGTGGTATGTACCCCTTTATTCCTTGTGGTCCTGGGCATACCGTGACTGCAAAAACATGACCCCCAAATATCTTGGTCTTGCAATCGACTTCGCTTGTTCTCCTCCTATTGTGAACAAAACTGTGAGGTACCCATACCCCCTTGATGCGCCGCAGCCACGGCCCTGGAACCACCTACTTTGTCTCTGCCTCACGTTCCCTCGGAGTACCTAGACTATACTGACGTTTTCAGCAAACAATCCGCCACTATATTGCCCCCTCATCATCCGTATGATTGTCCAATCGACCTACAACTTGGAACGGAACCCCCTTTTGGGCGAATCTATGCCCTGTCAACCCCTGAATTAGAAACACCCCGTCAGTACCTCAGTGAGGTCCTGCAGAATGGGTTCATATGGCACTCCTGTTCCCCTGCGGGGGCACCCATTTTCTTCGTACCGAAAAAGGATGGAGGACTTCGCCTGTGTATTGATTACCGTGGCCTCAACAGCGTAATGGTGAAAAACCGATACCCCTTACCTTTAATCCCAGAACTGCTGAACTGGTTGCAAGGAGCAACCATCTTTATGAAGCTGGATTTACGCGGTGCCTATAATCTTGTTAGGGTCTGGGCGGGGGATGAACGGAAAACTGCCTTTCGAACCCCCTATGGGCATTTTGAATATTTGGTGATGCCCTTCGGCCTCATCAATGCACCAGCTACCTTTCAGCACTTTATTAATGATATTCTCCGAGACCTCCTTGATATTTTTGTAATCGCGTACCTTGATGATATCCTGATCTACTCCAACACTCGACAAAAGCATGTTCAACATGTGCGCAGAATTCTCCAGCGACTCCGCACACACAAACTGTATTGTAAGCTGGAGAAATGAGCGTTTCACCTTGATTCCGTGAGCTTCCTGGGGTTCATTGTCACCCCCAAGGGAATACAAATGGACCTCCTCAAGGTTGACACCATTCAACAATGGCCTCCGCCGAAGGCAGTGAAACCACTGCAGCGATTTCTTGGTAGTACCAACTACTATCGCCAATACATACCAAACTATGCCGAGATCATCACACTGTTAACCCGCCTCCTGAAAAAGAACCAAGAGTATATATGGGGGCCAGAGCAGCAGCATAGTTTCTGTTATTTAAAGGAGGCGTTTGTGACCGCCCCGCTCCTGCTGCACCCAGACTTTCAGCGCCCCTTCCAAGTGGAAGCCAATGCCTCCGACAGAGCTATTGGGGCTGTTCTATGCCAAGAACCCCCCCAGGAGATCAGATGCTGCCCTGTGCCTACTACTCACGTCAATTGAGCCCTGCCGAACAAAATTATACCATCTTTGATAGAGAATTATTAGCCATCAAGGCAGCGTTCGAAACCTGGTGGCACTACTTAGAAGGAGCCAAACACCCTGTCACCATGGTGACCGACCATAAGAACTGTACCTACCTACAGACAGCACAGATAACTAATGCCCTACACACCCGCTGGGTGTTATTTTTTGCACGGTTCTCCTTTGTCATTCGCTGTCGCCCAGGCAAACTCAACATATTAGCAGATGCCCTTTCACGTTATCACGAAGCGGGAAGAGAGGCCCAGAGACAACAAGGGTCTCTACTGGAGCCAAAGGTCTTCGCCACGACCTACATGACACCGGATGCCCTGGTATGCGCAACCGCCCAGGAGTTACTTCCCGCCCAGGATCCCTCCTGCACTCTAGATCAAGGACTCCTGAAAAAACAAGGCCGGATTGTGGTACCCCCTTCATACTATTCCCAAATCCTTTGGGCACACCACAATGCCCCTCTGGCGGCACACCCGGGGCAAGATCGTACCTGCCAGCTGATCCAGAGATCCTTTTGGTGGCCCTCCCTTGCCCAAGATGCATGACAGTATGTACAAGGTTGTGCGACCGGCGCTCACACCAAAGTTCCTCGACAGCCACCAGGCAGCCTCCTACAAATCTCCGAACCCCCACGAGGCCCATGGCAAATAGTGGGAATCGACTTCAACGTCGAGCTACCCCCCTCACAAGGTTAAACTACAGTATGCGTGACAGTGGAACATTTCACGAAGATGGCCCACTTTATCGCATGTAAGGGGCTCCCAACCGCCTACCGCACGGCTCTGCTCTTCATCCAGCACGTGGTTAAACTACATGGATGGCCCTTAGAACTATTCAGCGACCGGGGATCCCAATTTGTGTCCCACTTTTGGAGAGCCTTGTTTACTGCTCTACACATCCAACTCAAACCTACCACTGCATTCCATTCCCAGGCCAAAGGCCAAGTAGAACAGGTGAACCAGGACTTTGAGCAGTACCTTCGCTGCTATGTAAATTACTTACAAGACGATTGGTACACCTGGTTACCCCTTGCGGAGTTTGCATATAACAATGCCCCGAACGTATCTCTTGGAGAGTCCCCCTTTTATATCACGTACGGATTCCAACCTCAAATAGGCACTCCTGGCCTCCCTGCCGTCCAAGACCAAGCAGCCAGAAGTCTGGTTCACCATATACAATGAGCTCAAGCGATAGCAAAAGACACCCTTACACACTCTCGACAGCGGTACAAGAGGAATGAGGACAGGCACAGAAAACCAGAACCAACCCTACACCCCGGGGATTATGTATGGATTGATCAACACCACTACACGTCCAGACGACCTTCTGCTAAACTCAATGACAAGTTCTTTGGACCTTATCCAATCGAAAGCCAACTCAATGACGTGACTTACCGTGTATGTTCGCCTCCACATGTTTGAATCCACCCGACCTTCCATGTCTCCCTCCTAAAGAAGGCCGCCTCCGCCAACACACACCCCGCCGACCCTCACACTGTGGCTCCACTAGCCTCCTCAGACCAGGAGTATGAAGTTCGAGCCATTCTGGAGTCGCGCCGGATACGGGGCCGCCTCCAGTACCTAATCAATTGGCTTGGCTTCAGCCCTGATGACCCTTCCTGGGAACCGGCCTTGCACATATCGGCCCCACACCTCATCCGCTTGCTTCACCGTCGACACCCTGAAAAACCAGGCCCCGGATGGGTCCTTGGACGGGGGGCTCGATGGAGGGGCACTGGAAGGGGCACTCCCTACCTTCCTGGCCACCAGTACCAGCGGCGGCAGCCCCCCATGCACCCAGGAACTCCAGCCACAGCCGCAGGCCCTGCCACGACAACCCCAACGCCCCCGCCAGAAGCAGCGAGAAGCCCCAATCCCAGCGAGAAGCCCCAGCGAGAAGCCCCAGGGTTGCCAAGCCAACCCCACAACAGAAGGACACTCCAGGACCATCCCCGGCAGCCACGCACAGCGCAGGGGCGGTACCAGCTCCATTGCGGTGCTCCCTGCGCCTGCAGGCACGGCAGGGGGTGGGACTACCACTATAAACACCGGCGCTGCAGGACATACAGCGCTGGCGATCTGTGTAAACTGGCCCCAGACGGAGAGCGTTTCTTGAGCAGAATCCTTGTTCCTTGTTGGTGTTCCTCCCCGTTCCTCCCTTCCTCCCCCCTGCTGTGCTGCAACAAGCCTTGTCTACGTGACTGGAAAGAGAGTGACTGTGTGTGTGTTCCCTCTATTTGTGTCCCTCTGAGAGAGTGAGAGCGAGAGTGGGTGTACACGTGTGTGAGTGGGTGACGCCCCCTCCCCCCCAGGGGGCTTCCCCTGCACTGTATCTGCTGTGCTTGCCCTTCCTCCCCCCTTCCCGTTCTTGTGGGCCCCAGCCCCTCCTGTTCTCACGCACTACACTATCTCCCTTGTACCTTGTGGTGTGATCGTGGGTGTGAATCTGGTGAGCAGGGAGTGGGGTTACTCCAGTACATGCCACTCGGTGCCTTATGATAATAGAGGCCGCTATTCTATTAAGAGTATAGGGCCATTATTCTATCCTGACGGGCATTCCTTCCCAATTAACCCTTGCTGGCATACTGCGCAGCTACCTCTGCTGCTTGCAGGCAATTGCCTCACCTCCTGCTTGGAAAGAGAAAGACCCTTGTCCCCCCTCTCGTGTGATCCCAACCCCCTCCCCCATGACACCAACACCAGCTCCCACAAACATGAACTCCAAGTGGCTTGTTACTGGGAAGCAGTGTGGTATAGTGGATAAGGTGCTTGACTTGGACCTGGGAAGCCAAGGTTCAAAACTTGTCCTAGCCATGAACTCACTGAGTAGCCTTGGGTAAGTCACAAACTCTCAGCCTCCATTCCCCATCTGTAAAATGGGAATATATGTGTTTCTTTCTTTTCCTGTGTTCCCCTCACTCTTGTCCATCTTAGGCTGTTTTTGCACAGATACACCCTCCCCCTGGGTGTGCAAATGGGTGTGGGTTGGGGGCCCTCCATGCAAATGCCACGGTGGGTGGGGGGGATGGGTGTGTGTCCATGTAAACAGCATGGGCGATGGGTGCGTGCACACTCCTGTGCAACACCCATCTCCACCCATCACCCACCCAAGGAACCATCCGGCAAACAGAAGGAAGCTCCGTGGGTGGAGATGGATATGAGCCCGTGGAAAAGGTCGCACACCCATGGCTTGTACACACCCATCCCCCCACGTCCATGCATAAACGGCCTTATATTGCTAAAATGAGGCAACAGTGCAAGACCTGGCTGTTCCGCCAAGCTTTTGGTGAGGGTGGGGGATGAAGGGGGGTGAGGGTGGGTGGGGAGGATGCGTTTTTATTTCTTTTATGCCTCCCTTTTATGTATTTTATATATTTTTATATGTATATTTTTCAATATTTTAAAATATTTTAATTTTTGTAAGCCGCCTCGAACTGCTTAGGCAGGAGAGGCCGAATATAAATGTTGTAAATAAATAAATATATACTGTAAGCCCACTGGGCAGGGACCTATCTCTAAAAATCTGTGACTGTAAAGTGCTGTGTACACCTAGTAGCGCTATAGAAATAAGTAGTAGTAGTAAAAGCTATAGATTAGAGGTGCCATACTGGGTCGGTCAAATTGTCCATCTAACCCAGCATCCCATCTATGACAGAGGCCAACTTTGGTTTGCTTCAGAGAAGTGCACAATGGGTTATAGAGGAATGATACATTTCCTGCTATTCATTCTCAGCCCCCAACAGTTAGAGGTGTCACTCCCAAACCAACTTGACTAATAGCAATTTATGGATCTATCATCAAAGGATGTATTCAATCTTTTTTTTAACCCAGTTGTGCTATTGCAACATCTTCTGGCAATGAGTTATGCAACATCCCCTGGCCAGCAAGTTTCAATCCGGGCTGGCGGTAGTAAAGGAAAGTAATAGTTACATTTAGTTATAGTAACACTAGCCAGGCAATGCAATGCAGACTATCTTAGACTTCACTTATGTCTGAAAGCATGCATCAGTAGGGTAAATGACCTCTTGAAAGCCACGTATTTTACCTATGGATCACCTGTCCCACAATGGGTTTAAACAGATTGATGCGGAGACTGCCTGCTCCCAGAGCTGCTCCAGTGGTGCACCCCTGCCTCCGCCCACTTGCAGCCCCACCTGAATCCACTTTAGATGGACCCAGTGGTTTTCCCGGCCCATGGCCTGCCTGCACGGTGTCGTCATCCCCCACCCTCCCCGCATCTGCCTATAGAGTTGCAGGAAATCGCCTGATGCTCTAGGCTGGCGCCTGCAACTCTACGGTGTTACCCAGGGCAACGGCCAACCAGGAGTGGAGCTACAGCATAGGTCCGCCTGGGACCGCACAGCCTGCTCTGCCTGCACATCTGCCGGCCCTGCCTTTAGACAGACTGGCCAGCCCAGGAGTGAAGTGGGCCGGCACGGGCAGCAGCAGAGCTGCTGTCTGTCTAAAGGCACTCAATGTGAAGGAGATTCCTATAGAACTTAAGTATAATTGTACTTAACCAAAGGCATTGCTGGTATTGACAGGCCTAATAAGGCAAAAAGCACTTTACAAAACACACACACACACACACACACACACTGCCACCATTAAGTATAAGCTATACCACCCTTGCCAGCCTGGCATCCTGTGCCAGAAGTGGGGCAGGGATTTGTTCTGATAGAAGACAGGCAGGGTTGCCAGTGCTTGTGCGTTAATTCAAGAAGGTTCTATCTGTGTAAATATACAGTGAAGTTGAGACTCTGTGGTTTCTTCCGTTCTCTCATTTCTCTCATTGTGTATCTTTTCTCTCTAGCCTCTCTGCTGTTAATAAAACAGGAAAAAAACGGGTCTGTGGCTTCTGAAGGTGCCTGGTGTTATCTTACTGTGACAGACTGCTGGAGTTGTTGAGCTCTGGCAGGATTAGCCCCCTGGCAGACTGCCACTCAACCAGCTGAGGGATTATGGAGGGTATCTAGTGAGTATCTGAAGTTTATAACAAACGCAGAAGGTTCTGAGAGGTGAAGCTGGAAGGAACCAGGGAGGTTGCTGCAGCTGGTCTACCTCACAAAAGAACTACCAGGTATGCCCTCTGAGCTTGGGAAAGATGGATGGTGAGAGAAGAGGGGACTGATATATAAAAGATTTGTCTCTGGTTGTTGCGGTTAGACATTTCTGTTACCACTGTAAGCAGAGTGAAGGAAATAAACTACCCTGGAGGAGACTCTGAGTTCTGGAGTAGTCCTTATGTATCCCAGAGTGGAGAAGTGATGGGTCTGATCCTGAAGACACAATGTGGAGGAGCATCCCATCCACATTCATAGAGAGGCAAAAGATTAATGCCTACTGCAGATCGGCTCCAGATCCTACAGATGTCAATGGAAAGACTCCCACGGACTTCAACTGGGGTAAATCAGGACTTTTAATAAGAGGTCTGAGGAGGAGGCTAGAACCAGGGTAGGGATGGATCCCTCTTCAAATAAAATAAAATAAAATAAAATAAAAATAAACCGGGTGGTCCTGAAAGTTGTCTTGCAAATTACAAGAGGACAAGTACTGCAAGAAAGCTCCCTTTGGTGGCCTAACTTCCAACATTAAAACCACAAAAGGACTGGAAAGCCTCCCATTCTTCTCCCATCCATTTAGCTTAAATGAAAAGGACTTGCTCTATGCAGGGTTCTTCACTTATGCTCACTGAAGCCAGACTGGGCCAGAGAGTTTAAATTACCTGTGCGAGGAGTCCCGGCTGGATCTGGAGGGGTTGTGCCCCTGGTGCCTGAGTGACAATCGGAACAGCATTCTCCATCCTCACAGAATACCCAGCATGCTTCGAAGGGGAGGCTTGTAACCCTGTGCCAGAGACAGAGAAGATACAGAGTTAGCTGCCAGCAGCACCTCTCAGAACAGCAGCCTTAGGTGCTGAGCACACAAAGCTCCATGCAGAGTCAACAAGAATTAGAGGCATTCAGCCCTTGGAAGATCAAGCATTATTATTATTAGTATTATTATTATTATGAATTTATATCCCATTCTTCTCCCAAGGAACTCGGAGTGGCTACAAAACAGAAAAAAATCATCACATAGAAATACAAAAGCCTCAGCCTCCAGTTTATCAGGCAAGCATGACAGACTCATGAGGCTGAAGAAAAGACACTTCCAAGGACATCAACAGATTAAGTATGTCTAATCCCTGTATGTGTATGTCAAATCACTTAAACCAGTGATACTCAGACCTCAAGTGACTCTTCAGCATATCTCCTGCCACACGGCTGAGGGTACATCTCACCATGCATCTAAATCTCTGCCTGCCACTGCTAGCTCCCCAAGCCAGTTCAGGTCCCAGAAGCAGTAGTAAGCAGCAGTGAATGGTGTGTGTGAGGAATAGACGATTGGATAATTCCATCTCCGAGTCCTGCCCAATCAGAGCTGCTGCTCTGCCAACTGACAGCCTGTTCTATCACTTTAGGAGCAGCCTGGATTCCATAGTGAGCAGGATCCCACCTGGGAGGTTCTGCACCAAACTCTGGGTGTTTTTAGACAAGCACCTCACCACCCATCATGCATGTTGCAGGGTCGCATTGGTGCCCTATGCAGTCCCGCAACACGCGCAATGAGTGACTGACTGGCAGGGAGGTGTTTGTCTGAAAGCACCCTCTGTTCCCTCCCAAGGCAGTTAGGACCTCTCCATGTGGATGGATACTGAGGGTGTGCGCCCTTGTCAGGTGTTGGCATGTGTGCATAGTAGTTGTATCAAACTGGTTGCTTCAAAGGCAACTGAAGGAATAAGGGTCTATCTTGTGTCTTATTGGTGAACACTGACTGCTTACATGGTTCCCAAGACACTCAGGATTGAATCCGTGTTCTCAGAAACTTTCAATCTGTGGCTGCTATTCCCAAATAACTTGATTTAATGTCCCCTGGTGATTCTGAGCTCAAGAGCGTTCATTATCTGGCACTACCCTCCTACAGTGGGCCCCCAGTTGTCTCATCTCATTGGATTCCTGCCCTGTCCCATGATTCCCTCTTCCGTTTTGCTGTGTAGCAAGAGAAAGGGAGCAGCCGAGTAAGCCTTTCTGGCAGGGGTGGAGAACCTTTTCCCTCCCGGGGCCACTCTGAAAATTAATACAAGCTCTGAGGGCTGCATAAAACATTGAGGGTGGGGGTGGACTCAAGAAGGGAAGGATCCAGAGCATGGATCTGTGCCATAGATGTGTCCCCTATGCTATGCGTGACATCTTTGCCCTGAGCTCAGTCTTTCAATGCTTGGGGAGGTAGGAACTGGATCCAGGGGCCATATCCTGGAATTGGAATGGAGCCACATAAAAATTAACCATGGGCTGCATTCAGCTCCTGGGCCTGAGGTCCCCCTCCCCTGTTTTACAGGGTGAGAAAACAAAACAACTGTAGAGAATTGTCCCAAAAGGTCATGGGACACGGGAACCAGGCAGAGAAACGGAATGCTGGGAGGGGGCTTAGTTACCACCATGCCTGTGCACACAGTCACTCATCAGCAATAGGATCACTATTCTATGTTGGAATCATGCCTTAGGGCGGCGAATGGTACAAATTTCCCATTGGACTGTGCTTGTACCATCCTGATTGTGAGATCAGACTGAGTGAAGGGTGGTACGTTTAGCTGTGCAGGCTTCTCCCAGTTGCATCTCTGCACCATCAGCCCCCAAAGACTTGCGCCCACATGAGGACTCTTGTTACATGTTCTTATTGCACTGTTCTCCACCACCTTTCCTTACCCAGTCCATATAGCCAGGCACCACTCTCTGGCATCTCATATAGTGCTTGCTGCCATAGCCAGGCACTACCTTCTGGCTCAGCCACCAAACCCTCTCGCTCTCTGAAGGGCTTCAGCCACACAACACCCTCTGGCTAGCAAAGCCCAGTCTCTTACGGTTAACTCTCAGGCAACCTCTCGGCTGCAGGCTGGCTCATCCCTCCGAGACCACTTGCACATGGGACGGGGGGGACAGGGGAGGGGCTGCTGCACGTCAGGGGGATCACGTTAAGTTTCTTGTACGTGGGGTTTTTCATGTGATTAGTCCATTACTTCCGTGAGTCAGGGCTGAAAATCCAATGTGATCCCACGTCACATGATTTTGCTTCGCGGCAGTTCCCCCAGTCTCGTGTGCAAGAGGCCTGAGACTCAGCTCCCAGTCTCCTGGAGGTCTGGAACCATCCAGAGGAAGAGCCCCCCAGATCCTGCCTCTCCAGCTGAAGCTGAGCCCCCAGATCCTGTCTCCTCCGTGCTTGTTTGCTGTACAATTTGTGTTGGTGCAGCTGTACTGATGGCTAGAATTAGGCTAACTCTCCAATCTGGCCAAGGCCTCAGCCTCAAGAGCAGCAATCTAGTTACCCATTAAAAGGTGGATTGCTGAACAAGCTTTTAATTTACTAGTATGGTATTCTGTTCTTTTTATGCTTGGCAAAATCATGTGGTACCCCAGATAGGATAATGGATAACTTAACGTCACCAGCACACCTGCTGCTGGGAGCGGTCAGCACTAATGTCCACTAATCCCTAGAACAGAGACAGCAAAGGCTCCAGCTAGTCTCCCTACTTCCAACTGCACTGTACGGAGAGAAATTTATTGGAGGGCATATCCAAGCCCCCGAGTAGCAGCAGGGAGCTACCATTAGAGTAGGAAAGCCTAGGCACTTGGGAGTACAGAATAGGCCATGCTGGGAACACAAGCAGACAACTCTCCTGCTGCTACACACATGATTCAGCCCCCAGCCCTTGGTATTATGAATGGCTCAGGGAAACCCTGTTGTGAAAGTAGGGTGGCCAGATATGCACATTTTAGAGGACACTTATCAGAAATACAGGTTGCAGGGCTGCATTGGCTCCAATGCAGCCCTGAAACTTGTATTTCTCATAAGTATCCTCTAAAATGTGCATATCTGGCCACCCTATGTGGAAGCCACCGCACTATCATCACCACCTGTCACAGCCACAGCCCTGCAGTGACCCCACTATGCGTGCAGAAGCCCTGACCATGTCCCACCCATACCATGCCAGCCCCAGCTAGGATACATCTGAGGAAGAAACAGCCCTACCAGCAGGAGCGCTCTCAAATGTGAACCAAGTCAATGCAGAAAGGCTGACTGTTGTGGAGAAGGTGCATTTCTCACCTTGGAAGCCTGGAGGGCATACGATGAGGGCTTGCTGGAAGGGGTCAGGCCGGGCACAGATCTGCGCCGTTCCCGTCTGCAGGGGCACGCTTCGCTGGGCCACCGCGGCCATGGATGCTGCCGAGGGCTGGTAGAGTGCAGATTGGTAGTTTAGTATGGAGACTTCGGGGTTGGCTAAGGAAATAGTGGCACTGGTGGAGGTGGGAGCCAGGTTGGTGGCCTAAAGGAATGATGGAAATTAAAGAAAATAAAATAAAATAAAATAAAATGAAGGCGATGGTAATGCTGGAAGAAGCAAATCTATTTTATTTTTATTTTTTTTAAAAAGAATCTAAATAAAATGAGCAAACAAACAAAACCAGGAGCAAAACAGAAGGCTGGGGAGGAGGAGCAATATGGGCCAAAGGAGCATGTACTAAGTATGGGTAAGGAGTTCTGACAGCTGCGTCTGCTTGCAATCACACATGTCACTGCTCCGTCCAGAGCTGGCGATCCTCCAGAACAAAGCCTACTGGGCAAAATCTGGGAGGAGGGAAGAGGAAGGGGCTCAAAGAAAAACGGTCTCTCAAAAGCAAGTGCGCCTCTTTCTTTCTGCTTGACCCCACCATGGAATCACTTCCTCTTCCAACGCTGTGGGAACATAGCACTTTAATTTGGCACTGGGGCAGTCGTGCCGACGTTTTCTTCAGATTTCTGTCTCTACAGCTTTCCCTACATAGCCACTCTCTAGAACTTACAGAAGCTGCCACAAGATTAGTGAATGGGGCATACAAGAGCAGGAGGTGGTCATAAGGAGAGACAGAAGCTGTGCAGGGATGGGGCAGCAGGGACTGTATGAATGAATGGAGACTCCGGAGCTAGTCACTCGCACATGATAGAATTGGGGGAGGGGGAAGCAGTGGCAGAGTAGGTGGGTGTAATGTTTGTCCATGGGAGAGGGGACATGGAAGTGAGGAACTTCTGATACTGAGAAAACACAGAGCAAGTGAGTTGTTTCTTCAGGAACAAAATGATAGAAACAGACAGGAAAATTGGAAAACTAACCAGGCAGTGGGAACAGAAGAAGAAACCAGCATGGGTGGGAGATCTCTTTTTGGGAGTCCAAACACTTGGGACTCTTTGGCACTGCCCGAGCAGCCACTCAGATTTTTGCTAATGTGTGACAGTCAAGATGAGATTCTTCTCCCTTAATTCACAGTGAGTGGTGCCATCCCTAGTATTCCCATTCATTTCACAAACAGTTTTGGCAAAGTCAGGTACCACTCAGCATGAGTAAAGTTGACAGAATCTGGCACCTCTGATTATCAGTCGTAGGGCTGTTTTTGCTACTGCAAACTGTAGCTGACATGTCAGTTGGTTCCTGGCAGAGCTCGGCACTAGGAATCTGGGTAGTTTGGAGCAGTTATTCTCCAGGGTGAATGCCATGCCAACAACAGGGCAGGAGCTAGGGGAGACAAAGAGGACACCAATATCTTTCATTGGCATTATGTCACATTCAACCATGACACGCTGATGTCTGCATACAGACATGAAATCCACTTCTTACTACAATCTAATATCGCCTTTCCCCCCACTGTGCAAAGCAGAGAACTCCGCCACCGTGAAATCTGCATTTCTAACATACAAAAAAATCACTTTTCATAGCTGGACAGGAGTGTTCCGAGGAGGTTTACCTATGCCACTGATGCCAGTTACATTCACAACCCTGGATATATACAATTATAGTAACAAAACAAGGCCCCACACTACAGAGACTTTAAAAAAGTGAAACACCAACATGCTTCATTCCTCTGTGATCCAGTCCTTGAATATGTCCTCTTTCCTGTAATTGTGGTAAGATAATGCCATAGCGAACAATTTTAACTGTTGTTTAAAACAACCTACATTAAAAAAGCCACCCTGGCATGGCTCTCATCACAGGACCCAACACACTTTCCCTAAATTTCAGGGAAATCCTTAGAAGATACAGGCAGCCTAAGGGTTAAGCTGGAATCATGAACCTACTCATTTAGACTGTTAGCTCTTAGCATCAGTTACCATTCCTTTTTAAGTGTTTGCACGGCGGGTCCCTGATCTCAGTTGGGGCTCAGCAGAAGATAAATAATGCAGAACAATAAATAAATGTGGGGGTCTGAACACTTATATTTGTTGTTGCTGAAGAATACTGCAGTCTGTAACATCAGTAGACTAGGCAGAAATGCTGTGTGGTGCAGTGGCTCGTCTGGTGGCTGGAAGGACCTGGGTTCTAATTCCATCTCTGCAGGTGACCTTGGGCAAGTGACTTCACATCTATTTCTCCATGTCCCCTCCCATCCTTTGCCTTCTTAGACTGTAAGCTCCTCATGGCAGGGACTGCTCTCTTACTGAATACCTGTGCAGCGCTTAGCAAAACAGGTCCCTGAGCTCATCTAGGGCCTCTTAATGAGCCTCTTAATGTTACAAATACAAATAATAATAGCAATAGATACGTAAGATTCCAAAAGCAGCCTCCCTATCTCAGGCCACAGAAGTTGAACATGGCTCCCTCACCTGGTTGTGGACAGTGTTGAGCTGGTTGTTAAAGGTCATGGTCAGGTTGGTTGATGTGCTTGGGGCCACGTGGGTGATGAATGGAGTCTTGCTCTGATTTACTGTATCATACATGTTCACCCGCCGCTTGCAAATCTCCATGTTCTGGAAACAGGACTTGACGCTGTTGAGAGAAAGATGGTGTGAGAAAGCACAAGGCAGAGGAATCAACTAACAGAGGCAGATGGTCAGATAGAGAAACTGAGGCACAAAGCTGTAAGGGGGTGTCGACCATTTAAATCTGGGCTATAACAGCTGGCTTTTAGAAGGCCTAAAGACCATTACAGAAATTTTCATAATTTTGTCATTAAATCCTGCTGTGAGAATTGTCTTTCAATAAATGTTTCCTTGCACTCTTTGAAACCTAAACCTGAAACTAAGAATCTGAAACAAAACTGATTACAACAGAAAATGAAACTGATTTTCACTGTCTGAGTTGAGAGAAATGGGGGAAATGGTAATGAAGAGTATTAGCACTGGACCTGGTAAATGTAAGGTGCAAATAAAGTAGGTAAAGAATCGGAATGAGAATTTTGGTTTTGAATAGAACTGAAACAACCCAAAAATAGATGATTCGGTTCTATCTGAAATTTTAGTTCTTGTTTATTTATTTTTTGGGGGTGTGTGTGTTCTGCACTGATTCCTCCCCCCCCCCCTCTTTTTTTAACTCAATACAAAAAAACTGAAACTGAAACAAGACTTAATTTCTTGGAGAGCTGAAACTGAAAAAACAGAAACCAAAATTGGTTCTGGTGTCCCATAGTAAAGAAACTAATTTTTAGGTTGATAGTGTCTTTACTGGGCTCTGGGACTGAAAGAATTATCACCTACTCCTGCAGGACTGATAATGAAACACTAGAACTCCCTCTCTTGCTGTCCGCAAGCCCCTAAAAAGTACGTAAGGGCCGCCTGATGTCTTGTGAGGGGCTGAAGGAGGAGGTAGCTTCTTTGGCAGGGAGCCTGTGCCTAAACTTTATGCGAGATTTTCCTTTCTTTGTTATGTTACTTTTGTTCACAGTTTGATTATAAAGCAAAGACTGTTAATGAACTGTATGCCAGAGCATGGGTTGTGGCTTTTGTTTGACCCTTATAATCAACTTGCTATCCTACAATGTCCTGTAAGCAACTTGCCCTTAACTGCACAGGAATTTACTTCCAAGTCTTGTGCCCAGCCTTTCTTTTCTTTTTTAATACAGGCATTTGGTTATAACTGTGCCTGTTCAATAATTAAATATATCAGTCAATCGGTTTATTGTGGTAGCAGAGCCATCACATAAAGACAAAACACAAATACATATGCTAAAACCAAAACAACATAATCAAGAAAATATAGCAAAATGAGTTCAGAAACTTCCTTAGGTATTGTGGGGACCTGCAGGGTCCCCATGTAAAGATGACATTCTAGCCAAAGGACTGTGGATTGTTGCACTCAGAGACCCTACTAGGGCCCTTCCTACACCTATGGACACCCTGAATGAGATGTTGTAAGATAATGTTCTTACATACTTATTAGAAATCTATGTGAAACAACTAACATGCAGGACATTTAGAAATGTGGCAGTCAAGCAAATGGATAAATATGAAACGCAGAATGTCATTACATTATTTTTTCATATGGCATATTGTATTTTTTTGGTCTGAAAAATGACAAAACACCTTGGAAAAATTGTAACAATTCCAATGATTTAAGATACAGGCAGTCAGCAAAACTGCCCGACCCTAGTGTTCAAAAATGACTCAGGCCTCCCAAAATCATCATTAAAAAAACCAACTTATTTGCTTTTGGTTTTGACGTCTTTTGGGCACACTGTGGGTCATATTTTCACACTTTTCTCCCCCTCTATCAGGGCTACATGCTTTTTAAAAAAAAATTGTTATTCTCATGACAGTACACTTTTAAAAAATCCCATAAATACAAGAGCCAGCAGTTCAGGATGTGGAGCTGGCAGCAAGACTCACTTTGGGTTTGTGTTTTTGTTCCCTTTTTTTTTTTTTTTTTGAGAAAACCTCACGGGTGTTGAGAATGGTAGACTCTTTCTGAAAAAAGCTATGGAACAGATCCTACTTCCACAAACTGCGTCTCTTCTATATTCACAGTTCCTGTGACAAGTGGTTTTAACACTAATTGCATATATTTTTCGGCATTCTCCCTGGTGCGTGTGCAATTACTGAATATTTACATAATGAATGTATTCAATTTTGCAGCATTCTAAATGCCACGTATGAATGCATTTCTCATTCATAGCAAGTTTTGCAAAACAGTTTATTTTAACAAATTAATTCAGGATCTAAATGTCAATATATCCTCTCCTTAAAATTCTGCTGCCAGACTCTGGTATCAAATCAATGGATCACTTCATGGGCCACCTTTGTTTTCCTCTCTCTGAAAACCCCAACCCAAAGCAGAGAAGAAGACGTACTGTGTTCTATGGGGGAAATCAAGCAAGTGCGTCATGGTGACAAAGGGGTGGTTGAGTGTTTCAATCGGAGTTATCCTCTTATCAGCATCTATTGTCAACATCTTCTTTAACAGATCTATGAACTCTCGCCTGTCTGCCTTTTCCACCAACATATCGCTTCCTTCCAAATCTGTTGTCATATTCACCTGGAACGGAAAGAAAGGGTGAAGCAAGAATTACTAAAGAAAAGCCAAATCACTAACTCCACTCCCTAGCAGAACAACTTTCCATCACCAGAGGGTAGCAGCTGAGGTCACGAGGAAGAATTTGAGGTGGCCAGTCAAACTGCCATCAGACAAGTGCAAACCAGTTCTCTGCAGAGGGTGTTAAGTATTTAGCTCTTTTGAGTCAATGGTTAATGAAGCTTCATTACTGAACATGAAAACTTCCTGCATAGTAACAGACAAACTCTGACAATCATTACCTATCAAACAGAGCACTATATAATTAGACTGTTTTGTTTAAGTGTCCCATACAAACCAAACTAGATTTCAGTTGCCTTACAGGGAATATCATCACTTATACTAGTCCCCCAAAAAACCTCCACTATATTTTATCAGTCTTTTAACATCTTTCTCCATCCCAAGCATCTGGTTTCATACTTGCAAGCTAAAGAAGGTAAAATAGACAGAATTATAGAACAGAAATTCTGGATCTAGAATGAAGCCCTTTTCTAACGGGCGCGGGTGGGCAGCGTGATGTGTGGGCGGTGTGTGGGCGTGTGTTCCCACAGACCCCCACCCATGAAGCATCTGGCATTGGCACCCATTGCTCCATGTGTGGGTGATGGGTGGAGTACAGGAGTGTGCACGCACCCCCACCCACCGGCTGCAGTGTTCCCATGGATGCCCACTCATCTCCCCCACAGCGTTCAAACGGACACCCCCCCCCGCACATGTATGCTACGGGGGGTGGGGGTGTCCATTTGAAAAGGGCCTATGAGAGGTGCTTTAATAAGTATTAACTTTTCCTCTATAATGACAACAGTAAATAAATGCTTAGTAGTTTTCACCTGCAAATAGCAAAGTGATTTACAAGGTGCATTATTGTCAATCATTCCCATTTTGCAGATGGGGAAATTGAGATGCAGAAAGGAGGATAAGTGAATCTTTCAAGATCATTAAGGGGGTCAGCGACAAAACTAGGAATAGAACCCAGAATGTCTGAAACTTAGGGTGTTTTTAGACAAGCGCCCCTCCCACCCCCATTACGCATGTTGCAGGGCTGCATACAGTGCCAATGCATCCGTGCAACATGCATGATAGGTGAGCAATAGGTGGGGAGGTGCTTATCTAAAAACACCCTTAGACAAGCGTCCCAGCCACCACACCACCCTAGTCCTTATTTCACTTTAATTACTAAATTAATCCTGTATGGCTACAAGGCAGCAGGAAACAACTGGGAGATAGCTGTGCTTGGACGAGCTTGGTGTTTCCCATAGGCTTGCATGCAAGTGTCATGTGTACATATGAGCTAAGCACCAAAATAACATGCCATAAACAGGTAAGCAACACACCATTCCTACCTGTGCCATATCATCCAAGCAGTTGAAAATGTACTTTCTCGCCTCCTTTGACTTAATCCCTGTCTCTGCCTCATGGTCATCTGGTGTCTGCTCAAGACAGGAGAAAGCCGATTACCAGAGCTGCTCCCATAACTCTGTAGGGTGATGCATCAGCTCAAACAAACACCTGTAAGCCTGCCACCCCATTAGAAATAAGCCCATCTATCTATCACTAGTCTGTCCAGGTAACCTGAATGATATTTCCATAGATTTATGCTGCACCCCTCCTGTACATTGATTAGATCTCAAATCCACCATGTATGACAAAGAAGTATGTCTCTTAATCGCTTTAGCTTTTTCACTTCAGAAATCCTTACATGCAGACATTGCTGAAGTCCAAAGCTCCCTACGTTTACCTGCCACCAGTAGAACAGAAATGGTTATCCATGAGGACAGTAAGTCCATCGGATAACATGGATAACTCAAGTTACTCAAACTGCACTTAAATGGTTCGTTACAATTTTGTAACATTGGTGATGTGCGAATCATGCTGAAATGGCCAGTTACAAAAAGGTAACCAGTCATTTCAGTGTGGTTTGGATAATCCATGCTACCACATTACTGTTGTTAACCCACTTTGTGCCATTTGAAAGCTGTTTCCCAGCTACTGGCTACTTCCGTTTGCTCATAATTCCTTGCCAGTTTACCGCAGACTGTGGTTTAAAGTTTAACTTGGTTTCACATTGGATACCTAGTTCAAATCTGATGGATGCAGCTAGGCACATCTTGACCAATAGCAAAGAGACTGGATACCATGGTCAAAATAATTTTGCTATTGAGGCTTCCCAGCCCAAAATAAAAAGGTATGCAATGCTATTTCTCCTCCTTACTTCAGCAGACTTAATGTATGGCCCCTACATTAAGTTATTTTTTCCATCTTCTTTTTTTCTGCAATTTCCCCTTTTCAGAGCTGTTTGTTTATTTATTATTATTATTATTATTATTATTTTTAAAATCTTGTCCTTTAATCTCATTGGTTACCCAGCAACTATATTTCAGAAATGTGGTTACCCGGTTGATGGTATTATCTGTTATTGCAGTTAACCGCTGCGGTATCAGGATATTGGTGGTTGGTTAACCAATTGCCTATTTGGAATCACAGTTACCATTCTTGGTTAACAATTTTGCTATCCGTTTCAGGTCTTCCCCATTCCACCCTGCACACACCTTGAGTCTCTTCTCAGCACCAGTACCCCTTCAGAAAAAGGACTCAATAGGACTCCTTCTGAACCCACTGGTCCCACTCTTTCTCCAGCAAAGCCACTGTGGGTGATTTCAGACGAGACGGGGCAGCAGTCGTCCTGTCCCGGAATCACCCTTCTGATTCCCCGCTGGAATCAGCCTGTCACGTCCAACAGACATGCCGGCTGATCCCGGTGGGGAATTGGGGAGGGGGCGGGGCTGCGCAACGTGCGGCCGCATGGCCACGCCCCCCCATTGGGGAGGTGGGCGGGCACCGCAGCCAATGCGGCCGCAGCGCCCGCCTGAATTGACCATGGCCCGGAATCCCGTGGTTGCCGTCCAGATGAGACGGGCCCCTTCATCACGGCTGGGAACCACGTTCACCACGCAATTGGCGCCGGCCCCACCAATCACGTGGTGAATGTGATTCCCCGCCGCGATTGAGCATGGCTAACATCTGGGGGGGAACTTCCGGTTCCCGTTACGAGGTCATTCCCCACCACAGGGTATTGACTGTGGTTGAGCGTGGTCTCGTAACGTCTGAAAATACCCTCAGTCTTGAAAACAACCACCATTTCCTACCCTTGCAGCGGAACATGCTGCTGCCACTGCACAAAAGCATCTTGGATCAATCAACTATTGTAATTGTTAGCTAGGATATGTGTTTTTACAATCTAGGTTTCTAATCTCACTCAGGACAAGTTTGTATTGCAATCAAACATCATTTAATCAAACCATAGATATTAAATGCATAATATGCACCCGTGAACTGAAAGACTACTGCCTCTCTCCATATCCTAAAAGACTCCCCTCCACAATACTGCTGGGCCCAGCTACTCTTGATTGGAAAGATGCTCCTATCCAGTCATGCCAGGCATTAAAGGCAAAGTTACCGAACTAGACAGGAGCAATGCATTTTGCTATTGCAGTTGTATATTACTTTGTACCCATCCTAATGTCTCTGTTTTCAGAAATCTCTCTAAGCTGCAAAGGGATTGGATCAAGGCTCAGTCTTTATTGGAATGCAGGTCTATTGTTTACAATAAGACAAAAGCGATATCTTCCTACCTTCAGCCTCCACAATGGATATGGTGAGTCTGTATCCCTGTTGAAAAACCTTGTAGTCTTTGTCCCTGCACTTAACAAATACTCTGCTGGCAAGCCCTGCGTCTGTGAAATATATCGGATCTGTAAGAGAAAGACGAGAGATCAATATCCATCCTGATAGAATCTGCAATAGGCTTCCTTTTGGGGTTGGGAATGAGGTATTGAAAAAACTGAAGCAAAGAATGAGAGAGATTGCATGAGAGAAAGGTAATGTAAAACTGTGTTCTTCCACAGACTGACAAGAAGAGCCAATGTCCATAGACTTAAATGCAGAAAAGGGAACCTCGAGCCCACGGACCAAATATGGCCTGGGACATTTAGTTAGTTAGTTATTCCTTTATTGTACTGGCCTACTGGCCTTGACAATCATTGCAATAGACAGAAGGAAAATTCAAAATCATAAATCAAACACCATACCATAGACCATATATACATAAAATAAAAATATTTAAATCTTAAATTTATTATAAATTATATATTAAAAACAAAACACCGTAATAGATCCATCATGTCCCCTACTTTGCCAGGAGTTATTGTTATTGTCAGTTCAGGAATCTAACAGCAAGCATGGAAGAAATCTCTACTAAATAGCAGGATGTTATCCATAATACAATGATAAATCATACACAGACAAAGATCATGCTGTATTGCACAAACAGAGACTATTGCCTCTCAGCTTGGGGCATTTTGTTATATGGGCCCTTTCCAATTCATGAATCCGGTCTATGCATTTCCCTCAGCTTCCCTTCTGAGCGTACACCCTCATCTGCCCCCTCACACCCAATTTCCTGGTAAGTGTACTACTTCAGTCCCTTCTTGCCTTGAACGTGCCCCTTCAGACCCTCCTCCTCTCCAGGCATTACCAGGCTGCAGGCATTTACTAAATTCAAAAGTGGCCTGAAGAGGGGGAACGTTTTCCATCCTTGCTTTTAATGTCATTCCTTCCTTTTTCTTTGGACTCTATAAGCATTCTTACCTTCACCTTTATTGCCTAGTTACATTTCTCTCTATATTCAAGAACTGTAAAGGGAGAATCATAAAGGTAAGGGGAGAATACCTATAGATTTGAATGCTATGTTTTATTGACTTAGAGGCTTTTAATATAATAAGGTAGTTAGCTTAGGCCCTTTTCACACGAGGCGCCCCCACCCATCTTCATGCAGTTTCGCCGTGTGGAGATGGGTGGAGGCGCCCATGGAAATGCCGCAGCGGATGGGTGGGGGGGTGCGTGTGCGGTCCCGTGCCACACCCATCTCCAGCCATCACCCATGCACGGAGCAATGGGCTCCAATGCTGGTTGCGCCATAGGTGGAGATGGTTGGAGGTGGGTGTGCACCCGTGGGAACAGGCACACACTCACCTCCATCCCCCCACCCACCGTGGCCCATTTGAAAAGGGCGTAAGGTGGCCTATACATGCCAGCATATTTCAATGTTCTTTTGTGTTGTACACCAGTCTGTTGTGTTGTATTGTACTTGTTGATCAGTGACTTTCATGGACCCTGTCTATCTGGCATACATAGTGCTCCAAGATGCTACGTGTATGTTTCTAAGTACACACATTTTAAAAGAGATTTTTTTGAATTTCAGGAAGATAGGTTTGGTAGGCAAAGTCTGCAGTTTACTGACCTGCACTAGACTGAGGCAAGGGGGGGGGGGGAAGTGATCACATAAATAAAAATTAACAGATTGCATGTGAAACATTGGTACTTCCTGAGTCTTGAATGCTCTGCTTTGGAACTTTAGCATTCTTTTTAAGATAGGAAATTTCCATGCAAAAGGTATTTTAAAAAATGAAAGATGGATAGATGAAAAGGTTAATAAGGAGCTGTCTGCACCCTCCAGGACTCTGAAACTCAGATGGTGGTTTCCATAACTGTGGCGATCCTGGGGCAAGAGAATGAAACCAAAGCCCTGTTCTGCACACCGTACACATTTCAAGAGTCCTTCCTGAACTCTTTCCCCCCTGCCAGTGCCAACCAACTGACTCTAGTAGATAAGCGATAGCCACAGGTGGCTCTTTGTGCCTTCTCTAGACTGGGCTGAAATGGCTGCAGATGCACCCAGGAGTGGGTATACTGGTGGTCACACCACATCAAGAAGGTGAAGACAGCCAGTCCTTGTTTCTGGGCAGAAGGCAGGTATTTTATGTTGTTTCTGCCAGGGGCTCTTCCTGGGCAGGTTTACTGCTGCCACTGCCATACTGCAGGGTGTGTGCAGCTGGGCCATGTATATTGGCTTTGGTTAACACTGACTGCTCATGTGTTAACAGGAGTGAGTGCCATTGTTAGCAGATATTTCCCTATGCACCTAAGTTAGCGTTGCATGTATGTGCAGCGAGTCCTTGCTTAGATGTGTGCTTTACAAGCTTAGTGAAAAATCTCCCCAGTTCATGCTTGGCATGCAACTTTTAAAAGCTCATTACAATGTCAACTTGAAACTGATTTCCTCTGGAACAGCTTAAAGGCATTACTCCTCACTGACAGCTATTTCCACGCCAAATCTCGCCTTTAAAGTGTTCCCTGAAATGCTGTTAAAACAGAAACATAAAAAAAAAAAAAGTTTTTTAAAAGTAGGCTATCGTTTTTCTTTTACTCAAAACAAAAAAATAAATAAAAAAAAATCACTTCCAGGGCTCAAGTTCAGGAGGAGTAATTGAGAAAGGAATCATTAAAACTGAAAGTGTCGGACAACCTTACCTGCACAGCACTTGCTGCCCTTCCTGCTATAGTGAGAAGAGAGGAATGTTAAAATCTCTGAGCATTCTCTTTCTGGTCATTGCTTTTAATATGTATTCTTTAGAGGAAAGCAGCAGACAATTCACAGAATTTCTTATATTAGAACAAATAAACCTGTATTTAATACTTGCTGTTGCAGAAGAAAAAGGATGTCTGCTCTCTTCATTGCTTAGAGATCATCTAAAGGGCTTTCTAGTCAAGGAGAAGTTACACTCTTCATTGACCATTCACTTAGGCAGCCAGCTCTTAAAGACATGGTACTAAAATCTTATTGGTTACTGATGTTGAAAATCAAGGACAATTAAATAGCAAAGAATAGTAACTCACCAGGCTGTACAGGAGACGAGGGGGAAAGAATCTGTGCTATCAATATCAAATGTGGCAGCCATACCAACCTGATCATATTCTGAAGCTCCTGGATATAAAGGCCAGCCCAAGAACAGCTCTGAAATGACGCATCCCAGCGACCACATGTCAATTGCTTCACAGAAGGGTAAACCAAGGATAATTTCAGGAGCTCTGCACAAAAAGAACAGCAGAGAAAGCATTAGCAATTATAAAGCACAGAAATCAATTCAGTTCAACAGTAGCACTTTAATCCTATGTGTCTCTCTTTATCTGTAGACATGAACTGGCTTTACAGAAAAGTTAGGCCCAGAGAGGTGAAGTTACATGCCCACAGTCTCACAGATGATCAGTGGCAGAGCTGAGACTAGAACACGGGTCTTGTGACTTCTATTCCAGTGCCAACAAAGTGCGCTGACTCAGATTACATAAGCTCTTTTAGCCAGGAACTCAAAGTGTTTTTACAAATATTCATACATTAATTAATCCACGCAACACCCCAGTAAAATATTAAAGTATTGTTGCATCTATTTTATGGAGAAGATAAACTGCAGAACAAAGAGGTTATTTCATCTGGCCAAAGTTAAACTGAGTTACTGGCAAAGTCAGGAAGAGAACCAAGAAGTCCTATTCTAGGCACTAGGTTACACTTCTGCTCTGCTTTCCATTGAGGAAGAGACAAACACACAGTAAACATAGCCCTGTAATCATTTGCAGTGATGAAAACAAACCATTCACCCATAACCCATTATCTGAAAATTAAGAAAAACAAAGTGCTCTGAGCCCTGGGATGTTTCCATCATTCTTCCCCCACGATATTCTACAGGGCTGAAACGTGAGTTCCTCCTATCTAGGCTCCTCCATTTCTTTGTAAGTGCTCTCAGTCTCTACCCCACCACTCACTTCTTCCCATTAACATGCCTGTCACTGACAACAGCTTATTCCAGCATCACTCAGGTGCAGTGGCAAAGGGTTAATTTTCAGATCCATCATCTATATTCTCCTTTCTTCTCACTCAGTTCTTCCACTGGCTAACACCCAGACAAAAATTCAGGCAGGAGGGGGGGGAACCAACACAACCCAAAGACAGCTATGATGACCTGAATCTCATTACTATGTAAATTTTGCATTCAAAACCATCTGCCTCTTCCTGTCTCCTTGCAATGTGAAGAATGAAGCCTCCCTGGTCATGAGAGTTCAGTCTTGCACTGCCTGTGCTCAAAATCCCCTCTGCAGCTGCTGAAGACATCAGGAGGCGGTGACGTATGCCCAGGGCATATCAAGGGCAGTTACCTGGGATTCTTTGCCCCTGTTTTTATTTTACTTTTTCTCCTGCACAGATATTCATGTGATGGCTCCAGGAGGCATCAAGTCTTCAAGTCACAGCCCACAGTGCCCCAGACTCCCTTGCAGGACTCAATTCAGATGGTCCTGGTCACAGAGAAAGCTTATAGAGTCATGCATAATGGTGGACTACATCCCCACCATTCTGTTTAGAGTTGATATAAGCGGAAGTAATTTTCCTGAGGGAGAAAGTGATTGTGTGTTGTCTGTGTGTGTGTGTGTGTGTGTGGGGTGTGTGTGTGACTGTGTGTTAGGCAGGGGCAGTTTTAGCTCTTATGATAACCCTCTCTTGGAAGAATGTCTGGAGATGCATGTGGGAGTTCGCACCTCTTGGAACTATTATTTATTTAACACTCTTTGCGGACTAAAGCAGGTATAATTCTTTTGGTTATTTTCCATTTGTGCTTCAGTTCCTTCATGCTATTATTACTTTGCAACAAATTTTCTTTTACATGAAAACTGTCATTCTGATGTAGCGAGAAGTTTGCAGTTGCTCAGGCATTATAGATTTGGGCCTGCAGTGCTTGTCCATCCCTGTGTCCATTAAGAACTGTGTTGAAGCCACCCATTCATTTCACATAGATAAGGAAACAGTCATGCATTGGAAACAGCTACCAAGATGGGCTGGACTCTTAAAGGAAGGAGGCTCCACAGGCAATTATCAGACACACAATCTGTGGAGCCCATCCCCCTCTTCTTCCTGCTGCCCCTTTACATCCATTTGTGGTAAACCTGTAATCATTTTTACCAAACATGCCTTCTTTCTAGGTATCATAAAGAGCAGCTGTATATATCTGGAAACCTAGTCAACGTGAACAACCACTGCATGTGAGAAATATACTTAGTCTTCCAATGGTCATAGCCAGCAAGAAGCAAGAGGTGGGGGATCTCGATAGGCCCATTTCTATCAACCAGGAGTTTAGGGCACACACAGTGGGTGCAGGCAGATGAGCTGTGGCAGCCCGATCCTTGTGGCAGGCAATCGCCACCACCAAGCTGCAGGGCCAGTGAGGAAAGCCAGGCAGATGGTTGCCAGCCATCCGGCTGCTGCCAGAGCTGCCACCACAGTTGGGGCAGGCCATGGCACTGGCCATACGAGTGGGCACCCAGCCCTGTCCTGCCTACCTCCCCTGGCCCGCCCAACATCCCACCCCATGACATGGCCGCGCACAATGGGTGGCAGTGCCCACCAGTCAAGGGCCCACAGTGGTGCTCCCCACGTGGCAGGGCAAGCACGGCCTGCACACACAAGTTGCCGTGCTTTGGACAGCCATACCCCAGTTGGGCTAAGGCTGCTCCGTGACATGTCCTTGGAATTTTTCCGAGGAGACATCGCGTAGCAGCCAGTTGCTCCCCACCTCATCCTGGGGCAGGGGGAATATCTGGCCGGCGCCAGCCACATGATGCACTCATTGCATGGGTCAGCTGCCCAGAGTGGGGTAAGGTTACCCAAGGCATGGTAGCCTCCCCACTGTCTCATGTGGCTTCACCCAGTGTTTCACATGCACCCTCAGCATTTTCCTGTGGGCACTGGGAGCATCCCGTTACCCTGCTGTTAGCCGAGTATTTTAAGAGGAGCTCTCTGAAATAATTTTTTATGATGATTTATAGTGCGGGTCTAAGCTACTGAGTAATTTTGCATGTCAAATGAATATCACATTAAAAAATTCAATATGTAGAGTAAGTGCTATAAAATATCAGGCTTTCTCTAGCTCCTCATTACTGAAGCCTCCTCTTCCATCTTTCACTCGAGATTCCCCTTCTCTCCTGTAACTAACGGCACATCCACAGATGAGGAAAACCCACTCTAAGCTGTTTCTCCTGGGGTTTTCTTGACCGTGTGAAAAGATTAGACTGCAAGATGCACAAGGAGACAATCTGAGTTTTAACTATTGAACTATCTTCCATATGCACATTGCTCATCATGTGAGACGCTCCCCTCTTTTAGTCCCCCAGCCTCATCAAGAGATGGGGGACAGCATTGCAGCACCCTGTTCTTAGCTGCAATTGCTAGCCCGACTGTTAGCATGCCAGCACCCCAGACAAAATTCAAAGCCAGAGGAACTCGTGATAAGAGATGAGGCACAATTGTTCTCTCCAGCAAGAAATTTAAAATGTGGAAGAAGACACTCTTGTGAATGTGCCCTAAGTTAAGCACGTGCATCTGCGACTTCTCAGCTTCATGAATGTATCCCTGTCTCATAAACTGTTCTCTTCTTTCTTGTCTCTCCTCCTTGTCTTTCCTATATTGTAAGCCCCTAGGGGTAGGGACCTCTCTCTAATGAATGAATGCACAGTGCAAGGCACACTGCTCATGCTAAATAAATAAATTAATAATTAATAATTAATAGTGGATATAATTAACAGGAGAAACAGCACACATTTGCTGTGGGACCAACTGGGATAGTCCTGGTTTTACATCTTATATTTAGATGACAAGCTCTTTGCAGCATGGACCATCTTTTGACTATGTGTTTGCACCGTCTCTAGGAAAATAGGAACCTGATCCATAATTGAGGCTGCTAGCTGCTACCTCACTGCAAACAATACTAATTTATATATAGGCCTGGGAGTATATTTTCAGTTTGCTGTTTGGGCAACATGCAATTTGCCACACACAACCCTACTCCAAGGGTACCCTTCTGACATAAATTAATCAATGGGAATATGCTGTAACTATCCTATAGTTAGGGTAGGTTATGATAGGATATATTGAGGATGTCGAGGGCACAACATGACATTAGCTTCAGAAAGAACAATTTGTTGTCCCTCTGTTTTCTGCATGTGGAAATGGTGCCTGACTCAGATGAGGGGGTGGGATTTTTCCATATCACTCCACACAGTAGCCGTTCCACACAGCATCAGTACTGCTCCCACCATTTCAGATGAGCTGGGCCTTTAGCAACAAAGGGTGATTTCAGATGTTATGGGGCCCATTGGCCCCGTACCGAAATCACCCTATCCATTCCCCGCCGGGGTGGCCCCGTCACGCCGTATCAGACGTGCTGGGGGATCCCGGCGAGGAATCTGGGAGGGGGCGGGGCCGCGCGGCCCTGCCCCCTCCAAGCTCCCTGCCACCCGCCCTCTGGGGAGATGGGCGGGCGGATGGGGCCAATGCGGCCGCAGCGTCCAGCCGAATTCGCCACGGCCCGGAATCCCACCGGTGATCCCGGGCCGTGGCGCCCGGCCAGACGTTACTTTTTTTGGTCCCCGCTGGGGATCTCTTTGACCACGCTTCCCCCAGCTAGCCCGGGAAGCATAGTTCAAATTGACCCCATGCGGGTATTGACCATGGCGAACATCTGGCGGCTGCCAAATAGACGTTCGAGACACAGTGACCACAGGTGGGTATTCACCGTGGTTCACTGTGATCTTGTAACATCTGAAAATACCCAAAGTCATGGCAGAGATGGCTCTCCTTCTCGAGCAGCTACTTCCCATGTTGTATCAAGCAAGCAACTTGCTCATCACAAGTTTATTATTTATTTAGATTTTTAACCCATCCTTCCCCAAAAGCTCAGGACTAGGGCTAAAATGGGTACTTAATTTAGTAACGGCAGGTAATACTCACATTTTCGGGTACCGCATTGAGTACCTGACAGGTTACCTGGGTACAGATCTGGTACCTGGATACCCAAAAAATTGGTAATTTTTACTGATTACCATTACCGATTTTTCAATTTTCTGATTACCAATGGGTATATGGGGTCGGAAAACTGAAAAATCAGGATAGAAATAAAAAAATCAGAACCGGAAGTCATTTTTCCAGGACCAGTAGTTGACTTTCCGGTACCAGAAGTTGATTTTTTGAATGGAAAAACAATAAATAGATTTCAGAATTAAGTAAATTGATGTAAAAGTCAAAAACATTGTACCAGAAGTCAACATTCCGGGACTAGAAGTCGACATTCCAGGACATTGGGTACTCAAACTGGGCTGCATTCAGGTACCAACTGGTACCCTATGTTATTTATTTATTCAATTTTTACTCTGCCCTACCCACAAAGTTTCAGGACAGTTTACAAAAATATAAAAGACATATAAATAAATAAAATAATAAACATAAATCATATAGAAACATATTTAAAAAACCATTAAAAAGCAGTTAAAACCCCCTAAGTCCCACACACCAACCCTATCCCTAACCCCTCAGCCCAAGCCCACCCAACCCTATCCCAGCCTGCCAAACACCTGGCTAAACGAAAAGGTCTTGCATCTCTTTCAAAAGGTAAGCAGGCACAGGCTTAGGTGGATCTCCATGGAGAGAGAGTTCTATAACTGTGGAGCAGCCACCGAGAATACCTCTCTGCATGCACTTGAAGAGGGTGCCCTTGGCGGATCTCAGAGATCACAACAGAACATAAGGGAAGAGGTGGTCTTTCAGATACCTGAGGTCCAAACTGTTTACGGCTTTTAGGTCAAAACCTGGGTTGAATTGAATTGTGCCCAAGCAGCCAGTTTAGACTCTGGAACAGTGGTGTAATGTGGTCCTGGGCCGATGCATTCTGCACCAAGTGCAACTTCTGAACAGTCATCAACGAAAGCCCCATGTACCACACACTGTAATAGTCTAGCATCAAGGTTACAAAGGCATGGATGACGGCGGCCAAGTTTGAGCCTGATAAAAAAAGGTTGCAGCCATCCAGAAGCAGCAACAGATTCAAGAGCACTCCAAGACTATGAACCTGAGCGACCAAAGGATGCTGGACACCATCAACAGCAGGAGTTCCCAGGTCACAACCATCATCACCTTGGTCTTGTCTGTATTGAATTGAATTGAATTGAATACCAGAGGTTTGTTTAAGCCCGAGACTGAGTGAGCATCTTCCGGAGGCAGTGTAAGACTTTTTTTTTCTTGAAAAGGCATTTGGTGAGCGGGGATAGGGGTGGTCTTAGGGATAGGGAATGGGGAGGTGGGATTGGGTGGGCTTTATGTGAGGGCTAGGGGGTTTTGTACTAGTTTTAATATTTGTATAGTTTGTGAGCCTCCCTGAGCTTCTGGGAAGGGTGGCATATAAATTAATTAATTAATTAATAATTCCAATTGGCTTGCCCGCCTCCAGTCCCCAATGGCAGTCAGACACCTGGTAAGCACCTGCTAAGCAAAGAGCGATAGAGTTAGTGTCATCAGCATACTGATAGCACTTCATTCCAAATCTCCTAACGATCTCACCCAGGGGCCTCAGATACACATTGAACAGGAGTGGGTACAAGGTGGAACCCTGCGGAACCCCACAAGGGAACTCCTAGGGGGATGACAAGTCACCATCCATCACCACTCTCTGGGTTCTCCTGGCTAGGAATGAGCGGAGCCACTCATGAGTGGTTCCCGCGCACTCCTGCCAGGTCCCACAGCCATGTCAAGAACACTCCATGATCAACTGTATCAAGGGCCGCCAAAAGATCTTACAAAATCAAGAGGGTACAACTTCCCCTGTCAATTTCCAAACGGAGATCATCAACCAAGGCCAACTTTTGGAGGGGAGGTATAACCACGTCTCTTATGAAGATCGTCTGTGTCCCTTCGATTATTTGGAGACTGAATCCATCACTCATATTCTCTTATTCTCCTATTTTGCAATCTCTACGCTTCCTTAAGAGAAAAATACTTGGCCCATATTTTAAGGGGCCATATTTTAAGGGCCTTAATTCTTCCGGGACGAACTCCCTCTGTTACATCAGAATCTCCTAGATGATAGTCGGTCCAGGTCTGTTCCCAATTTTCTACTGCAAGCATTTGTTTCAAGAATCAAATTTCTTGCATTTTCTTCTCTAAACTGAATTATTGCTCTGGTCCTCGATGTTTTGTTTAGCTTGACTAACTGTTTTGCCTTGCTTGCTCAATTTCTCTTATTGTACCTGTGTGTGCTCAGCTCTTTGAGTCTTTTGGGTTTGACATTGCTGTGTTCTGCATAAAGTGGTTTCGAATTGACTGTTTATTCTTGGGCACATGACTTTGTATTGTTATTTAATTAGTAGTTGTTATTATTATTATTATTTTATTATAAGCATTTATATAGCGCCAGCGACGTAATCGGGCGCTTTACAAAAAACAAGATAGACACGGTCCCTACCTGAGAGCTTACAATCTATAGACAGGGGGAGGGGAGACAGGGAAGGGGGAACAGAGGGAGAGACAAGGGATGTGACATTCATGAGGATGCGAGAACTCAGGTACACATTCTTGGCTTGGTTACAGTAAATTGGGAGTATACAGATAACAGGTGGGGGATAATCCTGGGTGGGGATGATTAGCAGGATTTAGGAAGTGCGGAGCGGAAGAGGTGGGTTTTGAGGAGGGACTTGAAGGTGTGGAGGGTGGGGGCAAGGCGGACGAGGGCAGGGAGGGAGTTCCAGGCGTGCGTGCAGCAAAGGAGAAGAGACAAAGGCGGTTGGGGGAGCGGGGGAGGGAGGGGATAGAAAAGGAGTGGAGTGCTCGAACAGGGGTTCGGAGGGAGATCAGGGCAGAGAGGTGGGGGGAGCAAGGTTGTGAAGGGCCTTGATGTTTATTTTTAGATGCTTTTATGTTTGCCTTGGGAAATTAGCCTGCCAATCTTATTTCCTACCCCATACCTCTTCATTAGAGGCTTTTGGGGGCCCAGGGCAGGGGGCTGGGGTAGTGACCAGCCCCCTTCCTTCTTCTCTCTTAATTTATTATTCTTGTACCGCTTGTTTTTTAATTTTAAATTTTGTATATTGTTCCATTGACCATGGTTTCACCACCTTTTTCTATATATGTGATGGCCTTCGGCCAAGCATAAATAATTCAAATGATTGACTGATTGATTGATTGAACCAAGGCCACAAGCGCAGTCTCAGTGCCGTGCCCAGGCCAAAAACCCAACTGACATGAATCAGGGAAACCAATGATACTGAGATGCACCTGGAGCTGCAAGGCAACCACCTGTTCAAAACCTTCACTAAAAAAGGTAAGTTAGAAACAGGACAGTAGTCGGCTGGGGAGTCAATATCAGGTTTGATTCAGATACCGGAGATTCGACAGGTATATCAGTCTTGTGGGTACCCGTTTTCAGCTCTACTCAAGGCGAGCAACAATATTAAAAATATACATATATAAAATAAGAAGATAAAACCCCCAAAAAGCAGTATAGATGTATATAAGTACCCTTTAAACAATATCCCAAGCCCTATCCCTTTCTGCTAAATGCCTGGCCAAACAGACAGGTCTTGCGTTGTCCCTGGAAGATGCTCAGGCTTTGGCGAACCTCCAGGGGGAAGCGAGTTCCAGAGTTGCAGCGCAGCCACCAGGAACACCTCTCTTTAATGCCATTACCATGTGGATGTGGTGCAGAGATGCAACTTAAAAGAGGGCACTCCTGGCTGACTTTAGGGATCACGATGGAATATAAGAGAGGATGCAGTCTTTCAATATGGTATTGAAAGTGCCTGCTGGCTCTCATTACTCATCTACACTAAAAAGACTCCCAGTGTTGCCAACACCAGTGCAATGGAACAGAGTATAGAGTCCATAGCAAAGCAGCATAGGCTGTAGTGGGATTGCCACTTCTCCCAAAGATGCCCAGACAATGCTAACTGACATATATTTGCATGTGTGGGTTTATGTATACTTTCAAATCTGAGGGTGGGATAAAAAACAAACTGGTCACCTAACATCCTTAACTGGCACACCCATAGAAAAAACGGACCAGATGGCAACGCTAGGCTATATGTGGCATCCCCTCTGTATACTCAGGAGGGTGTGTGTCCATAAGGCCTGATGAAAGGTGGAGGAATGTGGGTACACTTGTAACAGGCCCCCAAGCACAGAGGTTCTCCAAAAACTACAAGAATTTTCATTTTTAATATATATTAACATATGAGTAAAATAGTAATTGCAAATAATGTGTAAATAAAGCACTAGTGTGACCTTGAGAAATTGACTTCAAAGCTTACGACAGGGGGATGGGAGGTAGGGGTCCCCCAGCTATCAAGATGCACCAAGGCTCCACATCTCTCAACAGGCCTGGTGTCAGTAATGCTAATGGGACCACATTTCCCTAACTTCCTAGTCAGTGAATGCAGATCTAGTCTTGCAATGCCATGGAATAGGGCCACAACGCATCAATGTCCGGTGAAGACTGCCTGGAACTAAGAGGGCTAGGCATTTTTCTATCTGTCTACAGCATCAAAAGCCTAGAGCTGCGATGATGGAATTTTTCAACCTCCTGCCACAGTGATGAGTTTGTAGGGTCAGAAGAGGAGGGGAAGATCTTTCAATACCATAAGAGTGCCGATTAGAGACCAGAAGGAGATAATGTGCAAGAAATCTCAAGCCAAAAACCACCAAGAGTAGATGTAGCAAAGCCCTTTGAAACCACTAACAGTGTGTGTATATGTGTGTGTGTGTGTGTTAGGGGGATGCAGCTATTTTATTTCAGGACTGCACATATGCCTGCTTTCCCCTCCTCCCCACAACACCACTCATTCTTCTTTCCCACTGCTTCCGCACACAACCTCCAGCTCGCTCTTCCACTACCCCTGCCTCTTTTTACTCTCCACTGATGCAATAGACACACACACTCAGTCACTCCCCTATTCTCTAGTGCAGGGGTGGGTGGCTTAGAAAATGAGTACAAGCTCAGGGGGCTGCACAGAAGTTGGGAGTGAAGGTGCCTAAGGGGTGCACTCAGGAAGAGGAGGGTCCAGATCACGGATCTGTGCCCTGGATCTGTCCCCTGTTCTTGTGCACATGCTTTCATCTCTTCTTCCCTACCCTGAGCTCAGTGTTTCAGTGCTTGGGGGTAGGAACTGGATCCAGGAAGTGGAAAGGGGCAACATAAATACTATTTGGGGCTGCATTAGGCCCCTGGGTCTGAGGTTTGGCCCTCCTGTTCTAGAGTAACCTGGTTTGGGCTACTCGCACTTCTCCATTCAATGGCCTAGGAAAGAAGGGTGGTTGGGTCCAGGCAAGAAGTATTTCTGACAAGAAAAACTGAAACCAAATTCTTGCTTGTTATCAAAAGAATTGCATTCTTCAAAAAAGTCCTTTGCAGCAGGAAAGCAGCAATCTGGGTCCCATTCATACCTGTCTGTGCTATGGATTAATTGTTGTCCATCTCTCACACCCCTGTCTGGCCTGCCATAGCAAATCTGCTTGTAAAGAAATAGATACGGTGCTTGGGGAGGGCATAGCAAGCCACTCCACATTAAACTGGACAACTCCCTGCCCCACACAAGATTGTACTGAAGAATCATGTGTACCACATGTTGGTAACAAAGGGTGTGGAGGACACCTTGCTATCAGCAGGTTAGCAGCGACTCCAGCTACACCGTTGTGTAGAGACCACCTTAGGATCCAGAAGCATTCCAAAATGGCCTTAATGGGCACCTTGCAGCATGCAAAGAAGTCACAGGATTATATTCTTTGCCCCAGTAATATGCATTATTTTACAGCTCTTGTGTACATTTGCAGCTTCTCTGCAGTGCTGCCTGTGGCACCATTGGACTTTTTTTTTGGTGGGGGGGGTGCACCTCTGACCTTTACTCCCAGGAATCTCCACAAATATCTTTTTTGACCAGGACTACTCCTTTAGCTCCTTACCCTCAAAAATAAAACTGACATAAACTGTAATAAAAAATAATTACAGGACACAAAATCTATCCATATCCAGCATGAAATGGGGCTCAGAATACCAAAACTGTCTGCAGTCAGCTTGAACGAGGAGAAGGGCAACTGAAAGTATTGCCCCACGCCCATCTTTTGGCACCTTCATTCACTCCTTTCCCACACTGAATTTCTCCACCAAACGGCCAGGGGTGACCTGGATCAAAGTGTGCTTGATGTTAATAGGGTACCACACTGCCTCCTTCTATTCCCTCTCTCCTGAACTACGGCATGACTCAATGCGGCATGCGACCGGTATACAGTCCACACAACAGGCATGCCATGGTCCTCAAATCTGCCTACGATACTGAGAATTCCTCAAATGAGGAAACTCTGTCTCTTTGTTTGCTTGCTCCTGACATGTGACCTGTGCAGTTTTTATGTCTGCCTCCGGCAGAATATTTACTTTAGTGACCCTGCTCTGTGGCAGGGTAATTTCATTGTCTGGTATTTCTGTCAGGAAAATTAATTACCAATCTAGTTCCCTGGCTTTTTCACCCACACATCACAGGGCATTAAAAACAGCTGCCAGGGAGTTTTGTTTCCACAGACTTGGCGTTTGAGTACAGGGCTCCTTCTGAATGTTAAATCTGCCTTTGGTTATTATTTACTGCCTGTGGTGGTCTAATGGAATTAATTGGATTATCTCAGGCCAGCTCCTCGTGGACAGGTATCCCCATCATACAAAACCCATCAACATCATTAGCACTGATTGGCGCCCTGCTTGTAATCTCACCGGCAGCTACATGGCTCTCTCATGCCCAAGGTGAGCTCTCTAGAACATGGCTGAGAGAGCTTGGCAGGGAAAAGAACCTGCTTGGTGCATGAAGGAAGGATTTCAGTATCCTGGACTGTCTGTCTGGTATCTTTCACACAAGCACTAACATGAATTCTAGAAAAGGTAAATGACAAAGCGCTGTAATATATTCGCAGCCTGCATGTCACGGGCCATTGGCGCTGTCTACTACAAGTTGGTATTTGTCTTGTTACACTACTAACCAGACAGCTCGGCTTCTTAACCCACTTTCCACTCTGGGATTTTGCAGGTCACAGAGAGTTGAATGGTACTTCAAAGCTGAAGCTGCAGGCTCCAAAGAGTAAACATTTTACAAGGGGGAACGCCCCCTTCTGATTCCATACTCTAGTTTTATGCACTCAATGAAACATTTTATATGACTATGAGGAATTGCAGCCCTCTCCTGCAAACACTCCAACACAATTGTGTAGAGATTAAATGGGTTTTTTGTTAGGGTGACAGTGCCCTGTCCTATATACTAAGCTCTGCCTTCAAAATCCATAGGGGTTGTCTACACACTGACTTAATTACACTAGTGTAGTGCAATTCCCTTTATGGGTACACAAATTCTGGTTTCAGAGTGAACTATTTTGGACTAGCTACAACCTATGTCTAAGGGCCTTTTCAGACAAGACACTCCCCACCTCCCACACACTATACATGTTACAGGGCACCCACAGGGCAACACTGCAGCCCTGCAACATGTACAGTGGGTGGAGGGTGTTTTGTCTGAAAATGCCCTAAGAGACTTTAACCTAACCTGAGAAAAGTCTGCCTTATTTATTTATTTCATTTATATGCTGCCCCCTCCTGTACAAGCATCTCAGAGCAGCTAAAATTTTAAAATTCAACATAACCCCACATTAAAATAACTCAACAATAAAAACCCCACCCTAACCCAACCCACCCATCCCGTCTCCCACGGTAAAGGCCCGGTATTACAGCCAGGTCTTACACTGTCTACGGAAAGAGGCCCTTAAATGGGAATGATGGCAACAGAACCTTAGGTCCTGGTTACTGGTCACCAGGGATAAACACAGTGACTTGGTGTTCACATGTCTCATTTTTAAGATCTTGTTAAGTACTAATATGTGAACCCCAAAGGAAAGAGGCTCCCATCCTAGCCCAAACAATACTGCTGCTGTTTTTTCCCCTTTGGAGGCCTTCCACTCATATGATTCCCACTTTAAACAACCATTCTCAAGCCCTGTAATCACACCAGTCATCCTTTCATCCCAGGTAGACTGGAGGGAACCATGTTTTTAATGTCTGTGTGTGCAAAACACTTGCCTACAGGAACTCCAGACTGATACAGTGCACAGAAGTAGGATCTCTTTCATGACTCAGTCCCCTTCCCGAATGCCCCTTGCCTTCCATTCATTCCCTGTTCCATGGCGGTATCAGGGGTGCTGCTCAAGATCTAGTGCAGAGGCTCTTAAGACTGTAGGTGAGGACCCCAAGAGGGGTTGTGCCACCTGCAGATGGGGTCACGATGATGATTGACATTTGATAGACTTTACGTGTCTTGTTGTTGTTTGGGCAACCAAATCACACTCATGAGAGGCAGGAAGGCACCAAGGCCTTCAAGTACCTTCTAGCAAGGCTCATAGGGTGCTTTTACATGGATCACACCCACTGCTGTGTTCTGCCTCACACCCAGTTGGGCTGTTTGTTTAAAGGCAGCACGCCAAATGTGCAGGTGGAGCAGAGGCGAAGCAGGCACCGTCTGGTCTGCCCCAGCCTTGCTTGCGGTGCTCTGGAACACACTGGAACACCACAAGCGGAGTGTGCTGCCCAAACCTGGGGCACTGGCCGGAGACAGAACTACGGCCGGTCTACTCAGCAGTTGGCCGCTGAAGCTCCACTCCTGGCTGGGGGTAGCCCTGGGCAGCACTATAGAGATGCGGATGGCAGGCTAAAGTGTAGCCGATCCACCCGCAGCTCTATGGTATGTGTGGGGGTGGGGGTGCCATGCAGGCAAACTGTGGGCTGTGGCAGCACTGGATCTGTTTAAAATAGACCCAGGCGGGGCTGCAAATGGGCAGACGCAGGGGTGCACACTCAGAGCAGCATGGGTGAGCACCCCCGGGTCCATTAAGACACCCATAGTCACCTATACACACCTATTAGAAAGGGTCTTGCGGGCAAATCAAAGCAGTTCCTTAACCAGCCAGAGAAATTACTATAGAATTTACCCACTCACCCCATCCAAAAGGGACTTGACGCATTCTTACCTCACAATTGTCCAGCTCCAGGAAGGAAGACAGAAACCCGAGAGACTTGCATAAATGTACAGTACAAAGCAGGGCACTAACACTAGACTTCTAGGCCAGACAAATGTTGCATGCAGGATGCCAGGAGGGTACATTGGTTCTGATCTTTATAGGACATAGCCCTGCATGGATACCTCTCTTTCCAGTGGCAGGGGATGCAGCTGCACCAAAGAGTGTGCCCCCGCTGCCCAGGTTCATGGTCCCTGGTGCAGCTACACCACCTGCCCTTATGGTACACCCTTGGAGGCAGCTGCGGGGGGGGGGCAGAGCCAGTAGTCCTGCTCACTCTCTCTGGAAGAAGGTTGCAGTTTAAGCAGACTAAAATAAACCTGCTTTAGGAGTTTATGGAAGTCTGACTCTCTGGTTTCCAAAGAACACAACACCTAGGGCACAATCCCCCCATTAGCATCAACGGCAAAACTCCCATTGACTTTAAAGATGGAGGATCGTCCTGCCTGTCTACTGGATACACAAGATTGTTTTACTGATGTCTATGTGTAAGAAAGGGCAAAGCCCTTGGGATGAACTGCTAGCAATCCACCATGGGGTCCCCCCACCCTTTCTTTCTTCCTCTCAAAAACAGACCCCCTCTTCCACCATTTCCTGTTATAGATTTTGAGCAATTCCCCAAGCACTTCCTGGAAATGCAGTATTACCACTTGAAGAGCTGGTAGAGGATGATCAAAGGACTGGGTGCAAACACATTGCCACAATTAATACCTCAAAACTAGTTTATAGGATTACGGACTTAGGAGTTTCAATCAGCTAAAAGGAATGAAGGCTGTATCCATCAACACTGAGTAATGATTTCAGTTACAGGACATAAGTATAATGCACAGTAAGTATATACCCACCAATGACATGGTAACTGCTATTCCTCTATTACTATGCTAAATCCTATGTAATTGGGAGTGTCATGGGGAGCCAAGGGGCAGATCTCACTGTGTATTTTACCAAGTACACGCACAGTTATTTCTATCCTTTGAAAACAGAGGGCAGGTTGGATAGGAATTATTTTTGAGCCTGATATGTGTAATTACCAAGTGAGTTTCAGGAGCCTGTAATTACTACAGGGTTTTTAATAGCAAATAAATCATAGTCAGTGATTGAAAATTCCCCCCTGTCCCTGACACTTGCTACTCATGCCTCGGAAGCCAGTGAATTAGCCAGGGTGACCAGTACCTGCTTCCCTCATCAGTGACTAGCCCCACCACCTGCCTCTCCTGCTGTTCAAGGCTTGACACTCATCATTTCTTAGAGATGAAGTGCAAATGTAAGCCATGCACTCTCCCCCAGGGTTGCGCTCCACCTTTCTGTACCTCCATTTACCCAGGCTCTTCAGCTTGGAGAAGAGATGACTGAGAGGGGATATGATATAAGTTTATAAAATCATGAGTGCTGTGGAACAAGTTAATAGGGAACAGTTCTTTACCTTCTCAAATAGTTCTAGAACTAGGGGACACTCCATGAAACTAACGGGTAGCAGATTTAAAACAAACAAAAGAAAGTAATTTTTCACTCAACGCACAATTAAGTTGTGGAATTTGTTGCTAGTTTAAGAATGCCAGTTGTATAGCTGGGTGTAAGAAAGGGTTGGACAAGTTTCTGGAGGGTAGGTCCATTAGTAGCTATTAGCCAGGTAGGTTGGCGAATGTAACCTCTCACTGTTGGAAGCTGGGAGTGAACAACAGCAAATGGACCTGTTGAGTACTACTTCCAAGCGACCGAGATTGGCCACTGTTGGAGACAGGTACTGGGCTCGATGGACCATTGGTCTGACCCAGTAGGGCAGTACTTATTTTCTGGCAGCAGCACAAACATCCTTTAATGTAGACAAGGCCCAAAAGGAAACACCTGCTCCCTTCAAGAAGAACCAGAGAAAAAGCACACAAATGGCTGCAGCCTTGAGCTGCAGAAAACAGCACAGCTGTTCTCAGAAACACGACAAAAGCTTTTGATGCAGTTGCTTTTTCCTCCCCTCATCTCATTGTTGACTGAAAGCAAGGATTGAAATTTTGTAGGAAAAGCTACTTAGAGCAGCCTGCAAGCTTCAGGATGAAGGCAGGGAGCAAAGGCTTTTTTTTTTTTTTTTGCTTTTTTTTTAAGAATAGGGAGCATTACTACATTGTTCTATCAATTATTAAACCTATCACTCACCTCTTAGTTAAAAAAAAAATACAGCAGATAAAGCATTCTCCTCCAACACACCACCAGCCATCCCCCCTCCTTGCAAAGCCAGAGGGGAACCAGAGTTCACACTGGCTCCGAATCAGGAAAGAACTTCCTTGAATGTTTGCCTTTAAGCGTGTGCTTAAATCCAGAATTGGGGCCAGTGTGCATGTTCTCTTCACATTTTCATGGGAAACTATTTTTCAGGGGAGCCAAAAAGTATCTGTACCCTGACAGAGAGAAAGTAAAGTTGCTGTGTTGTTGGTCCCAAATATAGGCAATAGAGACAAAGTAGGACAGTGTTATCTTTTCATTGGACCAACTACAGATGGTGGAGGTATGCAAACTTTGTATCAGCTGGAAGTCACTCGACGCCTGTCAGAAGACATACACAAACAGCAAACTGTAACATCCCTGTAGCTCAGAATGCTTGTTCAGCACCATACTGACCATAAAGCTCAGAAACATGTGAAATCCTGCGATGGTGAGCTAACAAAGGCCATACAATGTGATCTGGAGCTGCTGTTTGAATTAGTGAGCAGGATTCAGGGTAGGAGGACAAAGGAGCCATGCCAGGGGTTTTTCTCACATATTGGAAGAGATCACAGACGAAAAAAATAAATAATTAATAATATGAAAACAAACTGCCCTGCCCGAGCAAGGTACTGAATGGCTGACAGACAATGCATGGGGTGCTGAGCTCCCCCTCGAAGAGGCATCTGATCAGGAGAAAAATGTCAATTATGTGCTTCCATTCATACCAGCAAAATGAAAGCCCAATTCTGATTCCACTTGACCCACACTAGGCAATTTAATGCAAATCCAAGCTGCTCTCTTTTGTCTCTGAGTCAAAAATGCCCACCAATGCCAATGGTAGGCTCAATTTTTTCCTTCTTTTTTCATCTCTTGTTTTCACTGTTAAATATTTAACACACACACACCCCACACACACACTTTTGGGCAAGAAAAAAAAATTGATTCAGTCACAGAAACTGACTGCGTCTAACTTCCCTCTCCCCTCTCTGTGAGCACATCTATCCCTGACCTCTCTCCCTGGCTTACCAGAAATATGTGCAGACCACAGCTGGTGAGTCAGCAACAATACTGGTCAGAGCACTGCAATGAAAGTAACATTGCTGGTGAATCTCGTCCAGTTTTCTGACCAGCTCTGCTACTTCTGGACGATAAACTGAAACAATACATCTGGACATTTTTCACTTTCTTTTTTTTTTCTTACACTGAAAATGAAAGCAGCTGATATTTTGAGCAGCTCCATCAGCCTAAGTTTGGACTATAACTTTTGATGGAAAAGGGAGAATAATTATCTTTACGGGTCATTGACTTTGTTCAAAATATTATTTGAATGCAAGATATCTGTGTGGAGAGTGATGGGTGGGGTAGGGTGGCTGCTTAGGGAAGGAACCCAAAAAATAATTTGAGAAAAAATAGCAAGTTTTCTAAAAAGTGCACTTTGAAATCATTTCTTGTGCAAACGTTAGTCAATTGTTTTTACATAAAATAGTAACAGAAACTGAATTTTCTGATGAACCTACGGTGTCAAGTCTAGAAACTAAACTCAGTCACTGAAGAGTGAAAGAGTCTTGCTTTAAGTGTAACTTTTAACACAATCTTAATTCCTTCATAACATGTCAACATATAGGGTAAAGCCACAAGACATGGCTGGATGGATCTCCTGCCCGCCCTGGGAGGACAAACGCAGCTGCGTTACTTTGAGCCAGCAGGGAGAGCAGTCCAAATGATCTGCTGTCACAAGTTCCGCCATGCCCTGGGGTGGGCTGGGAGCTATCCATGTGGGTGGGGGCTTGACCCCGCCTGACCCACCACCCCTCGACATGCCCACTATTCCGCCCCCTGCTGTAACATAGATGCATAGGAATGGTGAACTATGCCTGTGGCTCTATGATGCCAGCAGACTGTGCCACAGGGCAGGACTGAATGAGAGACCAGCCTGGTGGGTGGTGGCCGTTACCCCACATTGGCCCAGGTGGGGCAACAGTAGCCTGCAATGCATCACCGTTCTTCTCCGGCCAATGCGTTGCATAGCATCTATCGGCCTGCCCCAGGGCAGAAGTGGGCAAACATCTGGTGGCCGCCGGTCTGACGGTCCACTGCATCTTGGACTAATGTGGGGTAAAGTGACCCAATGTGGGATAACGTCTCATGTGGCCTTACTCATAGGGTGTTTTCAGACGTGACGGGGCCACTTGGCCCCGTCACGAAAACAATAAATACATCCCCCGCCGGGACGACCCTGTCACGCCCTAACAGA
>QEPC01006427.1:2280289-2316153 GCA_003113815.1 Sphenodon punctatus | reverse complement strand
CAGTCACAGGACACGTAAGATATCTTTATCTGGGGACTATCTGTATAATACTGTGTGTGTAGTATAATCCTGCCAAGAATAGAAAACCAAGGTGTGCCGTTCCAATAAAGTTTTGTTTTGTACCACATTGGAGTGGTGTTTTATGACGATCTCGATCCCAATAATTAATTAGTCTACAGGACAAGATAGAACCTTGTGGAACTCCACACGAGAGGTCCCAGAGAGATGAAGAACAGTCCCCAAGTACCACCCGCTGGGTTCCTCCAGCCAGGAAGGAGCGAAACCATTCAAGAACAATCCTGCCCACTCCAGCACAGTCCCGCAGACGAGTCACCAACATCTCATGGTCAAAGGTATCAAATGCAGCTGACAGATCTAACAGAATCAGCAGG
This sequence comes from Sphenodon punctatus, assembly GCA_003113815.1. NCBI lineage: Eukaryota > Metazoa > Chordata > Lepidosauria > Sphenodontia > Sphenodontidae > Sphenodon > Sphenodon punctatus. The sequence continues at coordinate 2,315,761 of QEPC01006427.1, read as the reverse complement.
GTCAAATGACCCTGATCTAATTCATGGCGGAGGTCGTCAACCAAAGCCACAAGCGCAGTCTCAGTGCATAGCCTGGACGAAAACAGGACTATGAGGAATCTAGGAAACTAACGTGGTCCAGATGCCTCTGCAGCTGCCGAGCCACTACCCATTCAATAACATTCCCTAAAAAGAGAAGGTTAGAGGCTGGCTGATAACTGGCAAGGGAGTCAATGTCAAGTGATGGTTTTTTGAGCAGAGGCTGCACCACTGCCTCCTTGAGGCAGCTCGGCACTCTGCCCTCCTTAAGGAAGGTACTGACCACCCCAGCCAGCAATGGCACCAACATCTCCTGGCTGGTCTTAACCAGCCAGGACGGGCATGAGTCCAGTTCGCAAGAGGTGGCTCTGACCGCCTCCATATCAGTGGGCGACACCCACCGAAATTGATCCCATGGGACCAGACAAGATGGGGCTTCCACAGCCTCAGGTTTTCCAATCATAATAGGTGTGGCATCGAAATCATGGTGAATATGAACTATTTTGTCTGCGAAATAATTAACAAACATGTCACAGCGGGCACTGGAAGATTCCAGTTCCAGACTATGCGGAGAGGACTTGCGTTTGTGGCAGTGGTCAGATTGAGGATTTGTTTCACTATTTGTTACAGTGTCATCTTTATGCCAAAGGAGCGCCTTAAGATGTTTAAGTCTTTAAACATGGAGACGCCAGTTCTTTCAAGGCAGCTTTTGCTTATTTTACTGAATGATTCTAGAGCTGTAGCCTCATTTGCTGTTTCTGCAGCCAAGCTTCGTTCTCATTTTGCTGAGTCTGGTCCTGGCGGAGGGGGGACTGTTCAGCTCCTGTTTTGAGGCTTTTAGGATGCCCATAACTACTGTGTATCTCTATATATGCGTATGTATTGGTTCTGTCTTATATGAATATTTTATGTATTGTGTCTTTTTTTATGTGCCTGGTCTCTGACATGGCATGATGGCTGGTTCAGAAATAAAGTATTTGATTTGATTTTCAGAGAAGTGAAACTTCTCTTCACCTTGGCATGGGTGGGTTTTGGAAAGATTCCAGTTTGATTCATTTCAAATATGTCTCTGGCTCTCGCTGCAAGAAGGATGTCATTTCTTAATGTGACCCTTTTACAAATAGCCACAGGATAGGTTTGGTATTTTCCATTTAATTTATATATGTGAACAAATTACTCGTTGGAAAATTTTGGAAATAATTCTTGCTTAAAAAGTAAACCCATTTTTTGATAGATTCCCTAAAGCCTAATATAGATTTTTTCTTCTCTCAAAAGTGAAAGATCAAGATTACATCGCCCCTTTTTCTGCACCCCCACCCTCAAACACACACCAAAATCTCTTAAGGTCAATCTTTCCGCAGACAATGTAAGACCTGACTGTTCCGCCAGGCCTTTCCCGAGGGAGATGGGGTGGGTTGGGGTAGGGGGGGGGATGGGGTTTTTATATTGTTTTTAATTGTAATTATTGTTGTTTGTTTTTAATGTTTAAAATGTTTTTTTTTAAATGTTGTGAGCTGCCCTAAGATGTCTGAGGCAGGAGGGGGCGGCATATAAATTTTATTATAAATAAAATAAATAAATAAATAAATAAATGGTGAAGAAACATCTTTTTAGCAGAAATTCTTCTGGCTGGGCGAAATTCAATAGTTACTCTGGGGATACAAATGACCCAATCAAAAGAGTTTTCCAGGACATGGTTACAACGACTGACACTTTTTAGAAAGGATGGTCTAGCTTATGTATGTATTTATATTTGTATATATTGTTACCACAATTGTATGCAAGATAGGTATTTGCACACCTTTCTGCCAGCTGCATATTTGAAAAGCTGTCCCTCGCATTCTGCAAAATTTTTGGCATGTTGGAAATTTTGCTTGAATGTGAAAAACTCCCTACTGTGAAATGCCTGAACCAAACTCATCACTTGTCTCCTTTGTGCATTCATATGCATGTGTTTGCATGTGCTGGCTTGAAGCATCTATGAGTCAAAGTTTAAAACCACTGCTGTGCCTCTCACAAGTCTGATTGCTTGGGTGATAGGATTTCAACCAGCTAAACAGGCAGAGAAAGTGACACTGTAGATCTGAAAGGTCAAACGGTGGCAAGTTCAAACAGCAGGTGAACCAACTGGAACATCATTTACCCATGACGGTATCTTTAGATAGACCCATGCCATAAATTTAAGCCTGTACATGAATTGTGTCTACATCTTAGGCTCTGGGACTTTACTGTCCCATCCTGCAACTGTAGCACACACTCTAGATGGCGTCCCTTTTTGTCAAGTGTATGACAACCCTAATCCCCCTACCTTACTTTGCTCTTTCAGTACTAGAATAATTCCATTTACTTTAACCAACTGCTTTAACAAATCAACATAATCTCCTGAACAGATAAACAGTCTGTAGCATCATACCAATGGGAGGACTACAAATTCTCTTCTAAAGAATAATTTCTAATTACCTCTGAGATGATTTGCTACCAGAGAAAGAGAGAGAGAGAGAGAGAGAGCAGAGGACAGAGCACAAAAATATACCTGTGTACATTTCTCACAAACAACGTAGCAAAGGGAATAACTCTGTTTCCTCTGGTGTTCTAAGGGGAGGTTCATGCAAAGGTCAGAGTGAAAACAATGCAACCCATCGATCACAGGGACATCTAACCTAGAAAGGTTACTGTATGTTCCAGCCTCATTTTTCAAATCTATAATTACCTTGCAGTCTCCTCCCCACCTCCTCTCCCCACTCTAAGAACCACCCCTGGTTTGTTAATTATGCATTTTGTTTACACTCACTTCTGCTGCCCTGCAGCTTGTCACAATGGCCCAGTGGCCGGTAGATTAAGCAGCCTAACTCCTGCTAATTCCAGAGGGAAAGCGGGAAAAAGGGCCTGATGGGTTTGATTTTCTTTTTAGCATGCTGCCTTAGAGTTTAAACCCCTTGAAAGGACAGCGTAGGCATAGAGGTCACAGAGATAGCACAATGCAACGATCCCCTTCAAAAGTTCCAACAATCATGAGACTGGGTGAAAAAAATCATGATTACTTTTTACAAGAAAGATTAGCTGATATGTTTTCAGTCTGTCTTTCTATCTTTAGCTCCTGCTACCCACTCCCAGTGCATGTGAAACAACTAACAGTGCTGGCAGTTCTCACAGATTTATTGTGACCATTGCGATTTTGGTCCATGTCGCAAGAACCCTCATTACAGGATCCAGCAATGGGTGTTTTTAAACGAGGTTCATCCATGCATTGCCCCCCTGCTGTCCACACGTCAAACCACTCATTTAAAGTTGGTGCCTGGGGAGGTGCGCTCCCGTGACCCACACACCGGCCGGCCACCCGTGGTCCTGCACGGAGCAGTCCTGAAAAATCCGGAGTGCATCTCCATGGACCGGGCATCCATGCTGTGAATCGCTCATTTGAAGCCCTCCCCATGCACCTAGTTTGTGTGGTGGGTGCCCCTCTGCTGCCCCACGCACTGACCATGGACCTCACGCCCCAAAGCTTTGCTCGTTTAAAACACCCCATGACTGAAGCCCCACTGTGGTAGGCACTGTGCCGGCCCTAGTTGGGCCTGTTATCTGCTTACTGCGATGCACAGTAGTTAGTTTCTGAGAGGGGAGCCTGAACTCAACATTAAAATTTCATCTCGAATATAAACACAAAATGCATCTAATATAAAGGCAACCAAGCATACAAAATGAAAACAACCCTTAATTCCTGACTGTAGTTCTTTACAGGGTCATTACTTTAACTTTTATATGCACATTTATTTAACGGCTTCTTTCATTAAGGCAACATTCACATTGTTAGTTGACTACAATGCTGGCAGTCAAGGCCAAGCTAAATCCTTACAGGATCATGCCCCACAGTAAATCCTTGCCAGCCAGAATTAGGGCCGTGCAGAGTTGATGGTCAGAAAAAGAACCGGGTCAAAATCCAAAAGCCCGCAGTCAAAGTCATAACAAAGGAACCAAAGGAATCAGAATCCAGGGCCACAGCAAAGGTTGGAGCTAGGAAATTAGTACAAGGAAGGCAGAGAGCTGGAGTCCAGGCTGTAAAAAGGCTAAGGGTTCATTCACACTGCTACAGATTAAGGCATTGGGCAGCTCTGTGAGTTACTGGTACCTGGTTGCTAAAGACCTGCAGCCAGTTGAGAGGCCATCCCCTTCATTTCCTAATGTAACAGCCTCGCAGGGGCTGCTTGGTGAACAGGCCACTCTGCCAGCTGGGCTGAGCCTCTAAGCCCAAACACATTTTAAAATTTGAACTGCACCAAAGTCAGGAAATTCAGAATTAAGGTTCTGGAAAGGTTAAGGTTAACTTTAACTCTACTCCTTTCAACATATGTGTGAAAACAGCATTTTACATTTAACAGCCACAAATATGCAAGTGACACAGAATGCTACTAGTGTGTATGCAAGGTCACAGAAAAGGAGGAAGCTCATATAGAAATCAAGTATACTCAGTTAAGGTTTTTAAAGAGTCACACTGGAGGAGGGGTATTACAATTTTGCTCAAGAGCATAAAAGTCTCTACTGTTTCAAGGGGCAACAAAGGGCAGTTCCTTTGTGTTGCATCACACTGCATTGTTTGCGGAATAGTATGTCATGTTATTCAGAGTGCAGTGAAAGGCCTATTGTGATGCATATGCACAAGATGCAGCATGAAGATTACTGTGGGAAACCTTAACTCTGGATGTGCTCAGTTTAGTACAGTTAAAATCTCAAGTTTAACACTGTCTTTAGCATAGTGGTCCGCATATAATTTCCTTCTCTTTGCGAAGTAAAATAGCAAAGGGCAGTTCCTCCCTGCCCCTGGTGCCTTACTCTCCCAGTTTGACCTGTTAAAGTTAACTGGCATCAGCCTAGAGATTGGCAAAGAAGAATCGAGGGTGTGTTTCCTGGAATGAGAAAAAGCAACCTTTGAGTGTTTGAGTCACTAATAAATTAAGTAATTAAGTAATGAATGAATTAATTACTTAATGGGCCTGATCCAAAGCCCACTGTACTTCATGGGTGTTGTTGACTGTTTTCAGACAAGATGCTACCTGCTACCCCATGTGGTCGCCCAGGAGCCATGGATCTGACTGCCCGTCTGAAGGTAGAGCAGCCAGATGTGTACTTCTGTGAGCCAGGGAGCATGCATAGAGCCATGCTGGGAAATTCGGAGTGCTCCATGCGGAGTCAGCCAAATGTACGCTAGCCGCCTCCATGGTCGGGGTAGCCATGTTGGGAGCTGCCCATTTGAATTGCTCCCCACACAGGTGGGTGCTCTGTGGCAGAGCCACGCAGAAGCCGTTAACCCCTCCCACATCAGCTTGCTCATTTGAAAACACCCAATGGGAGGACACTCATTCACTTAACTGGGCCCTGAATCAGACTAGTAAAAGCAGTCAGGCTGCATTAGCCAAATGGGTTCAAATTTTGTATACAAAGTTTGGGAAATAGTGGAGGGCTTAGATTCAAATTAATGGATATAAACTGGCCCTTAAAAATTAGTTTTGAATATGGCCTATTCCATACCTCTCGAACATTTCAAGTGGCCAAAGGAGGACATAAGCCCTGTCCCCTCACCCACACTCTCATCCACGCACACCCATAGGCTCACATTCGCTGTCCAGTATCTGGGGTGGGGCTGGAGGGCTGGCTTAAGCAGCAGCAGTTTGGCTACCCAGTACAACACCCACCTGGCAGCCTGACAGTGCAAGGGCATGGCTGTCCCAGTGTTCTGGCAGTGGGCAGTGCACGCGCATGGGGGCTCTTGTAGCGAGGGGGGCCAGCTTAAAATGTTTAAAATGAGCAACATTATAGAGCTGATGGATACTGGAATATCCATGATATTCTATAGAGTTGTAGGAATATTTAATGTGGGATGCTACTGTAAAACAAGGGACATCCCTTAAAACACACATGGCAACCCTACTGCTGTCAGCCGCACCCGCACATGGACACCCCAGCACTCTGGTGGCTGCCACCTCCAGTCAGGGATTTTTTTGACAAAAGTGAGGCAGTCCTTCCTTAAGCAGGACTTTTGGGAGGTATGGTATTTTCTGACTCTGGGCTGAAATCTTACGGTGACAGCTTTTAAATCAAAAGCTTGTGAGAACAACTGGTTGTGAGAACAGCTTGTGAGAACCAAATAGTTATTCAAACTGTAGACCAGCTTCAGCCTCGGATCTCTCTTAAACAGTCTCAGTCATGAAACAGGAGCTGGTCACACAATAGCAATGCAGATAGATGCTTCTAGTTAAGAGCAATTTCTGCAATTCCTGAGAATCTTTATTTCATAGTTTCAAACAAGCATCTCTCAGTCTGGCAGTTTTTCTCTGAATATTTTCAACCATCACCCACTGTGCACTTACTAAAAACTGACAGTTAGGGAGGGATAGACATTTGGATGCAATTATAGATTCAAATCTGTAATTTCTGGTTTATGGGATTCGGATTACGGATCCATATTTAAATCTATTCATTCTTTTTTAAAAAATGAAAAAAAATCATTCCACATGCACATGATGGCCGGTGGACTATTCTGCGCATGTGATGCCCTTTTTCAAAATGGCAGAGGAAGAATCACTGCCATTTTGGAAACAGGCAGTCCATCTGTGCATGTGAAAAATAATCACCATACATGTGCGGACGGGCTGCCCTTTTAAAAAATTGTGGTGATGTTCCCACCACCATTTTGGAAAAGGGCCTGCGGTGAATGGTCCGGTGGCCATTTTGCACATGCACAATGATTTTTTGATTTTTTAAAATTTATTTTTATAGATTTAAATATCGAGCTGTAATCTGGGTCATGGGGGTTAACAATTTTTTAACCCTCATGGCTGAAGAGAAAAGCTTAGAAGCATGACTGTAATGTGCTTTTGAGGTTCAGAAACCAAAAGGCCAGATTAAATTTAAATACACGTACACACTGTGGGGGCGATCCAGTGGCTCGCGTGCTTGGATATGCGCGCATGGTGCCTGATGAGAATGCAGCCTGGACTGCAGCAGCCCCCAGGCCCATGCGCCCTGGGGAATGAAGCAGGCATGGTTTCTGCTCCATCCCCTGAGCTGCAGGGCGTGTGGGCTCAGGGGTCACATCGGCCCAGACTGCGCTTTGTACGGTGTGGCTTTGCTGCATGCGTGTGTACCTGAGCATGCGTGTTTGGGCCATGAGGTGCATGTAGGGGTCGGTGTGCACGGGCCATTGGATTTCCCCCTGTGTGCATGTATGTATATATATATATATATGCATATATATATATATGAATCCTGACAAGACGGAGGTGATGCTAGTGGGTAGGTCTCGATTGATGGAGTCTGCCCTCTGCTGATGTCCCGGGTGCGGAGCCTGGGGGTGCTCCTCAATGCACAGCTCCGCCTGGATCTCCAGGTGGAGGCTGTGGCAAGGAGTGCCTTCCGTCATTTACATCTGGTGCAGCAGCTTCGGCTCCGGACCTGGCCACGATCATCCATGCTTTTATTACCTCTCGGTTAGACTACTGCAACGCGCTCTACGTGGGGCTACCTATGGTGACAGCTCAGAAGCTGCAGCTGGTGCAGAATGCGGCAGCCCGGCTCCTGGTAGGGTTGGGCTGCCAGAAGCACATTACACCAGTGCTCCTATCTCTGCACTGGCTGCCAATAGTCTTCCAGGCCCGATCCAAAGTGTTGGTTTTAACCTATAAAGTCTTACATGGCCTGGGCCCTGCTTATTTGTGAGAACGCCTCACACACCCCCGGCCTCTCGGTCGTCCAAAGGTGCCTTGTTGGAGGTCCCCCAGGTTTCCTAGGGGGCCACGCAGAATAGGGCATTTTCGGTGGCCGTGCCGCGCCTCTGGAATTCCCTCCTGATGGGGACACGTCTGGCCCCGGACCTTCCAGCCTTCCGCCAGAACTGCAAAACCTGGCTGTTCCGTCAGACATTTGGTGAGGGCGAGGGGTAGGGTTGGGTGGGGGGTTGCTTCTGTTTTATGATTGATTATGTTTTATAGTGTTTAAAATGGTTTTTATACTATATTTACTATATTTGTTTTATTTATGTATTTCCTTATAGTTATATGTTGTTGTTAGCCGCTCTGGGCCACCTGTGGTGGGAAGAACGGGATACAAATCCTGTAAATACATATATACCTACATGTAATAAATGATTGTGAAAATAGAAATAAGTTTAAGATGGTTTAGTTAGACATTTCAGCTTCCGCCTTCATCAGTAACACAGTTGATTTTTAAATGAGGTCCTGTGAGCCAAGGTGACAGTTCTAAGAACACGGAGGATGGAGAAAGTTCTCAGGTAGGTGACATCTGATATGTGGTTGCCAGAATGCTATAAACGATACAAGAAAAGATGAAAGTTCAGGTATTATTCTATAAGTTGAGACCATTGGGTGTTAGGGTGTCAAGCTTGTAAATCCAAAAGTTTTCTCTAGCTTCTAGAAACCCAGGGTTGTATGGTTTTTCTATTGGAAAAATGTCTAATTCAGAGAGGGCGTGATCTGCTGAGTTAAAGTGTCTTGCAGCAGGTTATTCCAGCTTCTTTGTCACAATAGCTAATTTGTGGTTTCTGAACCGGGTATGGAGGTCCGTGGTTGTTTTCCCAACAAACTGCATGTGGAATCCAGAGCGTTTGCACTCTGTCACATATATTACATTGCTAGACTTGCAGGTGATGTTCTGTTTGATGTAATAGGTCGTACCAGTTGCTCTGCTTTTGAACATGGCCGTTTCTTTCAGATGGATACAGGTGATGCAATGTAGGGATTCACAGTGATGTGATCCTGGGTTGCTAACAGGAGCTTTTAGTTCAGATCTGACAAGTAATTTATATAGATTTGGAGGTTGCTGAAAAGCAACGAAAGAAGGATGGCTGGTGGCTTTTTTAAGATGTAGGGAATTAGCTGCTAAGGGTTAGCTTTCCTTAATTGCAAGGTGATACTTAGGAGATGCTGGATGAAAGTCTACCACAAAAGGGATGCGGCCTTGTATTTGTCTCACCTTTGTGGAGGAGAGATTCCCTAATTTGGATAGATGCCCAGTGGATGTTATAATCAATGACATGGAGAGGATATCTCATTTAGAAGATGCTCTTTGAGTTCCTTGGTTCGTTGGACGTAATTTACGTTATTGCTGCAGATACATCTAATCCTAAGAGCCAAACTATAAATGATGGGTTTTTTTACTGTGTCTAGGATGGCAAGAATTCAAGTTTAAGTAAAGATGAGCATCAGTGTATTTACTGTACAGATCTGCGATTATCTTGTTTTGCTCAATGTTAAGGAGGACATCAAGAAATGGGATGTAAGAATTATCGACAGTGCTATTACATGTGAATTTTATAATGGAATGGGTGGAGTTGATATAGTCCTTAAATTGTTCAAAACTGTCCTTACCACAAGTCCAGAATACAAAGTTGTCATCAATATATTGCCACCATACTAGAGGTCTGTGGTTAGATTCTGCATGGATAACTTGTTTGAGTTTACCCATACATAAACTGGCATAAGATGGAGCTATATGGGTGCCCACAGTTGTACCTTGTATTTGTAGGTAGTGTATATTGTTAAAGGTAAAGTTATTGCAATGTAGCTAATGTGGTGATAACTTTTGTGGGAGACTCTTTAGAAATTCTGCTATTTAAAAAACCCTGAGAGCCTGAATACCATCATTATGTGGTATATTGGTGTAAAGAGAAGTGACATCAAATGTTGGTAGTATGGCATCATTATCAAATTGGTGCTGTTTATTCAAAGAGTCAATCTTAAGTAAATCATTGGTGTTCTTATAGGATGGGAGGTTTTGAACTAGATTTTGTAAGTGCAATATACAAAGATATCCTTTCAGTAAGTTGTGTTGTTGCCTGAGACAATGGGCCGTCCTGGGTTATTAGTTTTATGGACTTTAGACAACATGGAAAACCATCTAGGAGTAGGATTTGGGTTGATGAGCAGATCAGCTGTATCATCATTCAGTAATTTTCTTCATTTAAACCCTTGTATAGTGTTTGAAATGTGCTCGTTAAGATCTGCTGTAATGTCTTGGTTAAGGCGTTTGTAGATCTTGTCATCCTTAAGTTGTCTCAGGCCCTCAGAGATGTAGTCTTCTGCTTTAAGCACCACGAGAGCACCTCCTTTGTCAGCAGGTTTAATAATGTAACTGCCATAGCCCATCACTAAGTTTATTTATTTATATAAAATTTGTATCCTAGGGCAGCCCGAGGTAGCGAACAACAAATATAAAAAAACATTAAAACATTTAAAACAGTTAAAAACCCCACATTATACAGGGAAGAAAACTCCCTCCCACCCAACCCCTACCCCTTGCCAAAGGCCTGACGGAACAGTCAGGTCTTACATACACGTCGAAATAACAGCTGCATTCTGGTAGCAACACATCTAGTTGCTATTCTCAAACTGAAGAATTTGGTTCTTAAAAAATAACAAAATTCGGCAGTCAAGGCAAATGCCCAGGACCAGGGTCTGGAGTTTTTTTAGTTTTTCAGACATGCAACAAAGTCTCATTAAGCCAGCAGTGTGATACAGCTGCAAAAAAAAGGCTAATGCACTTTTAGGCTGTATTAATAGAAGCCTAGTTTCCAAGTCACAAGAAGCAATAAATAATTTCACTCTACACTGTGCTGGTCAGACCTCAGCTGGAGTACTGTTTCCAGTTCTGGTCACTGCACTTTAAGAAGGACACTGACAAACTGGAACGGGTTCAGAGGAGGGAAACAAAGATGGTCAGGGGGCTGGAAACCAAGTCCTATGAGGAAAGGTTGAAAGAACTGGGTGTCACTGCCTGCGTAGAGTAAGGCTTGCCCCCAAGTATCAGGGAAGAAAGAGATGCAGTCCCTTTAAGCAGAACACCTAAACAGCAAACAGTAGAGAGGCAGAACATGACGTTGCCCATCCCTTTATATGGATCCCAGCTACACTAAGCCTTTGCTGGCTATCAGATTCCCCTTGAGTCTCAGTTAGCCCCCTCTCACTGTTTATCTTTCCTTTGGAGCGATTGCTGGTTCCATTGTCTTGTCGTGTCCTGCCACTTGCTGCCTCCCTGCCTTGTGGAGTCTGTGAGTTACCCTTCTCATAGGGATAGTGCTCCCCTTCCTTTCACACCTGCCCATCTTGTGTCGCTTCCTCTGGTCTGTGATTCCCTCCCTTGTGCTGCCCTCACTCTCCTCCTCCTGTACCCCAGCTTCCCTTGCCTCCTCCTTGTGTTCCCCAAACCTCTGTGTGTTTTCCTGTTCGAGTCTCAAACCCTTCCCTCTACCTCCTTACAATTCCCTGATTGCCTCGCTGTATCCGCCTGTGTGTGTGTGAGTGCTAAGTTTAGCTCTGCTGCCATCTACTGGCACTTAGTGGTATTTTCCAGCTCAGCCTGTTGCTCACTTACTTCCCGTGTGATGAACCTTGGTTTTGGCTCACTGCCATCCTACCACAAGATCCTGAGGGGCATTTAGTGTGACTCTAGGCTTGTGCTCCCCCTTCTCTAACAATCCTCCAGCTCCCCCCTCCAGACCTAACACTGGGTATGTTTAGACTAGAGAAGCGAAGACTAAGAGGACATGATAGGAGGTATATCATGCTTTAAATATCTGAAGGGCTGTCACACAGAAGATGGCAAAGACTTGTTATCTCTTGCCCCTGAAGGCATGACTAGAAATAATGGGCTCAAATTACAAGAAAGCAGATTTCAGTTAAACATTAGAAAGAACTTCCTAACGGTAAGAGCTGTTCGACAGCGGAACAAATTACCTGGGAAGGTGGTGATTTCTCCTTCACTGGAGGTTTTCAAACAGAGTCTGGACAGTAGGGGATACTGTAGGTGCAGATTTCCTGCACTGAGCAGGGTGTCAGACTAGATGAACTTTGAGGTCACTTCCAATTCTATGATTCTATTATTCTAATAAAAGGAACATATTTTGGGTTAAGGTAATTCTCAAAGGGTGAAATTCATCTCTGTGCAAAGGGCCTCCACCTTAATTCTCACTCAAGATTCTTCACGAGGTGGTAGAGGGATAGACTGGGAGCCTGCAAGACTTGTACTCCCAGATCCTTTGGGAACTTCTGAAAATATTCCACTGTATCATGTCCGGGGGTATCCCATTCTATCAACAATTCCTTTCTTTCATAGGGCTGCTTTTAAAACTAATCAGATAGATAGATAGATAGATAGATAGATAGATAGATAGATAGATAGATCTTCTGTTGGCGAGGGTACACAGATTTTAGGGCCACACAAGGCCTTTCCTCAGGTTGGTCTCAAGTCAGAACCTGGAAAAGGGCCCTGTAAGGCCCCAAAGGTTGCATACCTTTGTCAAGAAAAGCGGGTTGATAAAAGTTGTCATCTGGACTTCTTAGTCTCCATTTATTAGGTTTGGGCCTAACAAAGCAACCACACTGACTCTATGCCTGTTTATACCTGCTGAGTATCTGGCCTGCAATTTTTCAAGCAGGCAGTGTCCCTTAAATGTGCAGCAAAATTTAGTATTGGCAGCACCACTTCTCACTGTTAGGAACTCCCACAAGAAACAGAGTGCAAAGAAAGAGAGTACAAGTGATGAAGTCAACAGAAGGGGGGAAACAAAATAGCCAAACTCGAGAAAATATCTTCTGTGTGAGAACAAAAACCAAACCCCACAACAGAGTACAAATTCAAATAGGTGAATCAGGCAGGTTTTCTTTTGATCTTGGCTACTAGGCAGACCTGACTGATATGCCAGGATCACCTTTAATAATCAGCAGGGGGCTCTGTAGAATAAAGTGAGAGACTAATAATAGGATCCCCCATTGAGTGCAGCAGGGAGATCCAAACTGGGGAGTCTAACATAGGGATGCCCCTGGTAAGTAGTTTATTGCCATTGCCAGCATGAAAGACCAGAAATAGCTCTTGTGTCTACCCCTACACTACTTGCAGCTTTAATGACCATTGGGCTGAAGGCATCTTTGTATGCTTTATGTAAACATGTTATGTCTGTCTATGATAGATAGATAGACCAACCTGAGCAAAGGCCTTGTGTGGCCCTAAAGTCTGTGTACCCTCGCCAACAGAAGTCAGCCTAACAGAAGATATAATTTGGACTACTTTGTAGACATTGGTGTCTATCTTAAAATTGTATACAGTGCTATGTAACAAACCCCCTTCATAGGATTTTTCTTGGGTTTTCTACACATATGGCCCTTTTCACACGAGATGCCCCCCCTCACCCATGTGGGTGACTGGATGGGTGGGTGGGGCGTCCATGTGACTGCCGGTGGGGATGAGTGGGGTGTGTCCGCACTCCCGCGCTCCACCAATCATCCACGCATGGAAGCACTGGGGAAAATTAAGGTGCCTCCATGCGTGGAGATGGGTTTGTGTCCGTGTCATGGGCCGCACACATGCTGCACACCCACTGCTGCTTCCACCCATCATCCCCCCCCCCCGCACTGCGGTGCCTCCCGGGTCCTTCTAAAAGTAGCCTATATGACAGCACTTTATTTATAGTGAGCTCAGGGCCAACCTTACCACAGGACTGCCTTGAACAATGACAGGGCTCCACTATTTTCTCTATTTTCAGGGGCCCCACTCCCTCCCAGCATGGCCCCAAACATGACCACCCTTAGGACTGTGCAGAGGCTGCCCTCCTGCATGGGTGGAGCCATGCCAGAGCGGGCAGGGCCACACCACATTTTATCTTCACCCTTGGCCCCGCATTTTATCTTCACCCTGGGCCCCAACAATTCTAAGGCCGGCCTTGAGTGAGTTCCATTGTTTTGTGCTTAGTGCATACCCTTCTGCATCTGACCTCTACAAGAAGGTAACAGAAACAAAACCAAGCCCTACATGTTTTGCCATCCTGGGCAAACACTTCTACTGCCCCCCTCCCCATCTACCTGCAATACAAGTTCCAACCCAGGTCTTGAAGGGTGGGATGAGCACTATGTCCTGGGCTTGGACTTGCAGTATGGCCAGGAGCAGTCGAGTTGGTTACTCCTGCTCCCTGCCATCTTGGGAGCTCAGCCCATTCGGAACCCTGAATACCCACCCCCAGGAGACTGCCACTCTGGAAAGGGCATCCTTTTCATACAATAGTCAGAACAGCCCTGGGTCAAAATAAAACTGAGCAGGCAGCAAGGTTTCTACAGGGTTAATGGGAAGGTAGAAGACTGAATCTGCATATATTTGGCAGTGGCGCTCTTGTGGTGGTCCAAAGACCTGCTGTGTAGAGGTCTGCACTTTAAGTTGTTCGCAGGTAACAAATGCTCCACTCAGCCAGTAACATGAAGTCGTCCATGAAAATAAGCAAAGTTGGAAACAAAACCTAGCACAAACTGGAATGTCTAGGCTGAATGAGATGCGATAAAGTCTTCTAAACTCGCAAGTCACAGTTTTGCATAACAGTGAAATATAAGATTCTGGAGATGGGGAAAAAATGTTTGTGGGTGAAATAATGGGAATACATGTTGACTGATTAACTTTAATAGTAAAAGATTGTCACCCCATTTTGGACATTGCTTGTGTGGGGCTAACTGAAAAATGTGCGAAGTGTGCAAGTGCACACAGCATCTCCAAAACCAGACCAGAACAGGAAAACAAGAGAGTTTTTTCATCATAGCTGCTTCCTCCCCACAATCTTTTGGGAATATGGGATCTATCATAACATCACTAGGCTTGCATCATACTGAGCTTGAAAGATAGTGGGTGTAAACAGATGGATGTGTAACCTGCCTGCCCCTGGAGCTGCTCCAGGGGTGCAACCCCGCCTCCGCCTGCTTGCAGCCCCACCTGGATCCATTTTAGACAGACTGGGCAGTAGCCCTGACCTGAGGTCCACCCACACCCGCCCTCCTGCAACATAGAGTTGTAGGTGGATCACCCAATACTCTAGGCTGGTCCCTGCAACTACTCTATGGTGTTGCCTAGGGCAACGGCCGGCTGAAAGCAAAGCTGCAGCATGGGTCCGCCGAGCAGATGGACTGGACAGCAGCTCTGCTTGAAGTCAGTGTCAGTGCCTCTGGTTTGGCTGGCATGCTCTGCAGGCGGTGCTCTGGGATGTTCCAGAGCACCTCTGCTTCCACATCTGGCAGATTTAGACAGACAAGCCAACCAGGGGATGAAGTGGGCTGACACAACCAGCACCAGGGCAGCCTGTCCATCTAAAAACACTCATTGTAACCAGACCAGATCAGAAAGAGAGGGAACCAGACAACATCACATGTTTCAATAAGTCCTAACCACCACCGTAGATTCCTACTGTCATCCCCCCGCCCTTCCTCCCTCATTGTTCCTTTCTCCTTTCTTATTAAGTCAAGGACTGAAAATGTGGCTTATCTGGACAAGACACATCCACTTTTGCAACACTGCTGTGAGCCTGTGTGATAGGCTGTGCTGTGAGATACAAGCGAAAGGCAGTGTCTTAAATAGCCCATGGCTGGTAAAAGTTACCAAGAAACATGCCTGTAGTTTCTCAGCTGCAGCTAGTCTGCAAGAGAAAAAAATAGTAGAGGGAGAAGCTGCATTTTCTCTTTTTTGCCCTTTTTGTCAACATTGTCTTGTTTTGTTCTAAATGGAAGCAGGATCAGACTTCAGTAATGATGCCAACTCAAGGCCATCTAATAAATTTGCTTCTTCCCAAAAGGACAGCGAATGTCATCAAAAACTGCCAAACAGGAGTTCCCCACTCAAGAAATATCACAACCAAAGAAACAAAAACTCAACTAATTATTTTAAGTCTAATGCTTTACCTGGTTTTCCTTCCTTGTCTGGGTCTTAATTTTTATTACATTTTGACATTAGCAAAGAACAAGCAACAAAACAATATAAATCGCAGGGAATTAGGTATGAGCAAAACAGGCAAATGTTAGGGAGAGGGTAGGGAATTGGGAATTACTAGACCCAACAGAACCCTGGGCTATACCCACCTGCGATCCCGCACACTCACTCGGGGGATTTAACAGCTCTTTGTGAGGAAAACAACCCCTCAATGGCTCAATCAAGACCAGGCCAGATCATCATCAGGGGGAGGACAGTGAGGCCCAGAGCAATGTTCCCCTTTGTGCATCAATTCTCCCCAAACACACCACGACCCCATAACCCACACCACCATACGCAACAGGAGTGCCCAAGGGGAGGAGGAGTGGAAGGTGCGTTACAAGTGAGGGTAGGAGGGAAGTCCATGGGAAGGTTTGGGGGAGGCACAGAAGATACTCACCTTATTGCTCATACCTAATTCCCTGCGATTTATATTGTTTTGTTGCTTGCTCTTTGCTCATGTCAAAATGTAATAAAAATTAAGACCCAGACAAGGAAGGAAAACCAGGTCACAGAAAGGATTGGGCCCAAAAGGGAAGGGGGAAGTGAAGCCACGCTGCACACCACTCAAGCACTTTACTCACTCCTGGGTAACCCGACACCAATCCTCACAACACACGCACTTCAAACACCAGCCACACACGCCCACACACACTCTCTCTCTCATTCTATCACAACAAAACCACCCTTCAAACAGCTGTCAGCAAGGTGGGGGCCAGTCTCACAGTGACGCTGTTCACCGGCACTGCAGCTCTGACCGGGGCTTCCTTATATACCCTGAGCGTCTCAGCGTCCCGGGCTGCCCCGCCCCTCAGCTGCCGTCTGCAGCGCCTCTGTCTCCCCCAACGCCTGCAGAGCAGGCGTGATCCTTCCTAACCCCTCGGCGTCTCCCATGGTTCCCGAAGGGTCTGTGTCTGCGTGCCCCCAGCCCCTTGGGAGGCGGAAGTGGCACCGGTGGAGCCTGGCCCTAATAGCAAACTGCTTGGATGTGTAGTTTGGGAATTAATTTCGTTTCCTCACTGCTTCCATATTCAACTTTGGGGGATGGAGCTGGATGATGTGAGGTTTAATTAGTAAATTAGCAGGTTCTTTTGAAAATAAAAAGAGCTAAATAATGATTGTGGCAGGGAACAGCCTGAGGGGGCTGCTGCCCCTTTAAGGGGGCTGAGAGCACCAGCCTATGTGCTGGTTGCGGGTGTGGCAGAGCCAACCTTGCAGAAATTATGCCAGCCTCACCAGCCCAGCTGGAGGGCAGAAAAGAGCTGGTAAAACCCAGAGTGACAGGGGTGCTATGGGCCCTTTAAGGGATAGAACACTGAAGGCCTAGCCACACCCACCTCTGGGTATATAAGAGGAGGCCAGCAGAAGAGACTTCAGTTTGTGTCAGGCTGTGGCTAGGGAAGTATCTCTTCTGGAGAGCTAAAATCCAGGGAGGACCTAACTACTGGAGCGAGGAGCTGTAGGAGAAGCTGGGACTGCTGAGAACTGCTCTCCAAGGTACTGAAGCCAGGCTGGCTGGGCTCTAGGCTGCCTGGAGTGGCCCAGGGACTGGGACAGTGTTGAGACCTGGTTGCAGGCTGTCAAAGCTTTGGCTGAGCCTGAAGTCCAGCGCTGGGGCTAGGTAGTGCCTGGGTTGCCAGAGGGCTCATTCCTGGTGTTAAGTAAGATACTGCTGTGTATACTGTATGGACTGTGGATAAGAGACCGGTATAAGAGACTGCTGTAGTGGAGAACTATGAATGTATGTGAGATTGGACTGTATCCTGTAAATAAAGAGACACTGAGGTGCTATTCCCTATTTGAGCGAGTACTTGATGCTAATTCCCAACAGAGGCCGTGATTGGGACTGATGTGCCCAAAGAAACACGGAGCCCCAGGTCTGATCTTGCAGGGACTTACCCCGGTGAGATCACACCCTGCTACAATGATCTTATCTTTCAAGCTTCACAAACAAAAATATCAAGGCCAAAAACACCACTTAAAAGGTAATTGTGAATTCTCTTTATTATGAGTGCAGCTGCTTTAGATCAAGGGGGGGAAATGGTTTCCCTCTTCAAGGCCACTTTGAAAAATGAATACAAGCTCTGGGGCCAATCTAGAAGTTTGGGGTGGGGGTATGTAATGGGTGCACTGAGTGGAAGGTCCAAATAACTCATCTCTGCCATGGATCTGTCCCCTAGCCTTGTGTGCATGCCCTCATCTCTGCTCCCCTACCCTGAGCTCACTCTATCAGGGCTTTTGGATAGGGATTGGATCCAGGACCTGGAAAGGGGGCAAATAAAAACTAGCTGTCGACTGCATTTTGTCCCCGGTCCTGAGGTGTCCATCCCCCCCACCCCCCAACTTCAGAAGGAGGGGTTGTTTTTCCCAGCTACTATGCACTACAGATAGGATTTTATAACACCTGGCATCTTCTGTTTAGAGTGCAGTATCTTCTTTATATTTATGCTGCCTGTTTGCCTTCTGTGCTGTGTGTCATGAGGGTACTGGTAGCCAGGTGAGAGCCGTGAGTTCCATTCAGACAACAAAGGGATGCACGCTGGCAACTTCAATGGAAAAACAAAGTTTCCAGGTGGGCTCTTACTGTGCTGAGTGTAACCCTGCTCTAGGTGGACCAGCACAGCAAAGGATTGAAATGTATAAGCAAATTAGCATTTGGGCCCTTAGACAGGAATAGCAGAAGGGGGGGCTCTTGCAGATCAGAGACTGAGGACGTTGGCAGTTGTGGGGGTGGAGAAATTTTTCACAGTGCCCGCCCACATTAGGCCTTCCTTGAGCCACTGCTCAAAAATCAATACTTAGTTCCCACAAATTTATAAAATGGTCTTTAAAATCATGAGATCTTTTTATTTATTTTAAAATGTCTTCTGGTAGGGCTACCACCTCCCTCCAGGCTTTTTCTCAGAGGAGGTAAGGTCATGTCAGTGGAGGCAGGGCAAAGGTACTGTCATAACCCACCTCTCACAGAATGTCACAACACTCTGCAGGGTGTGTGGCCATGTCAGAAAGGGGGTGAGGCCAAAGGGCTGTCATGCCCCCTCTCTGATTAACCCCAACCCTTAAAGCAGGGATGGGGAACCCCTTCCTTTCCTTGGGCCACATTGGACAATTAGTACAAACTCTAAGGCCAACATACAAGTTGAGGATGGGGGTGCTTATGGGGTGCACTCAAGAAAAGGAGGGCCCAGATCATCGATTTATGCCATGGAACTGTCCCCTATCCTATACATAAGTAGTGCCATACTGGGTCAGACCAATGGGTCATTGAGCCCAGCACCTTGTCCCCGACAGTGGCCAATCTCGGTTGCTTGGGAGACCCAACGGGTCACAATGGGGCGATATGTTTCCTTTTGTTCACTCCCAGCTCCCGATGGTCAGAGGTTACATCCACCAACCTACCTGGCTATCAGCTGTTAATGGACCTACCCTCCAAGAACTTATCCAGTCCTTTTTGGATAAGCTATATCCTAGCTATACTACTTACCTTGTTGACCACATCATCTGGTAACGAATTGTACAAGTTAATTTTGCGCTGAGTGAAAAAAATAATAATATTATATTTGTTTTAAATCTGCTGCCAGTTACTTTTATGGTGTGTCCCCTAGTTCTAGTACTATTTGAAATTGTAAATAACCGCTCCCTACTCATTCCACTCCACTCATGAGTTTATAAACTTCTATCATATCCCCTCTCGGTCATCTCTACTCCAAGCTGAAGAGCCCTAACCTATCAAGCCTCTCTTCGTACAGAAGTCGTTCCATATCCCTTATCATTTTTGTAGCCCTTCTCTGTACCTTTTCTAGTTTTACTATATCTTTTTTGAGATGGGGCAAACAGAACTGCACACAATATTCAAGGTGTGGTCACACCATAGATTTATACACTGACATATTTTCTGTTTTATTAACTATCCCTTTCTGAATAATTCCTAACATTCTGTTTGATTTTTTGACCACTGCCGCACACTGAGCTGAGGATTTCAATGTATTGTTCATAGTGATTCCAAGGTCCTCTTCCTGAGCGGTAACTCCTAATTTACAATCCAGCATTGTGTACATATAGTTTGGATTGTTTTCCCCTGTGTGACTTTGCACTTGTCAACATTAAATGCACTTGTCAACATTAAATTTAATCTGTCCATTCATCCAGTCTTGCAAGATCCTCCTGAGTTCCTCACAGTTTGTTCAGGTTTTAACTACCTTGAAGAACTTTGTGGGTAAAAACAGATGTGATGGGGAGGCTGCTTAGGGTCACTGTGCCCGTTTTGGCCTGCAGGCCACCAGCATGTCCGGTTTTTCACTGCCAGATGTTGGCCCAGGATTGCCCCGGGCCATGTTGGTGGATAGCCTGGGCTGTGACCTCAGGAAACCCCCAAAGTCACAGCCCGGGCTAAAGCCCGCTCGACATGGCCACAGTGGGCCATCCCGTCTCTTGTGGCCCACCACGACCTGGCCTGGATTGGTGCCTACCCTGGGCAGCTGCCATGGCTGGACGTCGTCGGCTGCCATGGCTACCCATTATGGTAGGGTACTGGGAGTGGTGCGGGGGCGGACCCACCCGCATTTCTGTTGCGACCCTCCCCGGACCGTGTTTGTTGTGGCTTTCCACCCCACACTGAGTTATGAGTTGACGACGGCGTGCCACCATCACCTGTGTGTTTTACCTTGTGTCATCTGCATATTTCACCAGATTTACTCCCTTTTCCAGATCATTAATTGTGTGCATGCCCTCATCTTTACTCCCTTACCCTGAACTCCATTTTTCAGTAGTTGGTGGTGGGAAGTGGATCCAGGAACTAGAGGCTACATAAAAACATCCTGTGGGCCGCATTTGGTCCCCAAGCCTGAAGGTCCTCACTCCTGCCTTAAGGAGTGATTGTTTTTTTTTAATTGTAAGCCACCCCGAGCTGTTTTAGGAGGGCGGGGTCAAAATTTGATAGATAAATAAATAAATAAAAAAGGAGCATCTTAACATCAGAAGCCACAATTTCTTTGGCATATCGGCACACCCCCGGCTGACCCAGAGAAATCGTGGCTTCTCCCAGAGCCTGGAGACTGATTCAAAACCCAGAGTTTTCAAGCAAAACCTGGAGAAGTGACAGCCCTCCCTCCGAGTGTCTAATGCTTTGAGGTTGCCCTCAGGTCACCTTGTCAACTTTCTTTCTACAAACATGAGGTCTAACAACTTTCTTCCAGTTGCAGTGAATGTTGAGATTTTTACCTACCAACATCACTGCAACGCCTATGTGAAGCATCAAATATTGTGAAACTCGTTACAGAGTTTGCAATGCTTAATTTCCTTCCATCAAATATCCCCAGTGACTAGAGCTAATGGATTCTGTACTGAACCCATAAACTCCGTTTCTTCGCATACATTCTCAACACTGCAAGGCATTGGAACATTCAAGTTCCTAGATCCTGCCTACATCATACAATTAACCATAAGGTAAAGAGAAGGCCCTGTTAAACATGGTTCTCTTTGGCAGTTTTGATAGACACACCATATTGGCCCTTTTCACACAGACCTGCTAAGTGCTAACACTAATAAAATGGGTGTTACATTTTATACATGTTGCAGAGCACCCATGAGCACACCTGCAGCCCTGTATAATAAAATGTAACACCCATTTTATCAGTGTTAGAGTGCCTGTGTGAAAAGGGCCATTGTAATTGTGTTGTCAAACGGTGCTGCAGTATTGGAATTCTCAGGCCTGCGGTGCAGATCACCTGAGCATTTCCTGGAGACAACGCAAGACCAGTTTATTTGGCCAGGTGTTTGGTCAGTGGCAATAGGGCTTGGTATGCTGTTTTTATATGAGGAATTTTTATACAGTTTGGGTTTCAAATAAATCCAATAAATAAATAAAGACAATGACAAACACATAATTCAGCCTCTCGGACACTGCGTGGCTGAACTATATTGGCACACTGTGCAATGGAACTCTCTATGTTGCGGTAGGTGCCATGTCATAGACAGGCCCTCTAGCGCTGGGGAGCTTCAAACTTCCCTGTCCTGTTCCTTCATGGTGAGCCTTATGCTCTGTGTGTAAGCCCCAGCTTTCAAAAGAGTAGTCCCCCCCCCGTCCCCCCTCCCCGTCCCCCCCAGCAATACAGCATCAAGCTTTCATGGTCAATTAACGAGGCATTTATGTTACTGGGGAAACAAAGTCTGCTGGATTTCGGGGTTCCCAATAAGACAGGCATTGAAAGCGAAGCATTCATTGAAAGCGAAGCATTCACAAATATTCCAAAAGTTACAGTAGCATTTTTCCTAATGAAGGAATCTTCTTCCTTCCCCTCTCAAATATCAATGGCAGAGAGAACATCTCAATAAATACAGGAGACTGTGAGCTGGTTCTCCTGAAACAGCTCCCGCTCCTTCCACTGCCACCTCAAGGCTGTGTTTAATGGGATACCAGATGGCAAGATGCAGGCTGGCAGTTCCCCTGCAGTTGGCACCAAGTAAGGTGCATACAGATCAGCTACCACTTCTCAGGTTGAATTCATCAGGGGTTGCTTTATCTCTAAGGCCAAAGACAATCCTTTTCCAGAGGGCATGATAATCGGCATTCACTACAGTAGCCATTACTATTTCAACTCCTAGGGTCTTGTAATCAGATTACGGGCACTAATAGCTAAGCTAACTACGTGCAAAATGGTGAATCTCTCTCTCTCTCTCTCTCTCTCTCTCTGCAATACTCCTTGCCCCCCTTCCTCTTTCTCCCTCTTTAAACCATCACTTCTGTCTATTTCACAGTCTTGAGTAACCCACCTTCTTGGGTAACAATTTATAATCCCTCACCTTCCACTCCCCCCACCACAGTTCTGATACTTATTAGATAAGACCCCTAGACAGCCGAGTAAAACAATGTGATAACATTAGGTTGATTAGCATATGTCACAGATGAATTCTGCATAAAACAGATGTACGAACTGGGCTAATGCAGGGGATAAGCAAGGATCTAACTTTTAAGCACTCCCACTATGCAGAATTAGGACAGGTAAGAGTGCTTCCCAGCCAGGCGCTCATAAGGGTAATTAGCTATTACTCAGTGCTTGAGTAAAATGGGATCTATCTTTCTCATGAGAAACGTTCAGGTCAGGGCAGGGGTCCCTCCTTCACTGCCTCATGTTTGGTAGAGATGGCTGAAAATCTTCCATTGGAAAAAAATCTTTTTTGCCAGAAAACAAAAACTTGTTTAATCAAACAATTCTTTGTGGAAAATATGTATTATGTTTAATGTATGGGTTTCATTAAAAATTAAAAATATTATCTGTTTTATTAAAAACACACAATACTCCAAATTTTTGGCAACCAAAAAAATTGGTGGGTTGTTTTTTGGGGGGGGCAAAATTATCTGTGGTGAACCCCACCCTCACCTAAATTATTAATTATTATTACTATTATTATATTAGCATTTGTATAGCACCGGCTGTGTACCTGGTGCATTACAGAACAATAAGATAGACACGGTCCCTGCCTGCGGCTTACAATCTAATAGACACAGAGGGGGGAGACAAGGAGAGGGGGCATAGGGACAGACAAGGGATAAATAACATTCAAGCGGATGCGAAGTCTCAGGTGCACGTGCTTGGCTTGGTTGCAGTTAGGCAGGAGTCTGAGGGGAGGGCAGACAGTAAATATTGAGAGGAAAGTTCTAACAGGCGTCGGGAAAGACGGCGAGGAAGAGGTGGGTTTTGAGGAGGGAGTTGAACATGCGGGGGGGGGCCAAGGCGGATGTGGGCAGGGAGGGAGTTCCAGGCATGGGGGACAGCAAGGGAGCAGGGGAGACAAGGGAGAGCGAGGGAGGGGACAGAGGAGGAGCGGAGAGTGCGTGCAGGAGTGTGTAAGGAGATTAGGGCTGAGAGGTAAGGGGGAGCCAGTGAAGGGTTTTGTAGGGTTGTGAAGGGTTTTGTAAGTGAATACCAGGAGTTTGTGAAGGATGCGTTGGGGAAGGGGGAGCCAGTGAAGTGAGGAGAGGAGAGGCTGCATGTGGTCGAAGCGACAGGCTGAGTGGATGACCCTAGCAGCGGAGTTGTGAATGGAGATAAGGGGGGACAGATGAGAGTGGGGGAGACCAGCAAGGAGGAGGTTGCAGTAGTCAAGGCGAGAGATGACCATGGCGTGAACATGGGTTTTGGCTGAGGAGACAGAGAAAGGGGTGAATCCAAGCAATGTTATGGAGGGCAAAGCGACAGGACTTGGCAACAGAGTCGATGTAAGGTTTAAAGGAAAGGTGAGTGTTGAAGACGAAGCCCAAGCTACGGGCTTGGGGAACAGGATGGATGGTGACCCCATCGATAAGGATGGACAGGGAAGAAGGAGAGAAAGGGTAGGGAGGAAAGATAAGGAGTTCAGTCTTAGCTATGTTGACCTGAGCTGACGTTGGTACATCCAGGCAGAGATATCAGAGAGACAATTGATGAAGCGAGCTTGGACAGAAGGGGAGAGAGAAGGGGTGGAGAGATAAGAGTTTAGTGTCGTCAGCATAGAGGTGATATTGGAAGCCGTGGCAGGCAATGAGTTTGCCAAGGGACAGGGTGTAGATAAAGAAGAGGAGAGGGCCCAGGACAGAGCTTTGGAACCCCAACTGAGAGGGGGAGGGAGGAGGAGTTGGAATTGGGAAGAGACACATTAAAGGAGCAGTCAGAGAGGTAGGAGGAGAACCAGTCAAGGACAGAGCTGCAGAAGCCTAGGGAGCGAAGAGAGTCCAGTAGAAGTGAGTGGTCGATGATGTCAAAGGCAGCAATGAGGTCAAGGAGGACAAGAATGGAGTAAAGGCACTTTGATTTAACAACAAGTAGATCATTGGTGATCTTGGCAAGGGCAGTTTCAGCGGAGTGAAGGGGGCAGAAGCCAGATTGGAGAGGGTCCAGGGAAGAGTTGGCAGAGAGGAGATCCAGGCAGCGGGAGTAGACAACACGTTCCGGAAGCTTAGAGGCGAAGGGTAGGAGGGAGACCGGCTGGTAACTAGAGGGGTCAGAGGGGTCGAGGATGGACTTTTTCTACAAAAGTGTAGAAATTTAGTTCTCTTTGAAATTTTCAATGGAAAAAACCCCACTCTAGTGTCTGGTGTTTATTCCTCCTTTGTCTCCCTTCATCACTCCAACAATTAACTCTTAATTACAAGGTTTTTAAAGTAACCTTTCCTTCTCTTTGCCTGGTATGGTCCCTCCCCTCAAGGTTGAAACTGCTTTCAAAACTTACAGTCTAATGTACTTGTAACGTGGCATATGTCTATAGTCAATATGGGCATAACGATTGTCCCAGAGTGATACGTATGCAGCTCTCACTGATTTCAGTATGAATTGTGATTATGTAGTGGTATGGTGTAGTGGTTAACAGTACAGTATTGGAATCAGGCGGTCAGGGGAGGCTCCCGGTTCAAGACTTGCCCTAGTCATAAACCCACTGGGTGACCTTGGGTCTGTCATATCTCACAGGGTTGTTATGAAGATTACTAGTTGAGTTTATTAAGTTAATGGTTAAAGATAATAAGTTCAAATGTGAACAACCCTGAGACTAAGGGAAAAGGTGGAATACAAGTTGAAATAAATAAATAATATGTAGACCCCATGTTTACCACACCCATGCACATTGATGGGGACTTTAGACTCAAGTAGGGTGTGTGAATGGATTATATCATGGTTTCATCATTGACTGGATACTGGCACCCAAAACCATCCTTGATTCATAGTCTGAATATGGGTTAGCACACTGTCCATTAATTTTTACTTAAGGGGAAATATATATTTGCATGGGCATATACTCAAAACACAAAAATCCTGAAACTCACTCCCCCTTGCACCTTCTTCAGTTAACATCTTATTCATAATTCACACTGTGCATAAACAAGCATGCAAATGAGGCTCAATGTAGAGATGGCTTTGCTCAGTTACAACATTAGTACTACTTACAGGTGAATGATCAGGGGAAAAATAAGTTTTATGGGTAAGAGCGAGAACACGTCTTGAGGGTCTTCACTTTCTCGAGAAAATGGTGGGTGGGTGTAGGAAGAAAATAGTAAATACTGAGGGTAATTTCAGATGTTACGTTACCATGGTCAACCACAGTGAACCCCCATGGTGGCAGCAGTACCGTAACGTCTGTTGGGCCCAAAAGAGATTCTCACCAGATGTTCTCCCCCGGCGGGAATCCCTTTGACCACGCTTCCAGTCCACTCCCTCCCCTGATCCCCCTTCGGAATCAGACCGGCCGGCCAGATTCCGGAGGGGGATGAAAAGGTGATTCCATGCTATGGTCCAAGGGAGGCCCGGCACGTCTGAAATCATCCTCAGTTTCTCCATGGAGTTAGGGACTTTTCTCACATCTCTGGGACTTATAGCCGACGGAAGTGCTGTGATCAAGACACACCATGTATGGCTAGAACATATGCATATTGGTATTCTTAAATTACAGCCTTTAGTATTTCCTGCAGTGTGAAAGAGAGCTGTACCCAGATCTCATCTGTAACTTTTAAGGTTATCCCAAGTAGTTCTAGAGAATAAATAGTCCAAAAAGCATCACCCTTGGCAAAGAACTGTTTGAAAGCCAGCTTCCCATCTGGAAAGCTCATCTGCTGAAAGTGACAAGGGAATCGGGACATCTGCCTTGACCAATAAATACAAAAGGAAAGTGCCTTCGCTTCTGTCTAAGGTAGCATGCACTCCAGAGAGCTGGCTTTTAGGAGCAATATAAAGACTCCGGGGCAGAGGAAGCACCTTGTGCCAGTCACCAGCAGTTCTTCCAACCCATTCAGGAGAAGGATTGGTAAGACTTCTTGTCAGCTTCTTCCATGGGAAACCTGTCAGCTGGAAGGAATGGATGGCGGGAGCAATTATGGAGGATTCAAGCACAGAAATGGAGTACGAATATGGACTGAAGGCAAATGAGAAATCCTTCAGACCTCAACAAGGTCAAAGCAAACACTAACCAAAAAGAATATTAACTTTCTGTCTTGACCGCACATTGCTGGGCTGATGTTTCCATACAACCCGTGTGCTTCCTCCATCTCTCAGGTAGCAGATTTTATCCAAAGGTTTCCTTAAAAACGGACAGAGAAATTAAGAAAATCTGAAGTAACTGTATTGTCTGTGCTCTTAGAAATGATCTAATTAAAAGGTCATTGATATTAATGGGATGTGCCTCTCTTGGTTCGGATCAAGCCCAAATTTTATGAATCATACCACCCATTATTGAATAAACTGTTTACTACTGTGGTGAATTCAGTAGCTCTGTGGGTGCCCATGTTTGTTTGTGACAGGTTATACTTATAACCATATGTATGTGGCAGCACAAGTGTTTTACACCCTCTCACACACACCTCCAAACCTCCACTGAAACTCAAGCAGTTTTCTTTTCCATTTTTAGAAACCATTACACATTTTTAGACCTCTTTCACCCCTCCCACTTGACCACTGAAGGGCAAAATGGCTTCCTCCCAGAGAAAAGAAGAAAAAAAAAATAAGCTAGTCTCCAATACAGAAGAATTAAAAAGCTACTAGGCGAAACTGCAGGAGGAGACGTTTGGTCTGTATAAAATTAAATTAAAAATCTAGCAGGATAAAAATTGTATGTCTATAGGAAAGCACTTGGCTCTCCATTCAATGAGAAACTGGGATTATCCCTTTTTAGGCTGTCAGTCTAAATCTGACACAGAACAGTGTTTATAGAAGTTTTTATTTTCTGATATCTGTTTTGGAGGCTATTGTTGCAGTTCAACAACCCAGAAATGGGTAAAGCAATTACCAGAAACAACATTAGTGTGTACTTGTACCTTTAAGATGCCAGAAAAGTCTTGGACCATGAAACTATGACATTCTGCTGCTCTTAGATGTTGAGTGCAGCCACATGAGCTGTGGAGAGCCTGATTTCCCCACACCACCACATTGCGGGGTCAGCACAGGGAGCAGGGCAGACAGTCAGGCCAGGTGGATCACTGTAAGACCTACCATCACAGTACAGGGCAGGCCGAGGCACCGGCTACATAAGCAGGCACTGGCTACAAACTGCTCTGCCTCCTCTCCCCCACCTGACCACTATCCTACCCCCAGCCATAATGTGGCTGCGTACAACTGGAGCTACTGGCTGCTGCTCAAAGCCCCTCAGTGGACCTCACTGCACAGCGGGGCAGTCAGCAACCAGGCACATGAGCTGTGCATTGGGCAGCCTTACCCCATTTTGGGTTAGGCTGCTGTGCACAGTCTCCACAGCCTTTTCCCGAGGACACAGCACATAGCAGCCAGCTGGCCACCCAGGGGAACAGCTGGTGGCCACGAGGCACACAATGCACTGTAATTGCATGGTAAGGGAGCCCGGAGTGGGGTATGGCTGCCCAAGGCACAGTAAGTGCATTGTGGACCCATTGTCTTGCCATATCAGGAAGATAAGAACCTAGGGGGTTGTAGGTTCTCCATCACTGGAGGGTTTCAAAAAAGGATACAACATCTGTCGGGGATGTTGTATCTGTAGCCACCCTGCATCTTGGCCTAGATTACCTTCAAAGTCCCCTTCAACTCTGACTCTATTAAATCTCATCCAGTTATGAATAAAGAGCAAAATGTTTTTGTCTAAAATCCATGATATCCTGCCCTCCCTGCTGTTGCTTACACAGTTGGGAGTTTACATTGAATCTCCCAAAATGAAGAGAGAGAGAGAAAAATATTGGGCACAAACTGCCTGCCAGCCTGCTCTTGTCTAGCTGTTTCCTTATGCTCCCCTTGTCCAATTGTTGTTTCTTTTCTTATATTGTAGGCTCTTTGAGGCAGAGGCCATCTTCCTTTAATATGCTTGTTCAGCGCCTAGTAGAACAAGAACCTTGGTCCATGGCTGGGGCTCCTAGGCACTAAAGCAATAAAGATAATAAACTGGGGTGTTGCATCCCACACTTCTCCTTTTCCCACGTTCCCTCAGTGAGCGTTTCTCATTTCCACTCACTCTTTTGGACATTAATCACGCAGGAAGGTTATTTCCATTCTTGTTTTAAAAAGTCTCTCATGTCTTTGCTGTGTGCCTCATGCGCAACAATCAGATAAAGTGCTGACAGAGGAATGCATCTCTTAAAGGAACATGTACACCTCACTCAGGCTTGAATGGTGAGCATTTTCTGTAAGAAACATCTCTTCCTTTGTGGATAGGGAAAACAGTATTGTTCTCAGCTTTCTCTCAGTTTGAATCCTGAATGTATTGCCCATGGGTTCTACAAATAAAACACACAGGAAGGTCAGGAAGGTGGGTAACATCATGGAAAAGAAAATGGAGAAACTGTGAGTCCCAGGAGGATGGCAAACATAGGGAGGAAATATTTCTCTCTAACAGAGAGAAGCACATTTGGTTTGGGGTGTTTTTAGATAAGCCTCATTTCTCCCAGACTTCAGAGTCCAGGAGAAACAAACTTGCACAGAAGGAGGAGGGCATTTTAGACGTTCACCCCTGCTATCGGAAGCCACCACTGAAAACAGTGGACACCAGGGAACTCGTGCATGCTTGGAGACCTGGACTTGTAAAACCCCGTTATTGAGGTTCTACAAGTCCAAGTCTCCAAGCATACGTGAGTTCCCTGGCGCCCGCTGTTTTCAATGGCACCTGGGTGACTTCTGGAGTGAATGTCGCCCCCACCCCTCCCTGCGCTGCAAGTTTGTTTCTCCCGGACTCTGAAGTCTGGAAGAAACAATCTAAAGGCACCCTTTGTTTCCTTGACGTTTCCTCTCCTTACTGTTTTGTTATTGGTTCAGTCTGTAGAAACATAAGCCAACTTTAAAGTGAAGGAAAATCAATTTGCTTGTCCAGGCACGAATATTTTGGAAAATCCCTTGTTGAACCAACTTGCCATAATGGCATCATGATATTAATTTTATTTTCCTACATTTTTTTCTGTTTCATTTTTTTTCCGATAGAGGAGTGGTCGAGGGAGTTAAATTATGATTGAGTCAAATCTTCCTGTTCCACTTACTCATGTGAAAGATTCACTGAAGTCAGGGTGGCTTTTTCTGTGAATAAAATTCAGCCAGGCAGGGCTCCTCATACCATAACCCACTGTTTTGCAGGGAGAAAGAACAAGTAACTACTGTAGCTTCACCAAAGTTACCTTTTATATATTTCCACTACAAAGTGATTCTGGGCACTCCATTGATTAGATCTTAGGGAGAAACAAACTGTTACAAAAAGGGTAACAGTGCCTTACTGTTTCCTGGGTCAAAGGTTACCCAGGCCTGGATTAGCATTTATTTTCCATACTTTTGCCTCCAAAAAGCATGAACTGGAGAGAGACAGGCTTGTCAGGCAAAATGCAGTTTCATACATCTGGCTAGCAGGGGGGAAAGGCCCTTTCCTCACCCTTCAAGTCTCCTCCTCAGTTGTCCCCCTTCCTCCAATGCAGTTCAAAGTCGCTTGAGGCCTTGGTTCTTATCATGGAGTGTTCTGCCAAATCAAATGTAAACAAATGACACGCACAGTTGATATGGCAACTGAGCAGCACTGCACGCAAGGGCAGTAGCAGTGCTTAACTCTCCAGAGCCGGGCACAAGTTGGCTCTAAAAGCCAGAATTAGACAGTAATGCAAGAGCAATGCAAGAGCCTACAAACGAGGGAACTCTTTCCTCTCGGGGGAATGAAGCAGGAATACATAGGATTTGGTCCACTGTCATTTATGGATCAGCCAATGCACCACCCATTTACAAATGCCAAAGTGACTGATGAACCTTTTGATTCCAAGAGTATTTTATTTCCGCTGCATCTGAGCATCAAGTAATTACGAACCAGGCCCCTCAAAATCATGAGAATTTATTTTTGAAAATAATCTTGTGGGTTCTTTCTATTTGCCATTGAGGGTTCGAGCTTTTAGAAGTCGCATTCTTTTTTCCTCAGATAGAGGAGGTCCGTCTGGCCCCAGACCTTCTCTCCTTCCGACAACAATGTAAGACCTGGCTGTTCCATCAGGCTTTTGGTGAGGGAGATGGGTGGGTGGGGTGTTCTTTTTCGCTCCGTCTGTGGTGACTTTTTATATTGTTTTATTGTATTTATATTGTATTTATACTGTATTGATTTTAATTATCAATACAGTATAAATACAATATAAATTATTGATATATGATTTTAATTATGAGCATTTGTAAGCCACCCCAAGTTGCTGTTCAGCAGGAGGGAGTGGGATATTAAAAGGCTAAACAAATTAATTAATTAATTAAATTTAATTAAATCTACAACCATAAAGAAACTTCTTTTGTTTTTTAAAAGAAAGCTGAGATCCTCAGTTCCAAGAACTAGATCATTAAGAAAAACGCCACACTATGTACTGCGAGAATCACAATGACATTGTAAGATTGGACCATGCTGGTATTTTTAGATGGTGCCAGAAGTGTTCCAATAAAAGTGGCAGCACTTAGAAACAGTGTGCAAACAGGGCTATTATTGTTAACAATAAGTTTTATATCATGCTCATCAGTGGGCATTTTTACACATACGTTAAAGTTCCGGATTTTTCAGTCTTCTGGGTTTAGAAGTCCACAAGTAAGTTCCAGATTCATTTTTCTCACACACACTGGCCTGAGGCAGTTCCTGGATGCATTCTTCACACAAACACTGCCCTGAGGCAGTCTAAAGTAGCCACAGCTGTAGATGTGACAGGCTGCCATGGAAACCAAGTGACCACAGCTGCCTGGAGCAAAGCAGTTNATGGAAACCAAGTGACCACAGCTGCCTGGAGCAAAGCAGTTTACCAGGAGAACGTTTTACACACAAAAGTTCTGGGAAAAGTTCTATGCAGAAGTTTAAAGATCCAGATGTTTAAGATCTGTGTGAGTGATTTAGACACCCAGAAAGTTCAGGATGTAACAACAAACATGCAGGAGAAATGTGTGTGTAAAAACACCCAGTGTGTTAGGCAGCACAAAGAAGATATACTTCCTGCCCAAATGCCTTACAGTCTAAAGCTATGATACTGGAAGCTGCTCCGGGCAAGCAGACATCTGCATCCATGTGGAGTGACTTCTATGGGGCTCTATGAACATCCACAAATTGAGAAGATAGCAGGATTGCAGCTGAAACTTACATATTAGCAGCTGTGAGAGATAAACAGTAGAGAGCGGATGGGTTGAGGAACAACAATGAGGGACACTGCACTGCAGTAATGTGTTTGTGGGATAAATAACAATATCTTGCTCACCCACCCAAAAATATAAGCCATGATGTTTGAAGGAAATAAGATTAAAGTTATTTAATGAGAAAGGCCAAAAGGGATAGCCAATACATTTTAGTCCTTGCTCGGTGATCATACCAAATCTCGTAAGTAAAGCAGGGTCAGATCTGTTTAATACTTGGATGGAAGCCAGCCATAAGACTGTAAGTTGTTTGAGATAGGAACTGTGTTTGTGGGGTTCTGCAAGACCTTGCACAATGGAGACTACTGAAGTCCTAAATTCCTAAAGCTATTTCTGCAGAATTGGTATTCTTCACTTCCTGCCTTAAAACATGGTGTAAATCTCCTCTGTGCTGCAGAACAGCTGCCACGTTATACCTAAGAGAGGGCTGCATTTTAATGGTGGGAGAAGGGAATCTCCATAGAGAATCTGTGGTTTGTATATCTAGGGGATCTTTCAGAGTTGGAAGGTGCTATATAAATGCAAAATATGTTTTCATTTTCCTGGGAGATAAGTGTAATCACTCTCTGAGCCCCCTAAGAAAAAAACCTGACGGGGAATTTCAAGTCTGTGTGGCAAGGCCCTTTTAAATAAAACAGTAATCGATGTTACAATAATCAGCCAAGCAGTAAAAATAATGAAGCTAGCTCTTAAATAATGAGTGCTGATGGCCCCCTCTGCTCACACTCACAAACTAATTACTTACATGATTAGCTCAGCTCTATAGAGATGCATTTCAGATGTCTAAAATCTAAACATAAAAGTTCCATTTGGGACTAACAGGAGGCCAGCTATGGCTGAAATGTGGCTGCAGAAGTGGCTCTCTTAACAGGGACCCACGACCCAACCTTTGGCTCGGTTTTGAAGAACGAATTCAGGAGATGACATTATTAAACAAAAATCTGATCTGCAACTCATTTCCTTTTTATTTATGGAGGAATCTTAAGCTTTTCAGCACTGACATCACCAACCAGTGTAATGACCACCAGCTTGGCCCATATGTCAGAGATAAAACTGAGAGCCCCTGATGGACACCAGAAGTAGTTCAGATGCTATATGAACCAGTTTCTGGACCAGCTTCTTTTGTTGAGAACGTGCAAGCCTTTGGGCCACAAAGGACCATTCCTCAAAGTCAAAGTCCATCTCAAGCCATGTGGCCTATCATATTCTGGGCGCTTTCATACGTTACTGGGAGAAGCAGGAAAACTTACACAATTGCAGTCGTGGCTCTGTTATTGTGGGAATTAGCACTTGTGAGAATGCACTAATCCCCTTTTATCCCGCGAGAACACGTGTTCTTGTAAGAGCTAGTTGGGGACCCAGAATGCACAATTGTTCTCACAGGATAAAAGGGAATTAGTGCATTCTGACAGGTGCTAATCCCTGCAGTTACAGAGCCACGATTGCAACTGTGCACGTTTTCCTGCCTCCCCCGGTATCGTGTGAAAGTGCCCACTGTGGCCTATGATGAACAAGGTGAACAATGTGGCCATCAACACGCCTGACTACCTTTGACTTCTCCAACCCAGCCACATTAAATATTTTCTCCAGGCTGTGAAATTTCCAATGCCTGGAGCTAAAGGCAAGTGTTTTTCTGGCTCGAACTAAGGCTCCCATCTCTGTAATGAGGCTGCAGCAAACTCACTCATACTGTGAGGACTGGGCCCAGAGGTTAGATGTGTAACCCATATGTCTAGTGGATTCCACTGTAAAGATCTCCATGAGCAGATGCTGTGGAAACTACTCACCTCTGGACCCTCATTGCAACTCTGCCAATGCACATCCATTCTGACCACCTGCAACACACCCTTATTATTCCACTTGTGTGTCATTTTCATCCACATTCTGCCCACGAAAAATCAGGTGTTTGGGAATGGTTCAGAGATGTTTCTGAAAAATTTTGTTATTTTTGTTATTAGCATTTTTGTTTTTGTTATTAAAAATTATGTTTTCTTATTACAACAACAAAAACAAAATGCACACCCCTACCTAACACAAGCAGCCACTGGAGCAGCTCATACATACTGAATTGCAGTATCAGCTTCAAGCAGTAATCCATAATAGACTCGAGTGTCTGTCCTCTGCAGTAATCCGTTCAATCTAGTCGATGCTCCCACATGGAGCAGCATGATGATTTCTCATATTTTCCAACATTTCCATTGACCAATGGGACAAGCCCTGCCCCCTTGGCCAATAAGCTCTGCCCCTCAATAAGCTCCACCCCCACACACTTGCACATACATACACCCTACCCAACTTTCTAATCACATAAAGAGGGACAGAAGCTCTCCCACTTATCATGCCGCATAGTTTCTTGTCATTCCATCATTGTCCCCATTGTCCTTTCAAGAGCTTTTCCTGGGAGGCAACCAGGAAAGAGGTGCCCAAGGTTTGAATTCTGGCCTTTTTGTCTCTCTCTTTTTCCTACAAGAGGGACAGTGGGATTCGGCACTAAATGGGTGTTTTTAGGCAAGTGCCTCTCCCCCCATTACCCACCCATCATGCATGTTGCAGGGCCACATTGGCGCCCTATTTGGCCCTACAACGTGCATGATGGTGATTGGTGGATGATGGATGGGGAGGGGTTCACCAAAAACACCCAAAGAGGGTCTGTCCCTCCTAAGTAAGAACTGTGAAGAGGTATGCTTTCTGCTAAACAGGAAGCACAAAACAAGGCCCTGATCTACAACACACATGCTCACGAGCAAGCCTTTACACTGTTCTAGAGGTCTCTTAAAGTTAATGGGATTCTACACAGTGACAGAGGCAGAATCAGGTGCCCAAAAATGCAAAAGTTAGGAGTTAAAAATATATAAAGACAAACATGACAAGGAACAAAAAGAAGCAGGAAAGGAAAAAGATGGGTCAGGGGTGTAGCTATCATAGGGACAGGCGGGACATGTGTCCCGGGGCCCACCATAGTTGGGGGCCCACAGTCCGTCCCCCTATGATAGCTAAGCCGTTTTTAAAAAGTATATATAAATATTTTTAAAATTTCTTGCGGACGTCATGGACCCCAGCAGCCCGGCTGACAAGGAGATGGGCCCCCCCCCCGGCCCCCCTGCTGGCCGGGCCCACAATCCCACACAGTGACGCTGCCCAGCCCTCACCGCAACTTCTGAATCTGCAAGCCTTAGCCCCGCCTCCCTGACGCAACGTCTGTGAGTGCCGCGTGCTGCGCTGGAAACCATTGCACATGCGTCAGCGTCCAGAGCGGGCCTGGCACATGAGGCAGGCAGGCGGTCACGGCGATAGCACGTGAGTGATTGAGGCACGCACTTTCCAGGCTGCAGCAGGGGTTGCAGGGCAGGTTCCTCCGGGACTGGGTTGGAGTGTCGGTCGGAGTCAGTGGACTGACTCGTCGGAGTCGGACAGAGTGTGGCGTGGCATGGCGTGGCGTGGGGTAAGAAAGGGCAGGTGTTTGCTGTTTGGGACTGGGTGGGGGCCTGGGGGACTTTCTGAGTTCCCGGCATGGGTACCGGGGTCAGGGTGACTGACACTGGCTAACCGGGGGGGGGGGAGAGAATGTCGTCACCGC
>QEPC01006427.1:2219090-2279329 GCA_003113815.1 Sphenodon punctatus | reverse complement strand
GTTTGCTTAGTGAACTAAGATCCTCAACAGGAGAGATGAACTGCAATCCAAACCTGAATCCATACACTCTGAGGTTTTCCAGGATTTTGCAAATGGCCCATTGTTTTTAGAAGGTCTTGAATTGTATAACTGGGGTCTGGAAACCAACTTGGCTGATCCCAAGCCCATCTCTGTTTAGATGAGCAGCCATGCGCCTTTGTTCAGGCTCCTGAATATAACACCTGGCCCAAGCCGAGTATTTCAGCAGCTATCTTAGGGCCAAAATGGATTGACTGTTCTGTGTCCATGTGGCTATAATTTGTGGATATGGAGTGGTGTGTGGAGATCTGCTGCATTTCTGAAAATATGGTGGATCTCTGCACATCTGTTCTTTTGGCTTGCCACCCTTGTACGTCATCATCCTGTGCATGCACAAATAGGCAATGTACATTTTTGCACGTACCCAAATAGCCCAAAATACATTGTGCATGCACTACCTCTTTATCTGTCTAAAAGTAAGTAACTACAGCCCAGAAGTGAAACTTGTCTGTCTTCCCTTTTACTCCATAATAGTGATATGAGCCTCTTCGCTGGCAGAGTTTTGTGGGTGTAAATGACCTCTGCCTAGATGTCCCACCAGCAACTCAAACTGAACATGACCAAGTCTGAACTCTGCATCTTCCCCCTTAAATCATCCTCTCCCTCTACACTGTCCGTTTCCATTGGTGGTGTCCCCATCCAGCCGGGTTCATCTCAGACGCCTCCCTCTCCTTCACACCTCAGATTCAGTCTGTTACTCGCCCTTCCTTATGGCTCCCACTGGGGGCAGGGGGATAGAAGGGGGGTAGAGAACGCCGGGTCACAGGCGGACGGGCGGGGGGGTGGGGGCCCACAGTCCATTTCTTGTCCCTGGGCCCATTCCAACCTAGCTACGCCCCTGAGATGGGTCAGGGCAGGGTTTCTCAAATTTTGGGTTGTCACATCATCTATGGATGGAGTATCAGGATCCCAATTGATATTAGGGATGGGAAATCGTATTGAAAATTGTGATTGGTTCAAAATCATATCGACCCGACTTTCAATCCAATTTTAGATCGTGTTGATCAGAATCGATTTGGTTTTCAACCAATACGACCTAAATCCAATGTCTGCCCCCAGATCTGCCTCCCCTGGACCCCTGTCAGGCCTGAGTGCTGGCAGGGGTCCAGGGGAGGCAGAGCTGGGGGTAGAGGGACTGTGCAGGAGTGTGGAGGGGGGTAGTTGTCTCCCAGGACCCCTACCTGGCACCTGCCTTCCCTGGATCTGTGCCTGCCCGCCTCAGCTCCTGCTGCAGCAGTGCTGGGGCAGGCAACCAGGCAGGAGTCTGGGGAGGTGTGCGGTGCTGGGTAGGGGTGCTGGGATGCAGAGGTGGCTGAGTGGAGAGAGAAATTGGGGGGGGGGGGAACTTACCTAGAGTTTCCTCCTGAGGCTTGGAGTCCATCATGCAGCCTTCTCAGGGCTGTGCTGGGCAGAAATACTAGGAAAAACTGCGCACGCAGAAAATGGACACCATGGCTGTTCTGGTCGGTGCATGCTCAGCCTGCAGCCGGGCAAGTACAGATCAGCTGCCACTTTCCAAAATGGTGCCAATGCTGCCAGTGCCATTTTGGAAAATGACCACAAGTGTGTAAAATGGTCATGGTGGCCATTTTGCACATGCGCAGTTTTCCCTAGTATTTCTGCCCAGCGCAGTCCTGAGCAGGCCATGCTGAGCACCGCAGGGCGCCACTGGATGGACTCCAAGCCTAAGGGGGAAAATGTAAGGTAAGTTAAATGAGTCACCGCTGCCTCCCAGCACCCCTGCCCGGCACCACACACCTCCCTCCGACTCCTACCTGGTTGCCCACCCCAGCGCTGCTGCTGCAGCAAGTATTGAGGCGGGCGGGCACAGGTCCGTGGGAAGCAGGTGCTGGGTAGGAGTCCTGGGAGGCAACTACCCCCTCCCCACCCCTGTGTGGCCCTTGTCCAGGGGCGCCGCTCCAAGGAACTTTGATAGACCCTGCTGGGGGAACTGATCCTTTGAATCGTATCCCTCGGCAGGATCAGATTCTGCAGATAAATACAATTGTCCCCAAAAATCGAGCAAATCGTACTGAACCAAATTGATTCCGTTACTCCCATCCCTAATTGATGTCTTTGTATGAGCTAACAGAATAACATTTAAATCTCAAAAGGATGTTACAGACAAACATTTGGGCACAACAGGGCAAGAGAACACAGGAGTTCCATTTAGCAATCTGCCACAAGATGGAGTTCTATCAGAGTGAGAAGACGAACCACTGTTTCTTGTCTGAGGGTATTTTCAGACGTTACGAGACCACGTTCAACCACAGTCAATACCCTGTGGTGGAGAATGGCCTCGTAACGTCTGTTGGGGAACTAGAAGTTCCCCCCCAGATGTTTGCCACAGTCAATCGCGGCGGGGAATCAGATTCACTACGCGATCGGAGGTCCTGGCCGGACCATCCCCAATCACGTGGTGAATGAGATTCCCCCCTGTGATGAAGGGGACAGTAATATCTGTCCCCTGACCACGGTCCGGAATCCACGGCGGGATTCCGGGCCGTGGTCAATGCCAGGGAGGGGGGGCGGCCGGGCACTGCAGTCACATTGGCCGTGGCGCCCGGCCGTCTCCTGGAGGGCGGCGGCTGGGGCAGCATGGGGGGACAGGGCTGTGCGGCCGCACATTGCCCGCACAGCCCCGCCCCCTCCCCGGATTCCCCGCCAGGATCAGCCACCACGTCTGTTAGCCCGTGAGGTGGTGACCCTGACAGGGAATCAAAGGGTTGTTTCCGTGCCGGGGCCAATCGGCCCCGTCACGTCTGGAAAATACCCTGAGTTTCTAGAATGCACCTCCTCCCCCACCCCCAATTAGTCTGGCACAAACGTTTTTGGCACTAATGACTCTCTTAACATCCAACTCCTTCCTCAAAATCTATGACTTGGTTTTATGTAAAATGTCCAGAATCATTGGCACTTACCTAACAATATCTACTTTTGCTCTGGTCATTAAGGAAACACGAGGAAGCTGGGAAAGAGGCAATATGAAGAAAGCTGCCTTTATACTTGGAAAGCCACCTAGTAGCTGAGGTTAGCAAGCTCTGCCTTGCCATAAAAATATAAGTGTGGCCATCTCAGCCAGTGCAGATCAAGCACGGAATTGCATTTTAGGGTTATTTTTCAAGCTGCCATCTGAGTACTCTCCAGGATGAACAGCAATTGGCTTACTCTCCAGGATGAACAGCAATTGGCTTACTCTTCAGGATGAACAGCAATTGGCTTGGTGGGATCGGGCCCAGACCGTGGTCAGTGGCCACGGTCTGGAATCAGTGGAAAGTAACGTCTGTTACCTTCCGCCGGTCGGATCGTGGCCCAGACCACGATACGGGATCGGCGGAAGGTAACAGACATTACTTTCCGCTGATTCCAGACCGTGGCCACTGTGACCCCGGTCTGGGCCCGATCCCACCAAGATTCTGGGCCTCCGGGCGGTCGGAGGTCCAGAATCGTGGTCAAAATGATTCCCACTGGAGGGTCACCGTGGTGAACATCTGGCGGAAATCATTTAGACGTTACGGGACTTTTGGTCACCACAGGGGTTTCACTGTAGTTGACTATGGTCTCGTAACATCTAAAATTACCTTCAGTCACTAGGTTGTAACTGGGTCTGTAACTGACTGTCAGCAAATTCTCAACAATTTTGTTACTGTGAACCCAGTTCCTTTGATATGCATATTCCCATCACCTGATAAGCTGTTTCCCACTATACCTCCATCTCCCCGATCCCCTGTAGGAATCAGCCGGCACGGCACGTCTAATGGACAGCCGGACTGATTCCTGTCCAGGATCCGAAACGGATCCTGGACCGTGGTTGAGCATGGCAGGCCGAGCAGCCCGTCATGAGTAAGAGTTTGCAGTTTGAAATCCTGAAGTAGTTCTTGGGATAGACTGTGGTTCGTATTGCTTTGTAAAATGCCATGTACACCTGTGTCACTGTCAGAAAATAAATCAAATTATCATCATCATCATCATCATCATTGTTTCAACCTAACTCAAATTTGCTTTCTCTTCCCTTCTAAAGAATTCTGTCAGCTCCACAAGGTACCAAGGTTGCTGTGAAAAATCAGATACCTTGTACAGTAAGTACAGCTTTGGAACAGATTTACAAGAACCGAGGAATCCTCCCCACCTGATCCAACCCTCTTATCCAACAAACAGTTCTCACAAAATTCCATACCTCTACAAAATAATGGCATTGCTAAATGGTTTGTGATCCACATGAAGTCCTTATTCTAAAAACCGCCATTAACAGAGATGCATTTTTACCTTCAGAAAGCAATTCATTAGGAAAAGGTGGTGTGGGGGGAGGGGAAGCAGACTTCGTTCACAAAATATTCACAATTACTTAATGAATCTGTGCTCCGGTTCTGGAGAATATGAGCATTAAATTACCGAGCACCTTTCTAATCTAATTATTTCACTTGCAATTCAAATTATTTCCCAATTAAAAATGAGTTAATAAATTCTAAAATGTAAATCAAGCTCCATTACCGTTTATAATTGCAGTGTTTGTTTTATTTCCCTCTTTTCTCTAACTGATAAAAGTCAGTGGTAAATTTCAGTACATGCTTCCATAGCCCTGGGGATACATGGAATAGGGCAAGCAGCACTCATTTGCTTTTCCATTGTCCTTCTCCTCTGCTCCCATGGAACCAGCATTAGCAGGTACCACAACTACACAAGCCTTGGGAAATTCTTCTGTTCTCTTTAAGAGGTCTAGCATATTACTGCACCATAATATCTTTTACTTAATTTCAACCATGAGCAACAACGTGCCCTTTGATCTCCAAACCTTGCCCTAGAAACAATTTTGCCTTCCCCCTTTCACAATGGGTGTTCTAACCCAGATGATACTGACACATAAAAACATACATGTGGGCTGCGAAGCGGTGGCCTGACCCAGCTTGGGGAGGAAAACCGCAGCAGTCACAATTCAGGCCAGTTTGGGCCACAGAACAAACATGTGCACGGCTAGGGAGGGTGGGGAGAAGCACAAACCTGCGGCTGACTGATCACGCCCCCACGCTGCACCCAGCCCCCCTCCCTCCATGATGGGCAGCCATGGCTGCTGGCCATGACAGCCGAAGGCTGAGTTAGTGGCCCGCCAACAGGCGTAATAGCTCATTGTAGCCCTTTGGCCCAGATAGGTGGGCCTTAGCCTGGGCTGTGATCCCAGGCCAACATTTGGTGACACCTGCACAGATGTGCAAGTGAGGTCTGGGCCAAAGCGTGTCAAAGCGGGCTACAGCAAATCACTGTCATATCTGTTTTTACCCACTGTGTTAACACTGCATCCAGAGCCTGCAGGAAGAAATGAGCACAGAATAGCTCATTCCTGTTAATAGAACCGGCTCAGGTAGCATGTAAATATATGAGGGCTTAGGAAGTCTTTCAAGCTAATGGAAACCCATTTTTAACTTAGGAAGTAGTTGGTACAGTAGAAGGTATCATCTTAACAACTTTGCATTTTGTCTCTTATTGTTGAGCTCTACACAGGAACCGCAATCCAGGAAGGGTAATCTCCAGTTTGACATCCTTGGAGGAATCAATGAGCTGGTGGCATGGCAGTGAAAATGCCATTCCTGAATCAACATTAATTTTCATCCTTTAGGGAGCATTGATGAACATTTACACTATTTGGGGTGTTCAGGATTCTGTTTGCCCATTTTCCTTGTACGTACTTCCATTGACAAATTCACTTCACTTTCTACACTTTCCTGCACTTTTGCAACACTTTTACAATATTTTTACCAGTTTCATCATCACCTTCATCATCACTTTTGTC
The DNA here is from genome assembly GCA_003113815.1 of Sphenodon punctatus. Lineage (NCBI taxonomy): Eukaryota > Metazoa > Chordata > Lepidosauria > Sphenodontia > Sphenodontidae > Sphenodon > Sphenodon punctatus. The sequence continues at coordinate 2,273,466 of QEPC01006427.1, read as the reverse complement.
ATTACTATCAGCACTTCTGAAAATGCCAAACACAAACCCAAGCACAAGGGTTAAGGGTTCTCAAATCAACACAAAAGCAGCAAATGGGCCATTTTCAACAAAAACTGTATTCACAGCAAATCGCTATTTCAGCTGTAGAGTATTTGTACTTAATACTCTAGACTGAAAGCAGCCCTTGTCCAGTGCCCAATCTTTCACAAGGCCTGTAACAGATGCTTTCCGAACAGTTTCCCAAAGTGGCTAGGACAACAGACCCAAAGGAAATGGGTTCAGTCAATCTTCCATGTAGGATGAGGTACATGGATGTACGGAATATACCATTAAAATACCCCTTTTTAATTACATGATAAAAGTCATTAACGTGTTTGGCTTTATGTCTCTTAATTCAGCTACTCAGATTGCTTTATTAATGTTATCAGTGTTAACAGTGAGTTTCTGTGTAACTCCAAAGAGCAGGCTCTTAGATTCTTAAATGGGTCACATTACTATAATATCCATGCAACACCCCTTTGGTAGGGTAATACTATTATCCACATTTTGCAGACAGGGAGGGACTAAGAGCACAGCCTCCATCCATTGAAGTCAATGGGTAATTTCAGACGTTACGTGATCAGTCAACCACCCTGAATCACAGTGGATTCAGGGTGGTGGCTGTGATCGCTGTAATGTCTAGTTGACCCCCGCCAGATGTTCACCACAGTGAATCACGGGCAGGGGTCAAAGCTAACCACGGTTCTGGACCTGTGGTTAGTCGCAGGTCCAGAACCATGGTTAGATTGGCCACGATCCGGGATGGGCCAAAAGTAACGTCTGTTACCTTTGACCCATCCCGGATCGTGGCCCCGACCACGGTACGGGATTGGGCGCAGTGGCCGCATTGGCTTCTGGGCCCGCCCATCTCCCCAAGGGCGGGCAGCCGAGGGAGCATGGGGGGGGCTGTGCGGCCGCACATCGTGCCACACAGCCACGCCCCCTCCTCGCGCAGCCCTGCCCCCTCCCCGATCCCCGTTAGCGATCAGGCTGGCACGTCTGAAGGATGGCTAATCTGATCACAGACCGGGATCCGAGACGGATCCCAGTCCAGGGTTCAGCATGATGGGTCAAACGGCCCGTCACGTCTGAAATTACCCAGTGGCTCAGATTCCACTGACTTTAATGATGGAGGACTGAGCCCTAAGGGGATTTTCACATGCCACAATTTAAAGTGGTAAAACCGGCCAAAAGAACCACACGGTATTAATTCATTGCAGGTTTATTTTGGGATGTGATTAATCTGAGGTGATTCATGGATGAGGAGGTGCCCTGGATGATAAAATAAATCTATACCAAATTACCACATGACACTCTATCACTTCCCCTGACTTATGAAATGGAAAGTGGTGAAATGAAAGAGCGTTGATTAAATGGTGATGGAAATATCAAGAATTCTTAGGCATCCTAATTATAACTACAGTTCTGCTTGGGCTCCACCATCAGGCCTAAGCCTGACTGCGTTGGGACTGACCCAAGCCCAGTCCCAATGCAGTCAAGCATCTTCTGTGCCTGATCTGTAGTGGGGTGTCCCTGCTCCCACAGAGAGATGTGATGTCATAGCAGGGCCAGATTAGGAAACGAGTGGGATAATGCCATAACCCTACCCCTTTTCTGATATAGCCCCACCCCCATGGGACCCCCTCCTAGAATCCTGGAGATAAAATTTCGCTTCCTACCGACTTGATCCTTCTTCAGTTGGCAAACATTAATTTCCCCCTCTGTGTTTCTACTAAAGCTTGAAATTAACATGCCTTTTTAGTTTATTTCTTTGTTTATATGGCAGCAACATGTCAAAATACTGTTTATTAGTTAAATGCTCTCAGAGGAAGAAACAAACAACATTGCTTTTGTTTAGGTTCTAAATGAAGAGCTAAATTTTTAAAAGTCACTTTTTTAAGGATGCAGACTAATGGATTTAAAAAAAAAATATTACACAAGCATTTAGTATCATGGGGACGTAAACTAGCCAACAGCAAGTATAAAGTAGAACACATTCTGGATTTCAACTGCCATTCTCTTTTCAAAAGACATGCTTGTACATATAGATAGTTACAATCAAATTATTTTAATATCTATAATTGTCAGATCCTTCAGTTATTGATTCAATAGCTGTCCTTCTCAAAGGTTCCCAAATTTAGCCCTCTTCACATGGAACAAGTCTTACCTGGGTATAATTTACCCCTATTCACATGGAACAAGTCTTACCTGGGTATAATTTACCCCTAAGAAAAGTTTACCTGTGGGCAGAACTATTTATTTGGTCAGTGCAATCGAACAATTAAATTACCTCCAAGTGAATATAAGGAATCCAATGATCATAGAATCATAGAGGTGGAAGGGACCTCCGAGGTCATCTAGTCCAACCCTCTGCTCAGTGCAGGAAATCTGCAGCTACAGAATCCCTGACAGATGGCCATCCAGCCTCTGTTTGAAAACCTCCAGCAAAGGAGAGACAACCACCTCCCTGGGCAATTTGTTCCACTGTCGAATTAACTAAAATCTGCTTTCTTGTAATTTGAGCCCATTATTTCTAGTCTTGCCTTCAGGGGAAAGAGAGAACAAGTATTTTGTCATCCTCTCTGTGACAGCCCTTCAGATAGTGGAAGGCTGCTATCATAGCTCCCCTTAGCCTTCTCTTCTCTAGGCTAAACATACCCAGTTCCTTCACCCTTTCTTTATAGAACTTGGTTTCCAGACCCCTGACCATCTTTGCCACTCTCCTCTGAACCTGTTCCAATTTGTTGATGCCCTTCTTAAAGTGTGGTGCCCAGAACTGGATACAGTAATCCAGATGACGTCTGACCAGCACAGAATAGAGTGGAACTGTTACTTCTTGTGACAATGCTTCTGTTAATGCAGCCTAAAATTGCATTACCCTTTTTTGTGGCTACATCACACTCGTGTTCAGTTTGTGATCAACTACAATCCCCAGATCCTTTTCACATGTATTTCTCCAAGCCAGGTATAACCCATCCTGTATTTGTAATTTTGATTTTTCTTACCTAAATGTAGAACTTTACATTTATCTCTGTTGAAGGACCCTGTGCGGTCTGACAGCTTGCATACCTCCACCAACTGTAGTTGGTCCAATAAAAGATATCACGTTATTACTTTGTTGCCTATATTTTGAACCAACACGGCAAACCCTACTTTCTATCAAGATCATTCTGAATTTTATTTCTGCCTTCTAAGGTGTTAGCTATCCCTCCCAGTTTTGGGTCATCTGCAAATTTAATAAGCATTCCCTCTACTCCCTCATCTAAGTCCTTAATAAAGACGTTGAACAGCACCAGGCCCAAGATGGAGCCCTGCGGCACCCTGTTCAACACCTCCCTCCATACTGATGACGAGCCACTGATGAGCATTCTTTGAATACGGTTCTTTAACCAGCTGTAAATTCACCTAACGGTATTATCAGCTAGCCCACATTTCAACAGGTTGTTAACAAGAATATCATGAGGGACTTTGTCAAATGCTTTGCTGAAATCAAGACATTTTACGTCCATGGCGTTCCCATGATCCACTAAACTAGTAACTTGATCAAAAAAGGAGATAAGATTAGTCTGGCATGACTTATTCTTGACAAATCCATATTGGCTTCTAGTAATCGCTGCATTGTTTTCTAGATGCTAACAGACTGACTGCTTTATAATCTGTTCTAGTATCTTTCCAGGTATTGAACTATAGTTTCCTGGATCCTCATTTTTTACCTTTTTGAAGATAGGGATAACATTTGTCCGTCTACAGTCCTCTGGCACCTCACCCATTCTCCAAAAGTTCTCAAAGGTGATAAACAGAGGTTCTGAGAGCACATCAGCAGGTTCCTTCAGTACCCTAGATGTTATCTGGCTCGAAAGACTAGAACTCGTTTAGAGTAGCTAGGTATTCTCTGACCAACTCTTTATCTATCCTGAGCAGCAATCCTTTCCCCTCATCGTTCATGCTACTTTTGCCAGGTTGGACAATTACCCTTTTGAGAGAAGACAAAGACAAAAATGGAGTTGAGTAGCTCAGACTTCTCTTTGTCACTGGTTAAAATTGCACCATCTTCACCAAGCAATGGACCGTCCTACCACTTCCTTTTTCTTCCTCTTACTTAACATACCTGAAACACCCCTTTGTGTTCTTCACATCCCTCGCTAGCCTCAGATCATTCTGTGCTTTTGCCTTCCTGACACCGTGTCACGGGTTGGAGGTCCGCACCCCCACTTTACCGGGTTTGAGTGACTCAGTTTCCCTCACGTACAGTCCACTTGAACCAGTTTTCTCTCTCTGGTTGATTCAAGCCTGCCGCAGGGACAACCCCTTTGTCACTCAAGGGCCCGATCCTTCCCGTTTACAGACTCTTTAATCTCTGGGTTCGCAAGAGCTTGAGAACTCTTGTTGCTCACTTGTGTTCCAATGTTAGACACAGACACTTCTTCATAAAGATAAGAAGTAAGTTTATTGATTACATAAGCAAGATTGTTGATACAGAGTGGTTACTAGAAATCAAAGGTAAATATAACGCATTCCTAACCTATACTGGTTGAGTTCCTAAATAAGCATCTTACCCTACCAAGTTCCATAAGTTCTTCTCAGTCCTTGATGTAAGCGACTGGGTCTCCAGACTTAGAGTTGCTAGAAAGCAAAGTCCTGTCTCTCAGTTCATGGTTTCCAGCCTTGCAGGCAAGATGCAGATGAGAGTGCTCAAGGTGGCTCTGGGCAAGCGATAGCGAAGCTGGCTTAATGGCCCTTGCTTAAGTATCTTGCATGGTCCCTTGGTCTCGGGTTTCCTGCCTTGGAGAAATGTGAGGCCTGTCACGTAGGCAACCCAGGCAAACATGAAGGTTGTTTTGCATCTCCACAGGTCTGTCTGGCTAGGGTTCCCAAATACACATTCTTTTTACCTCTTTGCATTTCCTGGAGCTTGGTCACGTGTCACAGTCCTGATTTGGGTTTTACAGTTCTCAATTGTAACCTTACATACATGTGGAACCTTTTGCTTTACATATTTACCAGACTTGTAGTCTACATGTAGGCCCGTGTTACACGTGTGTGACCCTATGTTCCTCCGTGACACACCATCCCTACAAGTCTGGGCTACTTGCCTGTATGCATCCTTCGTGATTTGTCACATCTTCCATTTCTTATATGTGTCCTTTTTAATTATCAGCTCATCAAAAAGCTCTTTGTGCAACCACATTGGTTTCTTTAGATGTCTCCAATTTTTCTCTCTCATTGGATTGTTTGTGATTGTGCCTTCAATAGGTCAATTTTCAGAAACACCCACTCATCTTGGACTCCTTTTCTCCTTTAGTTTAACTAGCCATGGGATCCTGTCTAGCATTTCTCTGAGTTTCTTAAAATCAGCTTTCCTAAAGTCCAAGGTACATGTTGGACTATGCTCGCTTTTACTTTTTCTTAAGATCATGAATTCCAACATTTCATGATTGCTTGTCCCGAAAGTTCCCACTGCTTTCACCTCATTGACCAAGTCTTCCCTGTTGGTTAGAATCAAGTCTAGGATAGCTGACCCCCTCGTTCCTTCCTCCACCTTCTGAAAGAAGAATTCGTCAGCAAGGCAAGTTAAGAATTGACTGGACATTCCTTGCTTAGCCAAGATTGTCTTCCAAGAGATATCGGGGTGTTTGAAGTCCCCCATTACTACTACTGTACTTCCTGCCTCCTTGAAAGATCTGCAGTGTGTTTTAGAAAGGCATCATCCATGTCTTCTGTTTGGTTTGGCAGTCTCCAACAATAAAATAGTAGACTCCAACAATGAAATAGTTTTTATTTCTTTCGCCTTTTATTTTTACCCAGATACCGTCAATAGGACTGCTATGTTCACTCTCGTCTCGTGTGTGATAGTGGTCACACCAATGGTTAGTGCAGTTATAACTTGTCCCCATGGTAAATACCAATGAGGCATTTGGGGTAGTCTAATGTGTGATAAACCCCTGGGGATCAGTTACCACAAACCTGGATTTTGTTCATCAGGCCTTAACAGCCACACAAAAAATTCCACCTCATGGAAAATTAGCCCAGAGTAAAGCTTGTTTCATGATAACATGAGAATATAAGAGCATAAAAACGTAAGTAGTGCCATACTGGTCAGACCAATGGTCCATCGAGCCTGTCTCCGACAGTGGCCAATCTCAATCAGTTGGAAGAACTACCGAACAGGTCACAACGGGGTGATCCATTCCCTGTCGTTCACTTCTGACACTAAGAGGTTACATTCCCCAAACCTACCTGGCTAACAGATGCTAATGGAGCTGTGCTCCAGAAACTTGTCCAGCCCTTTCTTAAACCCAGCTATACTACTGGCTTTGATCACATCATCTGGCAACAAATTCCACAACTTAATTGTGCGTTGAGTTAAAAAATACTTTCTTTTATTTGCTTTAAATCTGCTATGCGTTAGTTTCACGGAGTGTCCCCGAGTTCTAGTACTATTTGAGAGGGTAAATAACCATTCCCTATTAACTTGTTCCACACCACTCATGATTTATAAACTTCTATCATATTCCCTCTGTTATCTTTTCTCCAAGATGAAGAGCCCCAACCTATCCAGCCTCTTTCATGCCCCTTATCATTTTTGTTGCCCTTCTCTGTACCTTTTCTCTTTCTACTATATCTTTTTTGAGATGGGGCAACCAGAACTGCACACCGTATTCAAGGTGCAGTTGCACCATAGATTTATATAGTAGCAATATGACACACTCATAGCTTGTTGCAGTTGTATACATGGAAATGCAGAAGCAGCCACAGTTATTCTGCACTCTGTGCTTCTTGCATCTCCTTTTGGCTTTAAACTCTATATGTTTCTTGACACTAGCCAGGTTGGAGAGGAAATTAAACTACATTTGTCCAAAACCTTCCTTTTTTACTGACTCACTGTCTGTGTGCAGTTCCTCAGTGGATTCTGATGGCCTCTGGAATTTCTGGTTTCAGTCTTGCACGTACTCTGTCCCTATAAATACATTCCTAATCAAACAACAAAGTGAGCGGAGACCTTTTCTTAGGCCATTTTGATACGAGCTGTGATGCGGAGGGGAATGGTGTTCGCCACGGCAGCAGGGGTGGTGCAGGGAGGGCCAGTGCACACAGTCGCACACCGATCCCCCCTGCATCCCCACTCATGGAGCAACCTCCGTTTTCGCTGCTTGCTCTATGGGTGGGGATACATGGGGGTGAGAGGAGATGCGTGGGTCACGGGAACGCACATGCACTCCCACTCACTGGCCGTGGCATGCACACGGGTAGCACCCGCTCATGCCCATGCAGTGGATCTGCGTGGGCATGAATGGGACCGTCTCGTGTAAAAATGGCCTTAGACGTGATAAGCATTTTGTCTTCCTTCCTCGTTTCATTTTCAAATTCAAAAACCTTCCATCTCCTTCTTCCAGGGCTTAATTTGGAGGGGAGCTGGCCAGGGCTCAGCCCCAGAAATTAAATCAAAGGGGGCTGAGCCCTGGGAAAAGTAGGCGTGTGCACCCCAAATGTGAAAGACCAGGAAAAGGTGATATTGGCTGTTTGGGGATTAGAAACAAAAGCCAGAAAAAAACTCGGAATGGTTTTACTTGTCTTTCATTATTAGCGTTCCTGCCCCACCCCCTGTGTTGGTCATCACCTAGACTACATCATAAGAACTCCTGTTTTATATGCAGCTATAGGGAGACAAGTTAGTCCAGTGGTTGGGTTAGAGAATAGGGTTCATTGAATCATTTCCCTGCTCTGACAAGCTCTGGCCTGAGAGGCGTGGCTTCTGGGGCAGGCTTGGGCCCCAGCTAGTCATTTTTATTTTTTACAAATTAAGCGTACTGCCTTCTTCCATTGTCCTCTGTCCCAGGACCGCTTTGCCAACACCACTCCCATGACGATTAACAATATTGCCAGCTTCCAGGGCATTTGTGGCTCTTCTTCTAACTCCAATGCTTGGATTCGTGCCTTTAGGGGGAAAACTTCATGGCTATAAAAGCTTGAGAGTCTCCATCCTAAAAGGCTCCAACATCAAAAGGCAAATTAAAAATTATCCCACGCTTTTTCATTTCACTATCTCGTGATTTCTAAATGTTTGCGGTTGCAAACACTGTACAAGGACATGGTTGGGACAGCCTTGCTGGGTGGCATACCTCCAGATTGCCCCCTGGCCTCTTCACACAAAATATTGTTGTGCTTGTGATCAAGTCATGAGAGTTAGCAACACAAACATCTGACTTCAGTGTGGAAGGAATGAAGGCACTTAGAGGGGTAACCTGGTATCTGGGATGCAGCCAGCCAGAATTTTAAAGGGCTGCATCTTTAACCCTGGAAACTCTGCCCTCTGGCATTCCCCATTCTGCCCTCCTCTTCCCAAGGATAGGTAGGACAGGATCAGTTCCTGTCTCCTTGTTCTGCCCCCAACTCTTCTGCATCATCAGGCTCTGGCTTTGCTGGGGGGAACAGCAGTAGGTAGCTGAGAGAGGGGGTGCCAGAGACCAAATTTCCTTGTTCCCCTTCTCACCCTTCCCTGGTTCTGGGATCCCTCTTCACTGCAATCTTGGGGGTGTGACTGTATGGCCAAGGCAGGGTGGGGGAAGGGTGCTCCCCCCCACCCCCCGACTGTATCTCTAGGTGGCATTTTATCAATTCCTCAGCAGCTTCCCCTGCTGACAACTGCAGGGATATTGCTCTGTTGCTCACTTCTAGCATGTTAACAAACAGCATGATAGTCACCCACAAGTGAATGTTCACCTGGCCATTTGTTAGGTGAGCGAGTTACCTGGACACATTGCCAATGCGCGCCCATGTACAGCATCCTGCCAGGTAACGTGAGGAACACCATGAGGGATAATCCTACTTAATGTGCGCCCACGTGTTAGCATGCCACTAATCAGCTAACCCTCTGTCCTGGGGTCCTTTGTCAGGAGAGGCAACGTTGGGGTGAGTGGCTGGGACCTCTTCCAACTGGCTGGCAGAAGTAGATGGATGGGATGTGGTGGCCACTGCTGAGTAGTTTGTTTTGCTGACCAAGCGCCAGCATGTACCACACTGAGGAGGAGCAGAGGCCAAGGGTAAGGGGGAGACTCTGCCATGATCTCTGCCCACCCACTCTTCCTGCATCCCAGGGGTTGAGTGGCCAGGACTGTCAAAAGGAGCAGAGGTGGTGGCCCCTCAAGGGCCTGGAAATGCAGTGGTGGTTCTGACCTGAACATGGGCACCATGGAGCTATGGTAGTGTCACCTCGGGGGAGTGGCGGGGAGTGGGGTAAATGGGTCCCGCTACCTCCCCCTAAGCCCCTCTGTCTCTTAGCCCCTCCTTCCCAAACACCTTGTCCTCCCCCTCCTATGTCCTCCATCCACAACTCACAACCGTGGGTACCGTGCCATCTGTAAAAACCCTTGGTGTTCTGTATCAATCAATCAATCAATTCCATTTTATTATGCGTGGCCGGTGGCCATTGCAAAAAGAAGAAGAAAAGTAAATATATATATATATATATATACAAAAAAACAGAATGCAGAGAAAGGGTGGATGGTAATACAAGTCACATGCCTCTACTTTAGAAATCTAATTTTCATCACATGACCAAATCTTAAATCAATCATGTTATCAAGAAAAACAACCCAAGGGGTTAATAAATAGAATATATAATGGAGGATCGAGGTTATTATGACATTTATCTTCATAGCCACAAGTGAGTTATCTTGTCTCTCCTCTGGAGTGAAGATAAATGTCAGAAGAGATCAGCCATCATGTATTATAAATATACAATGCATAATTTTTTTGCTCCTGCTGTTTTGAAGAGCTGAAACTGCTTTAGATGACAGGCATGAAATATTTAGAGCGCTCGGAATTTGTTGAAAAAGAATGTCCTGAATCCTGCTAAACTTTTAATAACTCAGAAGTGGTGATGTCACCAACAGAACATAAAGGGGGTTGCCAAGGAAAACAGCTGAGGGACAGAGCTCCGTTTTCATTGCACATACTGATTATTAACTTAGGAAATTAGTTATAACTGCTATATGGTTTTGCTACAACTTATGTGGTTATGGCAAAAATATTTTTAGAACACTTATTTGAATTTGGTGACTATTTAAAAAAAAAAAAACACCCTCAGCTTTAGGAGATTAGCATGAAATTTAATTTGCATAACACCTGTCTAAAGCCAGAGAGATGCAAAATACAGCATTATGTCTTGATAAACACAGCTTTATATATATAGACAAATAACTTTGTGAGACTATATTGACTTTGCTCTATGCTATCTTTTGTTAATGCTTCTAAAGAACTTCAGAGGAGTGCCTTAGAAAATATTAGTGTCTATGGGTATTTTCAGATGCGCTGGGCCTCTCGGCCCACCACACTGAACCCCCCACCAGGATCTGTTCCGATCCCGGTCCATGATCAGTTTCGGATCCTGGTCCGTAATCAGGCCAGCCATCCTTTAGGCGTGCCGGCCTAATTACTGTAAGGAATCTGGGAGGGGGCAGGGCCGAGCGGTGCAACATGCGGCTGCATGGCCCCACCCTCCTCACGCTCCCACGGACGCCCGCCCTTAAGGAAACAGGTGGGCACAGCAGCCAATGAGGCTGCTGCGCCCGATCCCGTCCCATGGTTGGGGTCTGATTCCGGGACAGGGCTGGGTAACAGTCGTTACCCACGGCCATTCCCAGCCGCGTCCAAGATCGTGGCCAAACTAACCACCGTTCTGGAGCTGAGGCTGGACTCACCTCCAGAACCGTGGTCAATTTGATCCCGACCAGGTGTTCACTGTGGTGAACATCTGGCCAGGAGCAAACAGCCGTTCCCGAGATTGCTGCCACCACACCTGATCCACTGTGGTTCAGTGTGGTTAGCAGCGATCTTGTAATGTCTGAAAATACCCTATGTGCATATATAGGTATATATTTAATTACCACCCATAAATTGCAGCAACCTTTAAGCAGTGGCCATTGACAGTTGCGGCACTGCTAATAGGTGCTGCTTCACATTAAATGCTGTGCCAATGGCCAATTAATTTTAATAATTTTTCCATAACAGAGTTCTAGATAACTTCAACACTTTGACATTTTTGTTTCTTAGCACAAGAACATAAGAAGTGCCATACTGGGTCAGACCAATGGTCCACTGAGCCCAGCATCCTGTCTCGGACAGCAGCCACCCTCAGCCGCATCAGAGAAGTACCCAACAGGTCATAAATGAAATGATCCATTCCCTGCTGTTCACTCCCAGCATTCATCAGCCTCAGTTAGCAGCCTCAGAATAATCTCCACGAGAACAAATAGATGAGGGAAAAAAGAACCCACCCAGACTAAACTATTTAACCTCCTCTCACTGGAGATATCACACTCACTCCAATCCCGCCTTTGGCAGGCCAGAATACTAGAGCGACACACTGGCCCTTTACGGAGGGTAGCACCAGCACAGAGGTGGCACAAGCAGGGCCGCAGGCACTCCAATAGAACAAGGATTGAGCCTCATTGGCCTTTTTTACATGGGCCACCCCTGGGGGGGGGGAGGGGGGAGGGGGCGGTCCATGGTTGCACCACTGCAGGGGCAGCACAGGGGGGCAGGTGCAGACAGGCACACACCAATCCCCCACCCATCCCCCCCCCGCCCGGAGCAACCTGCGTTTTCACTGGTTGCTCCGTGCAGGGCTGATGGGCAGAGGCGTGTGTTTTGCAGGAGCACACATGCCCACCCGCCCACCGCTGCTTTCACACAAGACGCACCCACCCATGGGTACTGGGTGGGCATGAGTGGGTACGTCTCGTTTTTAAAAAGCACACCTGCGTAAGGGGGTGGCACAAGCCATCCCAAGAAGGATAAAGCTGGAGGCAGCTCAGTCAGGGGAGAGGCTGTTGAAGTGAGAAGCCAGAGCTCAGACTGAAGGAGCTTCGTTTTACTGAGAGGAATTGAGGAGAGCTGCCTCCTGGTGAACAGACTGCCCAAGAAGCAAGGTGAAGGTTGGGAGCCTACGAAAAGCTAAAGGAACTGTTAACTATAGAAGCAACCCAGAACGGTGAGGAGCAAGCCAGAAGGTGTTATCTAGCTGGGCTTGGGCTAGAATTAAGGTCTTTGGGGAAGCCAGAGAGCTGTAACCTGGCTGGAGATTGGATACAGACAAGAGACTATTGGGGAAGCATTATATGTATACAAAGAGAGATAGAACTCTGTCATGGTGAATAAAAAGGAGACCTGAGAAAATTCCTAAAGAGAAACAGTGTATGAACTGAACCCCTCCCTAAAAAGAGAGTAACTAAAAGGGGCGGATCCTGAAGTGACTCATCCCAAGCAAGCCCATCCCTGTGATACCGTCCATCCCCTAAGCCCACAACCCATTTCTCACTGAATGGGGGGGCTGCCATTCCTAACCACCCCTCCTCTCTTGGTCCTCCAACCCTGCTTCCTTTCTCCCACAAACATCCTTAAAAATGCAGATGAAAACAGTCTATGGCTAGCCCCGCCCCCAGTCAGCCACCAAAGAGCCAGCAGCCTTTGGTGCCAGCCTCTGGCAGCAGCCAGCTGCAAGGAACAGCCAGTGTTTACAATGGCAGCAGAAGGGACGGGGTGGAGAGCAGCAGTTCAAGTGTTCCAGGTTCATGCCCTTCATCCTTGTAGCGATAGCTCCCATCTTCCCGCAGGGGCAGACAGCATCTAGGGAGGCAGCAAGGTAGGTGTCACCGATCCAGCCCCTTGTCCTTGCTGCAACAGCTCCCCAGCTTCAAGCGTGTCATTGCTAACTTCAGTGAAGTTAGTCTTTACCTTCTGGTACATTGTTGGCTATTCCTGCTACCTCTACCACCAGCCTTGTCCTGTTTCTGTTGCTGGATCCCAACAGATCAGTGATGTTTATGATGTATGAATATATGTACATTTTGGATTTATTTTAGTTTTAAGGCGAAAGCCGCAATAAACTTTGATAAACTGAAAACTGTTTCTGTTGCTTGGGCTGTTTCTGTTGCATAAACAACCCTGCTCCTTTCCCAGGGAGTTAGGGTTACTTTTCCAAATGATTAAAAAATTAAAAGCTTTCCCCATCCATACATCTCTCTCTCTCCCTCATCTGTCTTTTTCCCCACCTCCTCAGGTGGATCTCTCGCGCCGCACTTTGGCTTTCACCCGCCAGGTGGGATGTAGGTACACATAAACCCACATTTCCTTCCGCTGAGAGAGACTGCTTGCCATGTTGACCCGAAATGTAACTGATGGAGACAAAGTAGTTCCAATGATTAATTTTTTTATTGGACCAACATCTGTTGCTGAGAGTAAGCAAGTATTTGGGCCAACAGAGGACTCTTCCTCGAGCAAATAAAAAGCCAGAACTAAAGACTGAGTGAGGCAGGAGAGGTATATAGGGAAGCAATCACTTGGGAGAGATCTGTCAAACATTTAAAATACAATGAGAGGAAGCCATGCCAATAGTCAAATGATAAAATAGGTGCAGGCTAGATACACGTGTTCCCTACATTGCATGCAATCATTTGGGAGGGAGGGAGCTGTTAGGAAAGAAGTCATTAGCATTTCAAAAATAAAAATACAATGGTGGGGAAATCAATTATTGAACGAAACAAAACAAATATATAATAGCAAACACTAGGGAAGAGGCTGAAGGGAAAGATGTCCCTGGAAAAAAGGTAGCTAGCATTTCAAAACACTTAAATACTGCATAGGGAACGCAGCAGGTTAAAGCTGATGAACTCAGATGATGAAGCAAAAAATGACACAAATGCTCTTAGCACATCGGCTCTGGCCTGTGGCAGCCCAGAGGTCTCCATGGTGTCCCTTTGCTGACAAGGTTTTCCACAGGGTGGCCTGCAGCTCAGTGTTTCCCCACTGAAGGGCCTCTCAGTGCATAGATAAAGCATCTCCTCATCCTCCCCTCCCTCTTTTCCCCGAAGCATTCCTTCTGCTTGAAAGGATGTTGTAAGGCTTGGTTTCCCAGAAAGCATCAGATTTTTTGCTTAGCCGAAATTCTTGTCAAGGAAGTTGAGTTCATTCAGCCCTTCTCTTCCAACCCTGACCTTCATTCCAGTTCAGGAAATTCACATTCCTGGAAGACTCTTTACAGTCTTGGCTGAGACTAATACTGAGAAGATCATATATATAGATATATTTTTATCATATAAAACCACTCATTTCCTGACTCATCCTAAATTTCCACTGAAGTGAATAAGGAACCAAAGTTTCTAGGGAATACAAGACATCAAGGTTACAACTTAAGCGGTCTACTCCAGAGAGTATGAGATTTACAGCTAACATTTAGACATGCGTACCCCCCTTCCCACCTGCTACCTGCTCTATTCACTCCCACTTATTCCATGCCCCTCATATATACCTGCCCTACAATTTGCTCAGTTTATCTATTTCTACTGGCTACACTACATGCCTGAGGACAGACCTCGTGAGGCCCAAAAGTTTGCTTATTTCCACCAATTACAGGTGGTCCAATAAAAGATATCATTTAAACCACTTTGTCTCTCTGTCACTTGGGAGCAACACAGCAACCACACTCTCTCTGAAGGTACCAAGTCACACAAAGCACACACAACAAAGTGTATGTGTCTGTGCATGTGCTCAGATTATGCATGAGTGTTCGCCTTAGAAAAATATTCTAATAATGCAGTCTTTCAGTCCCCCTCCCCCTTCTGCCCTTCTCCATCCTCTTCCTCACTCCACAATCAGTAAATTGCTGTCACTCCAAGTTTGTTTCATTTTGTAAGCGCTGGCTTACAGAAGCCACTCGGCGGAAGTTATTAGGGCTGCTTTGGTATGGGGAAAATCTCATTAACGTCAGCGAGAGGAGGAAGAGTTCTGAAAAGCTCCCAGCTAATTTGCTTTCTTTTAATTTTCCTGTAAACGCAGTAAGCAGTGCATGAGTCTTTATCAGTGTGGCAGAGGCGTCTGTCTGCATCTGTTATTTTGCAAACCTTTAACCCTTTGATAGACCACACTCCTAAGCAAAGACTGGATGCTATGCCTTCCCAGAATGAATGGATTTTTGACATTTCCGTCATTGCCTTGCACTGTGGAAAATCCGTCTTTTCTCGGTCTGGGATTTTTATTTTTATTTTTAGCCACCACAGTGATAATGAATTGGTATTTCCCACATTCTTTACTTGTTATAAATTCTTTTTTTTCTTATAGTAAACATGAGACCCAGGCTATTTATTTTTAAAAGTCTGTAATCCAGTGCATACTAAAAAAGTACATGTGCAGACATAGTATTATTAATTATTATTATTATTATTATTATTATTATTATTAACAACAAACATTTATATAGCGCCAGCACTGTACCTGGCACTTTACAAAGTAATAAAATAGACACGGTCCCTGCCCCTAGGGCTTACAATCTGAGAGACAGGAGCTGGGGGGAGAGACATAGGAAGGGGAACAGAGGGAGAGACAAGGGGTCTAACATTCATAGTACTATAATTACCTAGAAAAAACGACTTCGGTTTAAGAAGCTTGTTAAGGCGGCATTACAAATTATACTCAAACGTTAACATGGCAGTAAAGTGTATGTTAAGGCAACTTTATTAAATATCAGACCAATCTATACATTTTTCTTTTCCTATTTATTAATTTTAAAAATGATGACAACTGAAATTAAGCTGCATATGTGTGGTATGGTGACTGAACAATACTTATACGTGATGATGAGGAATGTATACAGTTTAATTTCAGTTATCTCTACATCCCTGCTCCACCAATTCCCTTTCTCACTTCAGCGGTTTTGGAGAGTCAAAGGAGAAGAGCATTCCCATCTCAGTTTGGGCAGTTGTTCCTCCACTAGCAATCAGACACAGAACCATTCACCTCTAAAGCATCAAACAAAAAGTCATTTTCCTCATGTCTGCTACAGTGGGTGTCTTTAGATGGACCACCGCCAGATCTGCCTCTGGGGGTGGCTAGCCCTGATTCCACAGAGCTACAGGCAGATCGGCCACCGCTCTAGGCTGTCGCCTGCAGCTCTATGCCATTGCCACGGAAACTCCCAACCAGGAGCAGAACTGCAGCAGCCCATCCACCAAGTAGATGAACCACTGCTCCACCCCCAGCTGGTGCTCTAGGTTTGGGCAGCCAGCTCCGCTTGCAGTGCTCCAGGACGTTCCCAAGCACTACCAGCAGAGCAGCCCCGGAGCACAGCCAGCCTGCCCCACCTCTGCTCCCGCCCAGGGGTGAGGTGGGGCAGAGGAGGGGCAGCTATCAATATAAAAATACTCAGTGTTGCCAAACTCTTGTAACTTGAGCCTCTTATTAGTGCTCATCTAAAAGCTCCAGCTCCCAGAGTCATGCCACTAATGAGAATCTCAGCTTTCATAAAAAGAAAGCAAGTTTCTACCCACAAGAGCATAGAGAAAAGCTTGATGCTGTATTGTATACCCTAAAAATTCAAAAGCCTGAGGAAAAATAAGAACCACCCTAAACATTTTTTTAAAATAAAAAATTGCAAGGGGAGGGTGGTGGGGGCATAGCTCAAGTGGTAAGAGCATGTATAAGGTCCCAGGTTCAAACCCTGGCATCTTCACTTCAGGATCCCTGGTAGCAAGCCTGGGGGAGGCCCCTGCTGGGGGCCTGGAGGGGTCTCAGGTAGCACACCAGGATGGTCTCTGCCGGAAACCCTGGAAAAGCTGGATTTGGACCCGAATTTGAAACCCCTGCTGCCGTGTCAGGTTGTGACAATGCTGGGCTAAGATGGACCATTGGTCTGACTCAGGGTATTTTCAGACATTACGAGATCAGTCAACCACAGTGAACCACGGTCAATTTCGCTGCGGGGCCAAAGCACCCTGAACGTCTGGCAGCCGTCAGATGTTCACCACAGCCGATTCCCACATGGGGTCAATTTCAACCATGCTTCCCAGGCTCCCCACGGGCCGAGCTCCGAAAGCGCAGTCAAAGTGATTCCTGGCGGGAAGCAATAAAAAGTAACTTCTGTCCAGCAATCACAGCCTGGAATCCCCGGTGGGATTCCGGGCCGTGGTCAAAGCGGCTGGGCACTGCAGCTGCATTGGCCGTGGCGCCCGCCTGTCTCCCCAGAGGGCGAGGAGCGTGGGGGGTAGGGCCATGCGGTCGCACATTGCGCTGCGCAGCCCTGCCCCCTCCTCGATTCCCCGCCGGGATCAGCCGGCACATCTATTTGGGCCATTTTTTAACCACCGGGGGTGGTTATTTCATTCACCCCCACCGGGGATTCGCTGTGGTGAATCGGCCCATCGTAATGTCTGAAAATACCCTCAGTTAGGCAGTTTAGTTAAGCTAGTCATATGATTTTGACTCATGGTGTCTATCTCACTCATGATTTTTAAAGGCTTTGGATCAGCAGGATTACTGTTAGACTCTGTTGAGTCTTCCTAGTGGTGGTTCTTGCCCTAGGACGCTGGGGGCAGTGCCCTCCCTGATTCCCCCCCCCCCCCCCGAAGAGTCCCACCTCAACAAAAGCACTACCACCCAAGCTCCACTTCAGTTTCACCTCAACAAAAGCAGTGCCAGCACCACCACCACCACTGCAGCCGTTCCAGTTGGTCTAGCACGTGCACATAAGAAACCAGTGCTCCTTCTGCACCTGTCCCCAAACACAATTTTATGCTTGCGCAGAAATGCACAATGCGGCCAGCATGGCTGGGGAACCTAGGGACATGTGCAGAAACACTTGAGTACTATGTACTTCTGTGCATATCCCCAGGCTCCATTTTACACATGAGCAGAAGCACTCAATGCTGGCCTGACTGAGATGGCGCACTGGTGCACTATTTGAAATATCGGGGGGTGGGGAAGGAGCTGAGGAAGGAGTCCTCCTCCCTCCCTCGAGGGAGGCCTCAGGCAGGGCAAGGCTTGCAGCAGCAGGGCAGGCTAGGCTAGGCTGGGGACATGCGCAGATGCCCAGGAGGGCGCTGGGCCAAGCACTCTACCAGGCATACCTATGTTTATTGTGTGCATTTTTTTAAAAGGGGAGGAGGCAGAGAAAAGGTCAGAGTTAGCAAGGCGAGACAATCAAAAAGGCTGGGAGGGCACCTGAAGAAGTGCCCCCAGCCAATTTTGTAGTGCTGCTGGAGAGGTGGAGGTGGAGCTTAGGCTGCTTACGCAGCAGCCGGGGGGAGGCATCCTCCCTCTTTTGCAGTTAACCTAGAGCCTAGCTAAGCACTTGATCTTCTGGAGTTTGGCTTCCAACAATCTCCTCCAGATCTCTGAACTTGGCTGGTTGGTGGAAAGGGAGGCTGAGGGAAAGGGGGCTGTTGTTGAGGGGGTGGGTTCTTGCATTTTGTGGTGGGTTTGTAAAAGTTTTCCTTGCTTCTGATTTGGCCCAGGGCCCCAGGCAAGAGGGGAAAGGGATGCAACCTCCATCTTGTGAGCTCGACCATCCACTCCAGGTTTTCCTTGGAGTCATGGATGGGTTTTTCTTGCATTTTGGGGTGGGTTTTCCTTAGTTCTGATTTGGCCCAGAGCTAGGGTTGCCATATATGCAAATTTTAGAGGGCACTTGTAAGAAATACAGGTTGCGGGACTGCACTGGCTCCAATGTAGCACTGCAACCTGTATTTCTCATAAGTGCCCCATAACAATTTGCATATATGGCATTCCTACCCAGAACCCCAGATAAGAGGGAAAAGGGATACATCCATCTGGTGAGCTGACGACCCACCCCAGCTGTCATGTTTGTTTCCACCCACTGAGAACTTAACTTCTCATCCAAAATATTGAATTTTTAGCAACCAAATGTTTTAAATTAGCAGGGGCATATATCCCTGTTTAGAGTGACCAAATGGCACAGGAAATGGTAAAGAACTAGGGAGACTTTCACATGCAGCAACAGTGGGGCTGATCCCATGCCCTGTGCATGGCACGCGTGGATCCTGCGTGGGAGTCGCGCACCCCCTCGTTATCAGGGGATTGTGCTGCAGGGATTGCAGCCAGTAGGACTGCCAGATCAAAATATCAAAAACAGGGGACACCATGGAACTGTGGAATTCTAATATAACGAATATCAATAATATTCTATAGGGGTGTCTGGTTCTTAATAAGGGACATTGCTTATAACACAAGACAGCGGGCAACCCTAAACTAAAGCTGTTGGTATGAATCTGACCCACACTGCCCCATATGAGGGGCACTTGTTCTCCCCACCCCAATTTTCAGTACACTCTTTTAGTTATGTCCCCCTACACCACACCAGCACAGGGGCACAGCCAAAGGGGTCAGAGCGGATATTATTAGGTGGATGGGTGGCTGAGCCACTATTCCTATACCTACGATCGGTTTACCCTTATCCTTGCAACATGGACCTGCCTGCTGTCATTCTCATCGTAACCAAGCCAAGTACGTGCACTTGAGACCTCGCATCTTCATTAATGTTAGACCCCTTGTCTCTCCCTCTGTTCCCCTTCCTAAGTCTCTCCCCCAGCTCCTGTCTCTCAGATTGTAAGCCCTAGGGGCAGGGACCGTGTCTATTTTATTACTTTGTAAAGTGCCAGGTACACTGCTGGCGCTATATAAATGTTTGTTAATAATAATAAATAATAATAGCCCTCCCACTCCACAGGACTCCCTCAGACCCCCTTGTACTCCCCTGCCTTCAAGACTCAAACATCACCTATGCTGGTAGTGACAAAAGGCTGTTGTAACCCAAGGCTAGTATATGATGTGATGGATGCTCCTGATGACCGTTCAGAAGCTGCAGTTGGTGCAGAACGCGGCAGCCCAGCTTCTCTCAGGGGTAGGTCACCGGGAGCACATTACACCGGTGCTCTGGAGTCTGCACTGGCTGCCAGTTTTCCAGGCACAATTCAAGATGCTGGTGTTGACCTCTAAAGCCCTAAACATCTTGGGCCCCAGGTATCGGAAAGTCCACCTCTTCCCTTATGTTCCATTGTGGCCTCTCAGGTCAGGGGAGCGCGCCCTCCTGTGAGTACAAACTGCCCATGAGGTTCGTGCAACAGGGCCACGCAGAGAGGCGTTTTCTGTGGTTGCTCCACAATTATGGAGCTCCTTTCCCTTGGAGGTCCCCCTAAGCCCGAGTCTGCTCATTTTTTGAAAGAGAAGTAAGACCTTCCTGTTTGGCCTGGCATTTGGGACTGGGTGGAAGGAGTAGGGAGAGCGTTGGAGGGTAGGAGGGTTTAGGGGTTCTGAACTGCTTTTATATGTTTATAAATGTTTTTATGTTTATATTCTTATATATATTTTTGTAGGCTGCTCTGAGCCTTTGTGGAAAGGGTGGGGTAAAAGATTGAATTAATAATACATAAATAATAATAATTAATAATGGGCAGGTGACCTTGTCACAAAGTTGGAAGTCTGAGGAGAGACGCAAAGAAGTGAGTGGGAATGATTGCATGATGAACTCCCTTCTCCAATCGACAAAGCAGCAGAGGTGGAGGGTACATGCTCGACAAATAAGAAAGAAACATAAGCCTAGTGCTGCCAAGTCCAGTACTTAAATTCACTTAAATGAAATGACTATACTATTCCATCTCTGAGACAATGTGCCATGAGTGCATCCCTCCCACCTCACTGGATAACACCTTACTCCAGAGATGTAGCATAACACTGATACACTCTAAAAATATTTTTCTTCCATACCACCGAACAATTTCTGCTGTACAATTTCCCATGATGGTTCTGCAATAGTAAGCTTACTCCTCCACAAAAGATAAACACAGGCAGATAAGTTCACCAGCCTACTTGTCTGAATATAAACACTCAGCTTTAACAGAGCTGGAATCCCTTACCAGCTGCTATACCTATATCTGAAATGTATTTCAAAAGAGACAAAATGTATTTCAAGGGGCCATGAGGAGAGTGGAATGAGAAGGTGTTTTAGAATTATGAAAAGACAGCGGGGGTTAAGATCAGAACTTCCCAAACTGTGGGTTGTGACCTCAAATGGGGGGAGAGGGGGGGTCACACCATCTGTTCATGATCCTGATTGGTACTTCATGTACTGTGCATTGCTGTCTCAGATCACAGGATTAGATTTCAGTCTCAAAATGGGGTCACAGAGACAAAAGTCCGGGGACCACTGGTTTAGATCAAGATCCCATTTTATATGAATCCTCAAAATATCTGGATAACTGGTTCCAGCATTAGCCCATTAAAGAACCCAAATGTAACCAGTTTTAAAGATATTTAGGACCTGATGAAGAAAGCTTCACAGACTTTATATGGAAAAATAGTTGAATGCTCATTAGTCTGTCACTGGCAGCAAAATATAAAAAGCAATCATTTTGATATGACTTCCAGCCCTCCTCCTCTGCCCCTATTCCAGCAACCCCTGCTGATTCAGTGCTGTTTGTTTACACAGCTCTGCACATTCCTGATAACACCAATGATTTTGCTTGGGCAGAGAGAGAATTTCAATTTTAAAAAGCCACAGTGACCTCTGCCCGTCAGAAACATAGCAAAGTCTGTTAAAAGCATATGAGAGAGAGAGAAATTCGTGGGGAAAATAATGTTATTTCCCAGTTTCTAAGAGTTTGTTACAAAGAATGGAAAATTCAAAACTGTTTAGAATATAGCTGTTTTACTTGAAACTGTTGTGTTTTATTTTCTAAATCCAAACAGAAGCTGGATTCCAAGGAAGTTCCCCAGCAAAGCATCCCAATATCCCTTATTTCAAGACATCCCTTATTTTAACGGAAGGTCCCTTTTTTCAGAACATCACATCTCCATAGAGATCCACAAAACAGCTCTGCAGTACCCTTTATATTTTATATTTTGAACTGACATATAGATCACAAACAGGCAGAGAGACACACACAGACTCACTGAGTGAATATCTGCAAGGGCCCCATCTGATTCTGAGTTCTTTGTTTCAGCAAATTAAACAAACACAGTCATTGTACAGGTAACTGAAGACTTTCCTTCTGCAACTGTCGACCCAGCTGCACTACAAAAAAAAACTATTATTATTCTCTAATGAGAGTAATGTACCTTTTGGACCATAATTCAATGCCTATGGGCAACATCACTTAGTCTGGAGACTTATTTTACGTTTGTTTGTCTTACAATCAGCCTCATCAACTTCCATGAAGCCATAATTTTACCTGTGAAGTCTAAATTACAGTCCAAAAACGGCAAAATTTCCACTTCATGCAAAAACAGGTTAGATCCAACATCTTTCTAGCAATAACTGTGCCAATCTGATCATACTCTGAAAAGCCACAGCAATCGCTGGCCTTTCCCATTCTGGACTGGCTTTACAGCCCTCTTCCCTGTCCCTAGATTTCTATGCATTTCACTGGGTGAAGCCACACGAGATCCTAGCCCACTTTGGGTGGTGTTATCCCACTTTAGTCAATGTTAATACACGATGCAGTGAATCGTATGGCCAGCGGTTGCCAGATGTTCATCCATCCCTGGGGTGGGGCAGGCAGTAGGCTGACACGATGCTTCCACCAGAGAAGGCCGGGTTCGCAGCGTGAAGTAATGTTGTCCAAAGTGAAATAACACTGCCCACAGTGGGTTTAATGGGCTGCCTCTCGGGTGGCTGGTCCCTGTGCTGCACTGCCGCAAAGCAGGGTCTGAAGATTGGGCCCTGGAGGAGCATGTCTGCTCTTCCTACCCGTCCAGCAGTTGATTGAGGGGGGAGGGACCCTGGAGGAGCGAGCGCACCCAACAGCTGATCTAATGGAAAGCAAACACACACACAGTATCCCCCATGCTGCAGGACAACAGATGGAAATTCCAATAATACCATGCCAGCTCTACCTTCTTTATTCCTGCCTCCACTCAGGAGATGGGCTATTAAACGAACCTTAAAACACTGTCAAAATGTTACATAGCCAAACTCTGCCTTTGTTTGTATCTATGTCAGAGGTGGGCAAATGGTGGCTTGGGAGCCTCATGAGGCTCTTGGGCACCTGTACTGCACTTCTCAACAAACGTGGCTGCCTGGACGCGTATCCGTGTGGCTTCATCATGCGCAAGAGAAGGCAAGCCGCCATTTTGGCCGCTGGAGCCCTCAGGGAGCATGGGGAAGCATGTCCTGTGCCACTATTGTTGCTGCCCAAACCCACCAGGCCATCTGGGAACCAGAACTGTGGGTGTTTTTAAATGAGACTTCCACGCATGGCCACCCATTAACCACACATCCAACTGCTCATCTGAAGGGGGTGTGTGGAGATGCATGCTCCTGTGAGCCACGCAGTCCCCACTCACTGGGCACTGCCGACAAAGCTGGAGTGCACTGTGCAGAGCAAGTCAAAAAGGTGCCTGGGGACAGGTGCCCACACATCCTCTGCCCTTATGAACCGGGGTGCCCACCTATGCCAGCAGACAGGTCTGCGGCTGGCTGCCCTCCCAGTTGCGCCCACAGCCCTGCCAGGAGGTCTCTGGGGAGCTCTTAAAGGACACACACGTGAAATACAACACCATAGCGGCTCAAAGCACACCAAACCTTCCTTGCGACTCACAAGAGAAGAGGCAAGCAGCTTCCTGCGTGTGTGTGTGTCCCCCGTATGTGCTTTTGTTGTTGCCCAGGACTGCTAGCAGCTGCATTGGCTCCTGAGTAGGAAGGAGTTACTGGCTGCTGCAGCTTCATGTTTCTATGGTGTCTGCGTGTGTCCAGGCAGAGGGCGAGCAGCTGGGCGGGACTTGGGATAAGAGGTGTTGCCAAGTGGGGGCAGGGGGAACGGCTGACTATGTGAGTTGTTTGTAGGGTTAGTCCGTGGTGGCAGGAGTGCAGGAGGCTGCCTGCGTGGCCATGGTGGCCATCCTGGGAGCCACACCTTAGAATCCCTCCTCACTTACTCCACGTGTGTGGGCGGTCCACAGCTGCACCACTAAGCGGCCACAGACACCCCTCACGCCTTGCTCGTTTAAAAACACCCTTGGATATGAGAGGGGAACTGGGGGAAACAGCATTGCCCTGTCCCTGGGGCTGGGGGAAGCCACGATCAATGTAACTCATTATCCCAATTCTGATTCTCTATGCAAAGATGCTAACAGCAGCAAACTCTGAATTTTAACAATTCGGGAGATGTTTCTCTTGGGATTTTTTATTAATGTATTAATTAATTATTATTATTATTATTATAAAAGTTCCCAGCTGAAATCAACCTGCAATATTTCATCATTCACTCCTGAGCTTAGTAACTTGGATAATTCAGGTGAACTCAGACTGCTTCTGTTTACCTTTAGGATTTCACCTGCCTTTCTTAATTTCATTGCAATGCTCATTGAAACACTCCATCTTCTTCTTGACTGAGGATTCTGAATGTTTAGTCCCTCGGTGGCAGGTAACTAAATGAATGGGGCAGTGAAAACACTGTTTGGCAGGAGGGAAGGTTGCTGGAAGTTTAAAAACGTTTTCTTTATTTTAACCAAGAGACCAAATACTCCAGTTCTTCTATCTCTGTCTCCTCTGTATCCCTATCCTTGAGGGTTGTAAATGGCAGCAAATTGCTGAAATGTAAATTCTAAATATAAAACAGTCCCTTTAGACTCCCCAGTAGTTATGTTTGCATGCTCATCCTTATAACATTCCCTCCAGACCCACGTATGAGCCACACAACCCCACACAACACACACACAACTGAGTTAATAATGCCACCACAACCTGCCCCATTCTCCATGACTCACTTGGTTTCTCAAGAATGTAACTTTCCCCCAAAATATCAAAACAGTTTGTAAAGCGCTGAGGGGGTTCCTTGACCAGAGGCATAACTTACAATTTGTGGGAGATGCTGGAACCTCTTGATTCATGTAAGTCCAGCCCATGACAGTGGAACTGTGGGGAATGCATCCCCTAGACCCTCACCATAATTATGTCTGTGTTCTCGCCTTCAGGAAGTGCACATATAACAAATTTGAGGGGTGTGGCACACCCCTCAAATTTGTTACTTTTCCTGACATTTAAAAAAAATTATGTGTGATTGAAAAGCAGTGAGGTACAATTTGTATATCTTTCCAATAGCCTAACCCTAATTAAGTTAATACATAAACCAGATTCTCAAAAGCAGCCAGTTCATTTCAAATCCATCCTTCCAGTGACAGCCAGAACACTATTGACTTTTGTTTTCAAGCTCTGTACTATCATAAAAATCAATTACAGAAATATGCCTCTATTTTCTAAGGCCTTAAAGGGAAAAAAAATACTGGTGACTGGTGAACTTCAAGAACTTGGTTTCAGACAAGCACTTGTAAACCCCCAAATAATCTGAAACAAATCACAAACTCTTGAGTATGTAGAACTGGCATGAGGTTTTGGGTGCTTTACACTCCCAGGCATGCTGGAAGTAGTACATGAAAAGCTTCCCTTGTGGTTTCTTTGGCGTCTGTGCTTCCAACAATAACACAGAACTGTAGAGATGAGAGAAGGGGGGATATAATAGGAACAGGATTGGATGGACTCTTTAAACCAAACAATTTGTGGTTCAGGTTATGTTTGCATTTGACCAGAAGATTCAGGTCAATTCACACAACCCTTTACCCTGGTCATGTCCTTCATGCAGAATTTGCTTTGAGAAAACAGCTTTGAGGCACATGGTAGGTTTTTTCCCCCTCCTACAAAAATGGGCAAGGAATAGATGGGGAATGGTGAAGAGTCCAAACAATGTTGGTTCCAATCCTCAGAACACCAAGCAGCTCTGCAGAGTTTGCACAAAGGATGTCATTTCTGTATGAAATGTCTGTGTGGTCACCAAAGTTTACTCCAAAAGGCCTTTTGAATCCTGGTTCTTGGAAGTCACAGCAGAGCACAGCAATACCCACTGCATCAGTATCCAGTAATGTCTCAGGATACATAGAACAGACACTTGTTAAGCTATTTAGTAATTTATTTATTTATTTTATTTATCAAATTTCTACCCCACCCCTCCTGAAACAGCTCGGGGCGGCTTACAAAAAAGCAACCACATATATAAAACACATCTAAAACAGTTAAAACATTCCAAACTACAAGTATTAAAAGTATTAAAAGAGGGCCGGGAATCACAATAAAACAATAAATAGGGTAAGGGAGATAAAACCCCTAACCCCCCCTCCCCAAAGGCCTGGGCAAACAGCCAGGTTTTACAACTTCACCAGAATGTCAAAAGGCTTGGGGCCAGGCGAGCTTCCTATTTGTTTTTAATGTTTTTATTGTTGTTGTTGTAAGCCGCCCCGAGCTGTTATGTCAGGAGGGGCGGGATATTAAGCTTGAATAAATAAATAAATAAATACAATTAACTCCATGAAGCAAGGGGACTGGTTAAAAATATTTCACTGGGCTGGAACAGCGAAGGGGAACCATCAAATCAAATCAATCAAATCAACCTTTAATTTATACCCCGCACTCTCTCGCCTACGGCGACTCGAGGCGGCTTACAAAAAATGAAGACCATATAAAGGAACAATACAAAATCAATACCAGAACAGAGTGGCCAAAAATATAAATTACAGCATATTCAGTAACAAAACATTTCTTAACACAAAATCTAACATCATAAAGCATATAACATAACCCACCCCCCCACATAACCTAATATACCAATAGCCAAAAAAATCTATCCATACCCACAATATCCCTTCCATATGCTCCCTCCCTGCTGCCACCAGGGAAGAAGCCCATCAATCCCCCCCCCATCTTCCTGCTCTCACCAGGAGGGGAGGGGCCGTCATCCACAACCCAAAACAATAATATAATCATAATACAAGAAGACTAGTCTGAAACCTAAAACCAGAGACTAGTCTGAAGGGGAAACCTTGGGTGCAGCCACATGAGCTGGGGCAGGCCTGATCCCTTCGCACCCAGTGGCGGGCAATTGCAGCTGCCACACTTTGGGCTGCCGGGGAGAGATGGCCACATGATCTGCCCCCCTGCGGCCATCACCAACCCCTCCATGCCCCAGGGTGGGCTGAGGAGCCAATCACATGGGGCTGGATGCCCAGACTTCTGCTCGGCTGCAGGACTGGGCCTCCTGCCGGTAGGCAGCTTTGGGGGGCAGAGGGGGCACGGGCATGCTTCTCCCCCTAAAAGCTGATCACAGGAAAGGGGAGCCTGGGAGGAGTACAGTCGCTCATCTTCCCCACCTAACAGCTGATCGTGCAGGAGGGGAGCCTGGGAGGAACATGCATGCTCCTCTGGGCCCCTCCTCCCCCGATCAGCTGTTGGGCAGGTGGATTGGGGGCCCTGGGAGGAGCGTGCGCTCCTTCCACCCACCCAACAGCGGGTCGGGGGCTTCTTCCACCTGCCCAACAGCTGATCGGGGGGAGGGGACCTGGGAAGATGGGGCCAGCTCTTTCCAGGCCCCCCTTCCCCATGATAAGCTGTCAGGCAGGTGGAAGGAGCAAACTCCTTGAGGCCTGATCCACAGACCCAGCCTCGAGGCAGGGCTGCATGGCCTCCCGACCACACGGGAGACAGCCCGTCAACCCATTTTGGGCAGCGTTATCCCACTCTGAGCAAAGCTAACGTGATGTGTCACTGGCCTTTTTCAAGGACGCATTGCATGCCATCTGGCTGCCCACCCTGGGGCGAAGTGAACATCTGGTGTGTGCCGGGCATATGAGCCACTTCATCACATGTTAACACTGCCAACAACTTGTGTGGCTGCACCCCTTCTTTCCCCTCTCCAAGACCAAAACCTTCTGTAGCAAGAAGCAGGCTACTTGGGTTCTGGCCCTTTAAAGGGAGTAGCACCAGCATGGGAGGTGCAGGTGCTATCTGAGACTCAGCTTTTGGAGTAAGGATAGCACCTGGATGCCTCGCGCCTGAGCTTGGGTGTGGCAAGGCCAGCCCAAAGCCTAAAAAGCCTGTGCTGGTCTTCATTAGGAGACTTGGAGCGGAGGGTGGAGATTTCTGCTTCATGTACTAAGCAGCCCAGGCATAAGGGCTGGATCTGAAAGGAAACTGGTTTCAGAAGTGAAGGTGCCTGGTGAGCAGAGTCTGAGTGGGAGACCCTATTGCCTGAGACAGATGGACTTTATGAAATGGAAGGAGGAGGAGGATGACGATGATTGATGGACTCTTGAAGCAAATCCCAGAATGGGCCTGTTGGGACTGGATCCAGACAGGACTTACTCCCAGACCCAGAGCGTGCTGTTATACCTTCCCTTCTAATTTTTAGTTCTTTCTCTGGAGTGAAAATCTCACATAGTGTAAATAAACAGACCCTCTACTGATTCTCTGTTTTTACGAATGCACCAAAGTTTTCTGCTTTTAAGGCCTTTCCCCAGATCTGAAATGAAAGGAACATTTCCTTTCACTATCAAAATGTTCAGCTGAGTGGGTGCAATCTTCTGCACCTCAGCTAAGCCTGGAGGGAGAGACAAGTGTCTCCTAGGGCATGTGGGAACTCTCACTAGATTGGGGATGTCCCTGTTTGCCATCTTAATCCGGGGGAAAGGACTGAATCTGTCAGCTAATTCCTGACAATTAACTGCCGTGAAGCCCCAGCTAACCCAGCTGTGGCTAATTTAAAACATCACAGGTGCAGCAATAATCAGTCAGCAGGAACTGAGGAAGAAACTCTAGGCACTGAAGCCGCAGAGCATGGATGCTGCCTGGGAAACTAAAGTCCTTTTAAAAATATTAACGAAGTTCTGCTTAGGGCATTGGTCACCATTTGTTCAGGCTCATCGGTTCACAGAGTAACTCGTCAATTGGTGCAAGATGCCACCAAGTTTGAACTCCAGCCCTTAGCCATGTGCTACTGCAGAGATCCTATGTAAAACTGCAGCCTCCTGAGCTAAGAGCCAGTCTCCCATATTCCAGGTGACAAATCTCCCCCCATCACTGGTTGCCTTAGATTATGGGTGAGAATAAGAACATAAGAAGATAAGTCATGCCATACTGAGTCAGACCAATGATCCATCAAGCCCAGCATCCTGTCCTCTGACAGTGGCCAATCTCGATCGCATGGGAGAAGAAACAACAGGCACAATGGGCAATCCATTCCCTGTTCACTCCCAGCTCCCAACAGTAAGCTACTTGGTTAATACCCATTAATGGACCTACTCTCCAAGAACTTATCAAGTCGTTTTTTAAACCCAGCTATACTACTGTCCTTGACAACATCCTCTGGCAACAAATTCCATAAGTTAATTATGCGTTGAGTGAAAAAGTACNATAGGTTACAAATTACTAACAGCAGGTCTGCAATTTCATATTTGAATTCCTTCAGAACTCTGGGGTGAATACCATCTGATCCAGGTAATTTCTTAGTATATAGTTTGTCAGTTTGCTCTAGAACCTCCTCCAGAGTCACGTTGATTTGTGACAGCTCTTCCAAACTCATCACCTACAAAGTAAGGTTCCAGTGTGGGTATCTCCCCAACATCCTCAGCAGTGAAGACTGAAGCACTCATTCAGTGTCTCTGCAATGTCCTTTTCCTCCCTAAGCACCCCTTTCAGCTCCTGGTCATCTAATGGTCCAACTGACTCTCTAGCGAGCTTCCTGCTTCTGATGTACTTGAAAAAGTTTTTATTAGTTATAGCATCTTTAGCAAGTTGCTCCTCAAATTCCTTTTTGACCTGTCTTATTAACTTTTTACATCTACTTTGGCAACGCTTATGCTCTTCCATAGTTACCTCATTGGGACACTCTCTCCATTTTTTAAAGGATGTCTTTTTGGCTCCAATAGCCTCCTTCACCTCACCATTTAGCCACACAGGCAGACGTTTGGTTCTCTTCCTACCTTTTTTAATTTGTGAAATACATTTAATCTGAGCTTTCAAGATGGTGTTTTTAAATAGTCTCCATGCTGCCTGTAGACATTTAATTCTTCCAGCTGCTCCTTTAAGTTTCCCTCTAACTAGTTTCCTCATTTTTACATAGTTCCCCTTTCTAATGTTATGTTACCGCAGACACTGGCCAGCTGGATCCCCTGGCCAACCTGTGGAGTGGCACCGCAGTCACTACTAATTGGCCTGGCATATAGAGAAGAATGAACATGCCACCCCCCGCAGTTATTCCCGGTGGGCAGACAGCTGTCTCACTGTCCCCACTTCACAGGCTGGGCCAGAGAACTGAACACACAAGCGGTGAGGGACGTCTTCACTCCTTTGACCACTATAGGCTTTTCGCCTGCAACTCCGTGGTGCTGATGGATCTCACCACTTGGTGGACATGAGGGTACACGTTAGCCTAGATCAGCCCATGATGCATCCCCCTCCTTACTCCAGCTGACGTGTCGAGTAGCAGCTGGCCACTCACCCCGTGGCGGAAGTGTGAGAACATCTGGCGGCCACCTAGCAGGCAGGCAAATCGCAGGCTATTGTGGGCTACTGTCTTGTTTTCACCCTATAAAAAGGAGCATGTCAAGGATTTATTTATTTATTTATTTTATTGCATTTATATGCCGCCGCCTCACGTGTACGGCATCTCAGGGCGGTTTCCAACAGGAAATAAAACAATTTACCACAATATAAAACCAATCTACACTGTCATTAAAACAAATTTAAAACACCCCACACACAAAAATTTAACCCACCCTCCCCTCCCCGCCTCTGAAGGCATGGGAGAACAGTCATGTCTTACAGGCCCGACAGAAGGCCAACAGACTCGGGGCCAGCCGTGCTTTTTCTGGTAGGGAGTTCCACAACCGGGGCCCAGCCACTGAGAACGCCCTCTCCATTGTAGACCCCTGCTTTATGCGGGGGACCTCCAGGAAGGCGCCCCCGGTGGACCGGAGGGTCCGTCCTGAGTCACGGAGGGTGAGGCAGTTCCTGAGGTATCCAGGTCCAAGACTGTACAGGGCCTTATAGCTCAAAGTCAAAACCTTGAATCTAGCTCGGCACATTACAGGCAGCCAGTGCAGTGCACAGAGCACTGGTGTTATGTGCTCTCGTCAGCCCGTCCCTGTTAGGAGATGGGCCGCTGCATTCTGCACTAGCTGCGACCTCCGGGCCAGCGTCAAGGGAAGCCCCACGTAGAGCACGTTACAGTAGTCCAGCCTCGAGGTGATGAAGGCATGGATCAAAGTGGCCAGTTCGGGTCTGGAGATGTACAGGTGCAGCCTCCGCACCAGATATAGCTGGCGGAAAGCCGCCTTTGCCACCACATCCACCTGCTGATCTAGACAGAGACCCGCGTCCAATAACACCACCAGACTCCAAACCTGCTCGGCCATGGAGGGGCGCACCCCCTCCACAAGAGGGGGCAACACCTCCCCCGCTTGGCCTACCACCATTACCTCCATCTTATCGGGATTGAGCCTCAGTCTGCTCTGCCATAACCAACTCGCCACGGCCTCCAAACACTGAGATAGCACGGAGACGGCAGGGCCTGGGTCTGCTGAAAAAGAGAGGCAAAGCTGGGTATCATCAGCATATTGGTGGCAACGCACACCAAACCCTCTCACGATCTCCCTCTAGGGCTGCATATATACATTAAATAATAAAGGAGACAGGATTGAACCTTGCAGAACGCCACAGTCCAGGGCCTGGGAGCTAGATGTTTCTGCTCCCAGGACAACCCGCTGGGTCCTCCCCAAGAGAAATGACTGGAACCAACCAAGGGTGGTCCCAAGCAGACCCCCCCAGGTCACGCAACCATCTCAATAGCAGCCCATGGTCCACTGTATCAAACATGGCCGAGAGATCTAGCAGGACCAGTAGTGTCGAATGTCCTGCATCCATCTCCCGGCGGAGATCGTCCACCAAGGCCGTCTCCGTACCATGGCCAGGCCAAAACCCTGATTGAAACTGGTCAAGAAAACCGATGCTGTCTAGGTGAACCTGGAGCTGCAAGGCCACTGCCCTTTCAATAACCTTCCCTAAAAAGGGAAGGTTAGAGACAGGTCGGTAACTGGTGAGTGCGTCCACATCCAAGGATGGCTTCTTCAACAGGGGGCGCACCATGGCCTCCTTGAGACTGGGGGGCAAACTCCCCTGCCGAAGGGACGCGTTGACAACCCCCGCCCTGGAGGCTTTCACCAACCAGGACGGGCAAGGATCTAATTCACAACTAGTGGCCCTAACCGACCCCAGGATTTCCACAACATCAGCTGGTGTCAC
This sequence comes from Sphenodon punctatus, assembly GCA_003113815.1. NCBI lineage: Eukaryota > Metazoa > Chordata > Lepidosauria > Sphenodontia > Sphenodontidae > Sphenodon > Sphenodon punctatus. The sequence goes on along the minus strand of QEPC01006427.1, from coordinate 2,241,527 downwards.
TTCCTGAAACTCATCCCAGAAAGATGGACCAGACGGCGCCGCCATTACCTCATGCTCAATTTCTACTGTCTCTAATCCAGTGTCGAAGTTGCTCTGAATCCGAGCGAACTTGTCTGCAAAGTAGATGGCAAACTCCTCACAGCCAGCCTGGGACAAATCCCCATCCAAGCGGAGGGAGGCTGGACTGACCAGCCCCCGCACCACTCGGAACAGCTCCACTGGGCGCAACTTTGCAGATGCTGTGAGGGTAGCAAAGAATTCTTTTTTTGCCATCCTCACAGCCTCAACGTAGGACCGCAAATGGGCTCTATGGAGAAGTCGGTCGGATTCAGAGCGAATCCAACGCCAGCGTCACTCTAGTCGCCTGCCTTCCTGCTTCATATCTCACAGCCCCTCATTAAACCAAGTGGCCCTGCGATGTAGAAGTAGGGGCAGCGGACGTCTCAGAGTCACCCTGTCAATGACCTCCCCAAGCAAGATGTTCCAAGCCTGGACGAGTTCATCCACAGAGCGGCTGGCAGAGTCCAGGGTTAACTCCCCCAGGGCCTCCTGGAACCGTTGAGGTTCCATCAGCCTCCAAGGGTGGACCATCCTAACTAGTACCTTCCCCTTCTGGGGGTGACGTACTAAGAGACCGGTCGTAAGGAGGTAATGATCCGTCCATGACAAGGGCATAGTTGTTACATCCCCCACTACCGGATCACCCGCCTCAAGACCAGAACAGAACACCAAGTCGAGGGTATGCCCCCCCACATGGGTCGGGCAGCTAACAACTTGGGACAAATCCATGGTTGCCATGGCGGCCATGAATTCTCGCTCCACCCCCACAAGGCCGGTGTCGGTATGGGCATTGAAGTCCCCCAGGACCAGTGTCCTAGAGGAGCCCAACGCCACCACCGAGACCAGCTCCACTAGAGCGGAGNCCAGCACTCGTGCCCCACTTCGTCCACCAACAGGCAGGTCCTGGGAGGAGCAAGGCAAGGCCTGAAAAAGGACCCCTCAGGTTAGCGTGGTGGTGGTCTGGAGGGTTTAACCGCTCCCCACCGCTGTCATCATTGGGGTGCAGGCCAAGCCACTTCCCAACCGGGGAAGGCACACAGCAGAACTCCACACGGGGACCAGGACCAGCACAGGGTGTGAAGGGAAGGCGTGAGGCAGGGCCAAGTGGAGAACTCCCAGGAAGGGAATGAGGGGGAAAGGGAACACACTCAAGTGGGCCCAGGGCACCACGTGATAGGTAGGAAGGAATACTCTTACTCACAGACACTCTCGCAGACACACTCCCAGTCACTCTCACAGTCTCTCGTCGCAGTCGCACTGATTCAGGCTTTAAGGGATCCAGGCACAAGATAGCAAAGGGGGCCAGTCTCACAGGGCAAGGCTCTGTTCACCGGCAACGCAGCCCTGTGTGTCTGCCCCTTATAAGGGCTGCGTCTGGGCCTTCTGTTGCAGCCGCGCTGAACGCCGCCGGGCGGGGCCCGGGGGCGGGGCTAACGACTTCCGCGTGGCCTGGGAGGGGCGCGGCTTGTCTGTCTTGGCCGCATGCTGGTGTGCTCCGCTGGGGGGCGTGTCCAGTAGTGTTGACAGCGCTGGGGGCGGGGTTGGCTCAGGGGAATTCCCAGCGTCTTCAGGAAGCACGCTGGGGGGCGTGTCTCCACGCTGCGTTGTTGGCTCCTGGTTCCTGCATCCTGCAGGCTGCACTTGCGGGGTTGTGGGGGAGTTTCGGAAGCCGTTCCTCCTGGGGTATTGACCTCGGTGTCCCTGCTTGCCCCACCTCCTCAGGCCCCAGGGCCTGAAGCTGGCCTACTATTCTCCCCCTTGCACCTCAGTTTCTACCCTGCTTGCCTTTAGCCTGCACTCCAGTCTTCCTTCCCAGATGCAGCTGAACTGACCTTATGGTACTGACCTTTGCTGTGGCTCGTTGACAGTGACTTTGCTGAGCCCCGATACTGTTTTTCTTTTCACTGGATTTCATCCCGTTCTGGCCCTGACTGAACTTCTGTATTTTCCTGTGGCTTATCGACAGATTTGGAGTGACCTGATCTGACTAGCGATTGGCTTTCTGATGATGGCTCTTGGATGCTCCTGTGGCAGCGCCCTCTGCTGGCCACAGGTGCAGCAAGCAACCCTGGGTTCATCTCCTGACACTTGGATAACAACCAAGGGCTTAGCTATAATAGAGAAAGGCAGTGCACTTACATCCGGGCCCATGAGTGGAGGGGAGGGCACACTCCCTAGTGCAGCTGCGTCCCCTGCTACTGGTAAGGTGGTAGTGGTGGGTCCCATTCCATCTTTTGCACCAGGGCTCATTTGAACCTACCTACTCCCCTGCTAGCAACACACACATTAAGCTTTGAGATGTCACTACACTAAATTTTATGTACAAAGAGTAGATTGTGTTTTATCATAAGGCCATTATAATTTAGTTCCAAGCTATTCCCTGTTAGGGACTAGAACACAGAGGCCTCACAGAAGTAGTGATGTGTAGAACAGAACTGTCTTCTGCAGAAAAGACGTGAACTTTGTGACTAACAGGAACAAACTTAAGAGCTGCCATGGGGTTGGGGGGTGAGGGGCTAGACCAGGCCAGTACCTTTAGTTATGTGTTACCAAATCCTGCTTCACTGGAAAGCACCAACATGAGTCCTGTGTATATGGTGTCTGGAGTGCCGCCTTTTTATTCAATAAGAATGGGTTGTGAATGTCTCTAATAGCTATTCTTATTTTCACACTTCAGGAGCTGCTCTAGTGCCAATAGTTCATCATCTCATTCTAGTTCTCAATACTTGCGGTTCCTGCTATTAGGCAGTGAGTGCAATGACCTATGAGAGTGTTGAAATAACCGGCAAATGACACACAAAACCAGTGAAATTACATGTTATTTCAGTACTATCTCTTTCATCAGCCACCTATTACCGAAGCAGTCTTAGTGGGTTGCCACATTCTCCTGTTCCTAAGAACGGTTGCCACTGCTTGCTGTCACAATTGTTAATATGTCTGTGAATAGGAGTGTCCCATTCACGTTCTCCCATTCTCCTGCATAAGAGCCCATTGCTGAGATGTAACTTTGCTGGGGAAAGAAACAAACACAAGAGCCCTGCTTCAAACCAGAAAATCAAATGAGGAGGAGCAGACACTTAACTCAGTGTTGCCAATTCATGTCATTTTATTTTCAGTCTCAAGATATCTGGAATTTTTCTTAAAACCCCATCTCCATAAGTCATGAATCACAGCTTTCTAATTCATTAAAAAGGAAGTTTCTATCTTTCATAGCCACATAGAAAAGTTTGAAAAGGTGAATCAAGAGGTTGAAAGCTAGAAGACAGACAGAAGTAACACAAATTTGGTTAAATTCTTAAAATGTCATTATTTTTCAGCTCATTTCATTTTGGAGGGTACAGGATCCTGACTCATGATTTTTAATCTCCTGGTGTGGACACGATTCCCAACTTGTTCTCTCATACTGTAGATGAAAGATTTGGACTCCAACTGGACCACTGGGGTTTGGCTCCCTTTTTAATTGTGCTTTGCTTTGGAAATGGCAGAGGAAAGTACACATCAGAAGCGTACGGTGCTGTCTTCTCTCCCAATCCCAACATGGGGGCATGTGCTCTTTCCACCATGCAAGACCTTTTAACAATATGGGAGCAATAATATGGAATGAAGAAACAATGGCTGAGGAAGGTACAGGTTGTGTTCACATGAAAACATGCAGTTTGTGGTTGTTTCCCTCCCTCTTCTCCTGTTATACCCAGGTAAAGTAACCCATTCCCCTCGGGTAAAGTATCACAAGCCTATACGCTTACCTCACAGCTAGTGGGAGGGGGAGAGCGTATCAATGCATGATTCAGGAAGTCACATTGAACAGAAGACAATAGAAAGAAAACTGGTGACCACAGCAACAGCAGGCCAGACCTGGCCTCAAGGGACTCTGGGATGCTTATGGAAATGACTGGAGGACTGCTTACCACAAATACTTGAAGGGATGGGGGCAAGAAAACCTTGTGGTAAATAACCACACACTAAGCCAAAGAGGCCTTTGTGGTTGCAAGTTGTAACCAAAAGCTTTACCACAAACTGTTTAGCTGCATGGAAGTTAACCTCAGGGTAGAGGAGATTTACTTGGGACTTAAGTGTTTTTTGTAGACAAGATCTAGTTCTGATCAATCTCTTTCATCCCTTCTTAGCTGTTGCTCAAAAACAAATTATTTACAGCCATTTTGGACTTTGACCTAATACACCGTTTAAGAGAGCGACCTTGAATTTTATGCTACTTCATTAGGCTTCAGCTCAAGTAGTGACATGAAAGAAAAAAAGGTGGATGGCAGGAAATCCCATGATATGTTTATACTTGTGGTGGTATCAGAGAAGACTGCCAATTTCAGTCTTAGGTGTGAAGGATGTAACCTTGAAGTCCTGATTTGTCTGTTCAACTTTCCCATACTAGTTTGGCAGAAAGCAAAGACCGTAGGTGTTATCCTGGGTAAATAACTCACCAAGGTATAAACCACCAAAGCCATAATCTTCAAATTACTTACTCCGGAATATCCCCATTGAAAGCAATTCAGCAGGACTATTTGGAGTAACTGGTTTGAGGATTGCAGCCTCTAAAGTGGAAGCAGGCTATTTGAATTTTGTTGCCTTTCCCATTGGCAATCTACCTGCAGATCTTGGCAGTTCTTAAATGCCCCTGAACTTATTCACCCAACAGTTTTTGAGAAAAAATGTACAGTCTTGGTTATTTTGATGCAATGCAGAGGCCACATGCTTCAGTCTTGTCTGAATGAGTGCAATTCTTAGAATTGAGCTTCTGATGCAAAATGTGCTTGTGGAGTCAAGATTAGCTGTCTGTGAACATTCTTGACTATTTCCTTAGAATCTGATGTTTGTGGAAACATTCCTGCCTATACATTAATTTGCTAGAATATTCATGAAGGTTGATACAGAGAACTGGAGGAAAACTGAAGTAGAAGCAATTGAAGAAAAACTACTTCAGCACCTGAACACAAGATTCTCATCCCAACCTATCTCCTCTGTTTCCTTCCTTCCCCTCAAAGAAATCACGTTATCCTACTACAGTGATACTCAGTTCAGAGCTTTGAAACAGTAGATGGCTCTTGTGAAGTCCAGTATCCTGGCTGGAGCTGCTCTCACTCTTACAGCAGGAAAGCTTCCCCTACAGAGAACCTTGCATGCATCAGGTGGGTTGGTGCTAAGCCAGGCCACTGGAAGCACTGGGATCCGTAGTGTGCATAAAGCAGCATGGGGAATGCTAAACAAATATATTGGTACCACTAGGGTCCTTCCTCAAATCTCTGAACAGCTGGAAGAACAGGAAGTGGTAAGGAAACAAGTTCAACTCATCCTAGAAGTTATGGATGTCATATTAAACAGATGGCAGTAAACACATGAGCTCAACAAGTAGCCCCAATACATGCATCTCCAAATAACCACTACGTTATTCTTTGTTCTACTCCAAACTGGGGTCCCTTATGTTAATCACACAGAAAGAGAAAGCCCATGTCCCAAGAGCTTACAGTCTAAAAGTCATGGAGAAAAGGTGGAAGCATTATTTCTCCCATTTTACAGTTTGAAAACTGAGGTGCAGAGAAAATACGTGACTCGCCCAGGTTCACATACAGGAAATCAGTGCTAGAGCTGAGGACCAAACCCAAGTCTTGCAAATCCCAGCCTCAAAGGAGAGTTATACTTATGCACACACTTTGAAGCTGTGGAACTGTGTATTCCAGAAGGCACCATTTAGAATCATAGAATCTTAAGAGTTGGAAGGGACCTCAGAGGTCATCTAGTCCAACTCCCTGCTCAATGCAGGAAATCCACAGCTACAGCATTTCTTTTAAAAGGTTTGCACCTGCCTCACTGGAGAATCACTAACACTCCTAAAGAGATGCTGATGCTTTTGGAAAACATTGTTTTTTTGGAAACAAGATTTGCATTTGTCTTGTTTTCTGTGTTGCTCTTGTTCTTTTATTTTGTGACCATTTTCATGAAAACAGGGCGTTTGTTTAGAAGTTCATCAGATCCCGCTGCTTCTCCCCTCACCAAAGTCCTAATTCTTCTGTGTTTGTCACATCAGAAAGTCAAACCATTTCCATTTCAACCAATTGTGAAGTCACTGGTGGGGTAATGTCACTTTCAGAGGCGAGGGAAGATAAGTAGCTCTAAATTATGAACTCTTAAGAAAGAAATATCCTTTTAAATGCAAATAACTTTAGTAATGAACAACAAGGAGTAGAAACACAAAAATATGTGGAATAGATATGATAGATATGTGGGATACTTTGGGGTCTCTGATTGCTCCTGCACTTAATAGGTAGCTTTTATCTACACCTGATAAGATGCTTGCAGCTCTTTCTCTCCAATGTATGTCCTGTGCCTTTGTGTCCCCTGGATTATGATAATGTTTCCCCATGTAAAGACTGGTGTAGTGGCTAATGGTGCAGTGCTTGGACTGGGAGGGAGGAGGGTACCCCAGTTTTAGTCTCACCTTAGCCAGAAACTCACCTGGTGACCTTGGACCAGGCTATTCTCTCAGCCTAACCTACCTCATAGGGTTGTTGTGAGGATTAAAAAGTTGTGTTAGTTATATAAAGCACGCCGAGTGCCATGGCAGAGGGGTGCTATATAACAATAAAGATTATTATTCAGAATCCATTGTTGTCTAATGAGGTTGTCCACGTAGTTCTGGTCTTTTGGGACCATTGTGCTAATTTCTCACTTGCCTTTCCATGCAATTGATTGTAAGCTGCTCTGAGCCATTATGGGAAGGGTGGCATACAAGTCCGAATAAATAAATAAATTCAAGCTTTTGATTTTGATCTATGAAGGCAAAAAAGGTTTGGGTCTTGGCTGTGAGACACAACTTCTGCTCATGAGCAACTATGAAGGTGAGATCTACTGGGGCATTTTGCCAAACATTCCCTAGATCTAACCATTTTTAAGTACTTTCATACGTTACAATTGCCATGTGGTAAGGCTTGTAGAAAGCTGCGTGTCATACTGCACCACAGATTAATTTGTTATATACCACATAGGCCGTTTTTACACGGACGGGGGTGGGGTGTGTTTTGGTGCCGTTTCACTCCCTTAGCGTAGGCTGCCCCCTATCTTATCACTACAATTCTTCTCCACTGGGGCTGAAGCAATAATGGGTTTTCATTCTCGTGAGAATCTTGCAGTCATTGAGAACCATTACTAAGATCTTGACATGTTTTCAGTAATGGTTCGAGATCTAAGCGAGAGTCTCACCAACGCTGACCTCCGGGGATGCGTGCATTTATCAGACCAAAACCAACCTGGGCTCGCCCAGCCGCTTTGGTGACTCTAGATAACATCGGGCCAATTGCACACACCCATGACGGCAACGACGCATTTGAAGTCTGCCCTATCAACTTGCGATGGTACTTTCTGTGCCTACCATGGTGACCACGGGTAACGGCGTCGGGGAATCAGGATTTGATTCCGGAGATGGAGCCTGAGAAACGGCTACCACATCCAAGGAAGGCAGCAGGCGCGCAAATTACCCACTCCTGACCTGGGGAGGTAGTGACAAAAAACAACAATACAGAACTCTTTCGAGGCAATATAGCCAAGGGGGGCACAATGAAGAGGACGTTCTCAGTGGTTGCACCGCGGCTGTGGAACTCCCTCCTGGAGGAAGCTCAACTGGCCCCGTCTGCTGGCCTTCTGCCAGGCCTGTAAGACCTGGCTGTTTGTCCAGGCCTTCGGGGAAGGGAGTGGGGGTAGGGGTGGGGGAGATGGGTAGTGGGCGGGGGGTTGCGTTAGAGAGGGTTTGGGTATGGGTTATTTTAATCGGAGGGTTTTAGGCGGTTTTATTTGTATTTTAGTTATGTGTTTTATAATGTTGTTAGCCGCCCCGAGATGCTTGTAGTAGGAGGGGGCAGCATATATATTTTGTGATTTACTGTGTACTGTATGCTGTGTACCACGTTGGTCCTGGTAATGTGCATGCGCAAAATGGCCACTGCAGCTGTTCTGCACATGTGCAGCCCTCTGCCAAGATGGCAGTGGCAATATCGCCATCATTTTGGAAAATGGCAGCCTCTATGCCGACGACACTCAACCCTATCTCTCCACACCCTCTCTCTCCCTCTATCCAATCTCGTAACACAAACTGCACCTCTCACATCTCTGCCTTGATATCTTGCCGTCAACTCAAACTTAATATGGGCCAAACTGAACTCCTAGTCTTCCCACTGAAGCCTTCCTCTCCCTCTTCCTTTGCAATTTCCATTGACAGGGTCACCATTCAGCCCGTCCCTCGGGCACGTAGCCTGGGCCTCATCTTTGACTCTTCCCTCTCCTTTAAACCTCAAATTGAATCTGTTGTCTCTCCCTAAGCAACATCACTAAGATCCATCCTTTCATCACTGTTTCCACTACTAAAACCCTAGTCCATGCTCTGGTTATCTCTCGTCTTGACTATTGCAACCTCCTTCTCACTGGTCTTCCCTGCTCTCACCTTGACAACCCCCCCTCGCCTACTAAAAACTCGGCTGCCAAGTTATTCCACCTCACTTGCTACTGCGATCATGTGAAGCACCTCCTCTCTTATCTCCACTGGCTCCCTCTACCTGAATTCATTCAGCACAACCATCTCATCTTTACCTACAAAGCTATTCATGGCCTGGCCCCGCCTCTCTCTACACTAGACTCCCACTACACTCCCGTCCAAAAATTCTGCTCCTCCTCTACCACCAGCCTCACTTGCTCACAGCTCTGCTGCTCCTCAAAGCATGTTCACCTGTTCTCCTTTCCTGCTCTCCATGCCTGGAGCTCCCTCCCAACCTTGAAATCCCTTCTGAAAACCTACCTCTTCCATCAGGTCTTCCCTAGCTCCTCCACAGTCCCCTTCCTTCCATGATTTAACTACATAACTAAGCCAAGAACATGTACCTGCAAACCTCACGCCTTTATGAATGTATCCTCATCTTTCCCTTTGTTGTCCCCAACCCTCGTCTCCCCTCCCTTGTCTTTCTTAGATTGTAAGCCCCTTGGGGTAGGAACCCTGTCTATTTTCAACAGTTGTAAAGTGTCAGGTACAGGCACTATATAAATACTTACTACTAATAAATACTCCCTGTTTAAAAGAGAGAGAGAACAACATATACTGAGAGAGGGATCTGAGGAAAGGACTATTATTGGGTTTACTTGTAGCCTATGAGATGGGGTGAATCAGAAAATCATCATGTCCAAGTCTTGACTGAGGGAGCAAGGGTGCCAGTAATAGAGCCAGAGCAGCAAGTGTCATAGAGCCCCCTCTGACAGCTCTCAACTCAAATTCACTTCTTCAGCTTGACTTTCAGAACTGAAGAGTGACCTTTCTCCCCTCACGCTTTACTCGGCTTGCTTGTACTCCCCTTTCAACAGTGACACAGAGACAGTGGAAGCCATGCGGAGACTGTATCTGATTATCTTTTGAAAAACCCCAAGTACCCTGGTTTGTCCATCCAAGAGATGGGAAAGAGCCAATAAATTTTATCCAAACCCTTTGTCCCTTCACGTTTGGGTAAACAAACCAAGATTCTGCCACTTGTGGTTTTACAAAATTTCCTTGTCTGGTTTTTGGGTCTGCAAGAGCAAACCCCAAACCCAACCCATTTCTCACATAGATTCTAAAGTCATATAAAACATACTGGCTGTTCAAAAATATGGTCGTTCCCAGGGGCAAAATGGTCATTGCACAAAACTCTGAGTTCTGGCACTGCTAAAATGTGAGGATAAACTAAATAAACCTGGCTTAGCCAAACACCAATAGGAAATACTTTGGACTGACCCAAAGTATCTTTAAGCCATGGACAATCCACCGCCAGGGCTCAGACAACTGAGTACAGTGTTTGCCAGTAGTCGTCAATGAAGAAGGATTATTATCTGTAAACACAGAAGAGGGAGACAGCCCCATAGCCAAGAGCACATCTGCACACCAGTGCATTAATCTGTTTGCAATAAGATGCTGGTATAGGGGATTATAGAAATGCTTCTCATGAAAGAACCGAGCATGACCTTGCCTTCATATTCATAACTTCAACAACAGAAAAGAGTCCAGGCCAGACTGGCTGGTTCTGAAATGGACCGTTAGAGCAAATAGAAGGGTGCAGAACCATGCAGTCTCCCTAATTCCTTCCTTTGCACCTGGATAAAAGGATTTTATCCAGCTGCAAGGGTTCTCATTTTCTATTTCTAAGAGAGGACTTGAAGAGAAAGGTATACAATGAAAACTCACAAGTGGAATGGCTTTGGGGCAAGAGTTTTCTGAGGCCCACTGCCCCCTGTTTTCACTTAAGGAAGCCTGTGTTCAGAATAACTCAATTAGCAGAGATTAGTTTGTTGGTTAATCCTAGCACCTCGCGGGAACATTCCTCTCAAGCATCAAGTGATCTTGTCCAACTGATGGCCTCAGTCTGAGAGACACAGAAGTCAAGCAAAAGAAGTGGTGCTGCAGTTAGGACTGAAGTGCAAGGACAGAGCTGTGTGGGACACACAGCAGGAATAGCAGAGGGTTCTCCAGGTCGAGACTGAAAATATGTTAATATAGATGTGGGAGCTCAAAAATGCGGTGCATATAAATGATGGGGTTGCTGCTCTAAGTGTTTACTCCCACTGCAGCAGCACATTTGCACAGAAAATCACTGGACCTGTTTAGTTTCTTTAACCAGCTTTGTGCTCTTATTTACAGAGTTAGTGCTTACAGTTCCCTTTAAATCTAGGTCTCTCTCTTTGATCAGACAATTCAATCTCTCTCTAATGGGGCAGGGATTCCCACTGGAGGCAAGAGTCGAGCCTCATTTCTCCTCTAGTTCTGGATGTTGGTTTCCACGAACTCAACTGAAGAGTGCTGTCTTTTTGGATCATTCCATCTCCCAGTTCTGATTTGCAAGAGCCTGGTGTGGCTCAAAAGCTTGCATAACTTCACCAACAGAAGTTGGTCCAATAAAAAATATCATCAGAACTTCTTTGTCCCCATCCTTTAGCATTGGCACTTTTAGCTGAGATCAGGTAAATGCTCCTTCTGCATTTCTGTGACAAAAATGCAGATCTGAGCAAGCAAGAGTCAGGAGAATATTCCTGATGTCATAAAGTTCATTGTGTGGTGCAGAGCTGCTGCAATGGTCTTCTACACTGTCCCCACTGCAGCCCAGGTCTTAGGAGTGGCATCTAATGGGAATGAGAAGGGGCATAACCAAAGTGCCTTTACTTCACATACCTTTTACTGGTGCAGAACTTGCAGGGAGCCATTGAAACCAAAAGTAAATCAGCTCTGAGAAGCTAGCTAAGACCTGGATAGCCTGAGAATACAAGGAGCACAACAGCAACTTAAAGCCAACTTCATCCATGACCATGACCCTCCATTCCTCTCCAGGTCACAAAGATGCAGAGAACCAGAAACTCACTCTTTCAGAAGAGGGGGTGTCAAGTCATTATATTAGGACTCTCCTTGACCAAAAAAGAACCCCATGAAACTCTCCTCTGTTGGAAAGAAAATCAATGTCATGCATTGGAAAGTGGAGGAGTGGTGGTCAATGACATGGGTAATGGGGCAATTATAAAACACACCCCATAAAAAAGAAAAAAGGAGGACAGAGTAAGGTAGCTCAATATTCACAGTCACAGAAAGTTATGGTGTGGCGTGGAGGTAAATCAGTGAGTCTCAAGTGTGGCCAGTAAAGATTTCGTGTCCAGCCACCATAACCTTTGTCATAAAAAACACTTCTTTAAAAAATGAAGTAGTAATTTATTTTGTGGTATTATTAAAAGAGCATATTGTCCTTTACATCGAAGAGATTTATTTCATTGCCATGATGCTTCCAAATAGCCCCTACAATATTTTAACAGTCAAAACTGAGGCCAGTCTGAATTGGCTGAGCCACTAAGCTAAACAGCACAAATGGCAACTCAAGAGCATGTGAAGAAACGATGGTTTAGAAGTCACCTTTGCATTCTCCCAATCCTGGTGTAATTCTGGGTAGGCCAGGACTCTTGTTCTCTGGTACAGCAGCTCAAATAAACCAAACCTATCTCCATGGTTTTTCCTAGTCCAGCGGCAATCCCAGTTATACCCTGTTTTCCCTGCGCTGCTGGGACTGGCGAGCAAGTGATGCAAGCACCACATACCAGCTCTGATGATTACTCTCACACTGAAACAACCCACTCTGACCAAGTGTAACCATCTTTAACTCCAGAATAAAACAGCAGTACAGCAGGAGGCTGGAGTGAGAGATCATTCCTTCTGCTGCATCAAAATCAACCTCACTACTATATGCCCTGGTTCTTGGGCTAGCTTGTATTTAACACATGCAATATAATTTCCTTCCATCCCTTAAGAAATCACTCGACAGTCTTAACAGGTTTTACTGTAAGGGTGTTTTTCTTCACATTCATCTTAAAATTTACTTTTCCCATCAATTCCAGCATATATAATAATGCTCTAGCAAACAAAACCCATGTAAGAGAAATGGCTTTCTTTTTAAATCTTTCTGAAACATTAAGTTGCCCCCAGCATAAAGTTCATTTCTTCAAAGCAGAATGGCTCTTTATATTATGTCCTTTATTTTGCCCCTATCAGAAAATAAGAAAGGAAGAATATGAATTTTCTCCATGACTTCATCAGCTGCCCCCTGCTGATATAACTCATCCCAGCTAACCTTTTTGTGAACTCCTAGTTTCTTATGTTCTCCCATCAACTCAGGAATGGAAACCTGGACAGGAATCAGTTAAGCAAGGGCTTGCTATGTAACAAGTTGCAGCTTCACACCCAGCACGAATAACACTTCAAAGTGTAAAACGCAAATTTTATCAAGCTTTTTCTTCCCCAGCGACTATAAGAAAAACACTCTTTGTTTGCTGAGAAAGAATCGTCTTTCTCTTCCATTTCTTTTTTCTATCAAACATTTCATTTCAGCTGCCCCTTCCTTCTTTCAGCTTGGGACTTGGGCTAGCAATGCAGAATCACAGGCAACTCAACAACAAAATGTCCTTTCTTCCAACCAAGGTAATTGCAACCTTAAAATCCTCCATGTATTTACAGCAGAAACATGTTTCCCCTGGAGGATGGGACTATCATCGAGTGGAATATTTCATTTAATAAGCCTCTTCTGAGGTATAAACTAGCTTGGTGTTGTTTTTTTCCTCCTTCAGAGCAAAGGACAAAAAGATAAAAATCAGCTGCTGCAGTGCTACGTTCCCCTTACTGCGAAAATTAACTCTTACCCAGCCCGTAAAGGTTTTTCCTGGGGTGCTAGAAAGCTGCATTTCTTGGGGATGAGGGAGCTTTTTGAAAAGCATTTTTACTGCATTTGTTCCACCATCTCACCCTCCCTTTAGAAGCATCTTCATTCAAAAGCACTGCAACCACCCGACAGTACTTTGATAGCAAGAATAACAGCTATTGCATCTAATGCATGAGACATGCATGCTAGGTAGCCACATTCTGGCCAAATCAGTCATTAAGAATCACATTTTGCTGTTTACTGCTGTTTCAGAGGATCAGAACCTCAAAGGCAACTCCAGATTTCTAAATGCATCTGCTGTCTGAAAACAAATTCTTCCATTTACATCATAACAGTGGCGTCTCTAGAAGCTTTAGTTGGCTGGGGTTATGACAAAATAGGTGCCATAACTGACACGATAACTTGCTCCCTTGAGTCAAGATACACATTGGGTAAAAACAGATGTGGCAGTTCCCTGGCCCGGGGTGAGAAACCACAGCTGACACGGCCAGGGCCATGTTGGGGCACCAGACAATCATGCCCGTGGCAGGAGAGCCATTCCGCCACCCACATGACCTGGGTAGGACAGGCATCTCAACAAATGGGTGGGTGGGCAGCTCGGGCCCTGCTCTTCTCCCAGCCCCCTGCTTCCAGCTATGATGGACAGCCATGATCATGGTGATCCAGTCATGGCAGGTCAGAACAGACGTGCTGGCCTGCTGTGGCCTGTGTTCGCCCATGTGGGCAGCCCTTAACCAGGGCTGTGACTTGGAGATTTTCTGAGGACACAGCCTGGATTAGTCACCTACCCACCCTGGGGCACTCCTGGGCTAATATCTGGTGGCGTCAAAACAGATGTGCTGTTGGCTTCCAGGCTACAGGAGGCTACCGTCATCGTCTGTTTTTACCCTCAGAGATGAAGTTTTTCCACGTGCAGCAGGCCTGCACCACTTCAAACCTCACTTCAATCTCACTTAAACCTATCTTGAGGTCTTAATTGGTGTACAAGCCTTGTTCAGGCTGGAATTTCATCCTAAGAGATCACATGCCTATGGTTAAAGCACCATGTTTAGAGATCAATAAACGTCAAATGAACAGGGATGCAACCCTCCACCCCCTCAGAAATAAGGACAATGGGAAATAAGGACCCATTCATTCTTTTAATTGACTACATTTCAAACACTGAGAAAAAGAGTCACCCTCACGTCACCAAATTACTGTTAAAAATAAGGACACAATTCAAAGTCCAGTGAAAAGAAAGTGAATCTTTACATTGACTTCAATGGGCTCTGGATGAGGCTCACCACTTGGAAAATCCCTGTATTAAAGCCACCTGTGGATTTGCAAACTTCTGTTTATGGTGAGACATGGCTTAAAGTCCATCGTTTCAAACATGAAAAGAAACATTTGAATCTGGAGATATATTTAAAATACTTATTACTTCAGTTCAGAGCTTGAGAGGAACAGAACAACTACATAGCATACTGTTAGTGGTTACAATGGCAGATGCAGAAACCTAGCACCATTCCGGAATTAAACATGGGAGTAATCAAGGCAGGGGCACTGTGTGTGGCAGGTGATGCTTGCCAAAAATATCTTCTCCATTTTAACTGCCTTTTTTATTTTTTACTGAGTCCTTTTTTGAGGGTCACTTGACATCAATACTAATGGTGATCAATCCAAGTCTACAGAAAGATATTAAGATATCTCTATTCTGCTTCATCATAGAACATTCCAGGTTTAGAGTGTGGTTGCTGCATTGCTTCCAAGAGAGACAAGAGACAAAGTAGTTTAGATAATACCTTTTATTGGACCGACTTCTGTTGGTGAGCGTGTGCAAGCTTTGGAGCTTCATAGAACACTTCTCAGGCAGGTAAGAACTTCTGTGAAGCCGGTATGTATACACAGGCCAACAGAAGTTGGTCCAATAAAAGTCTATTGTCTTTGTAGCAGGGTCATGCTGGGTGTCTGAGCCTGGCCCTTTAAGAGGAGGTAGCACTGGTCTGGAGTGTGTAGCCACTAGGGCTGATGCGGCAGCAGCTTTTACTGCGCCGCGATTCCGTTCCGCCATTTCGGAATTGCCCACGCCACACCGCGACTTTTCTGCGGATATTCCGCTAATTCCGCCGGAATTCTGCAAATTGCGGAAAAATCACGGAAAAATCACGGAAATTGCGGAAAACCACTATTCCGCTATTTTGTGGCGCTGGTGGAATTGCGGAAATAGCGAAAATGTCATGTTTCCACGATTCCACTAAGTTGTGGAATTAAATAAGCAGAACCGCGGAATGAAACCGCGGAATGAAAGCCTCTGCCATGCCGTTCCACTAATTGCGGAAACACTGTTTCCGCCGGAAATAGCTACCACTGCGATATTCCGCTACAGCCCTAGTAGCCACTGAGCAGCACAGGATGGCACCGTGAGGAGCCTCAGCTGGACTACCTTCCAAAACCTAGCACCTGAGTACTTGGGCGTGTCTGCTGAACCAGCCAGAAGGTGATGGCTGAGCCTGAAGCTCAGTATGGGGGAAGCTTTTAGTAGAGGCAGGAGCCAGGGATGGATTGTACCTGGCCAGCATAGCCTGAGGGAAGGCTCTACCTGAAGGGTCTACCTGAGGGCTACAGCGGGATGACTGAGCCAGTAGCCTTAGCCTGCTAGAGCAGAGACGCACATCCTGGTTGCAGGAGGGACTGTGCCTGACCAGGAGTGGCGCTACCTTCAGGGTACTTGAAGAGACTATGGAGGTTTTAGTACCTAGCTGGGAAAGACTGTGCCTGGCCAGGCCTAACCAAAGGAAGAACCAACCCCTGAACCCTGTATGTGGACGATAATAAAGGACTTTGGTAAGCTCTCGCGGGGGCTGGCCTCAGTGGGGTGTGAATTCTGAGAGAACTTACCCCGAGGCCACATGCCCTGTTACAGTCTTAACTACTGTAGGGGCAATCCAATGGCCCATGTACGCCACCCACAGGCACCGCGCTTAGGCCAGAATGTGAGTGCTCAGGTGCACATGCATGCCGTGCGTATGCGCACACGAGTCCATGCGTTCTGGCCTGAGCGCGGCGCCTGCAAGTGGTAAATGCGGGCCGCTGAATTGCCCCCCGTGTGTCTTGTCTCTCAAAGAACATTCCACTCATTATGAGAGTCCATCCAACACATTTCAAGATTATTACTAGGCTTGTAGTCTACATGTAGGCCAGTATCACATATGTGACCCTATGTTTCTCCGTGACACATGCTACCAAAGATGGCAAGAAAAACAGCTTTTATAGCATCTAAAAGGATTCCTTCCAGGGAAAAAATCCTCCATAGAGATCATTAATTGTACCAGTTCTCTTACCTGTAGTATCTGGACTGAAGGTAGGTTGAACACACAGCTTTAGACACGTGGCTTGCTGAACCAAAATCTATTACCTTGACCCTGTACGGCTGCCGGGATGGGTCTACTAACATGATGTTCTCTGGCTTGAGATCTGCATGGATCAGTCCCAGGCTTTTAAGTTTCATTAGGGCCGTGGCTACCTGCTGAAGGATTGGCCGGATGTACTTAAGGGGCAAAGGGCTGAACTTGTTTTGCTTTAAAAAATCATAGAGGTTCTGCTCCAACATCTCAAAGACCAAGAAAGTATGATTCTTGTGCTGGAAGCACTCGTAGGCTCGGACAAAGTTGTAGTCATCTGCACTTTCTGTGCTTAGCCGGGCCAGGATGCTCACTTCAATCTGACCTTGCCGGGCATATGAAGGGTGGTTCTTTAGGATCTTGATGGCCACAATCTCATTAGTGCCACGTTTCCAGCATTTCACCACTTGCCCAAAGGTTCCCCGGCCAAGAAATTCTAATACTTCATATGTGTTGGTCATTGAACACAGCACTTCATGTTGTACCAGCTGGTAATCGCCTTCACTGTTGGAGCCACTGTTTTTGGATGTGGCAGTAGATGTGGTGGCAGTGGCTACCGTGGCGCCACTGGCATTGTTCTGAATCATTGGTGGATGCTCTTCAATGATCTGTACGCTGCTCGTGTTCTCAATTTCCTCACTTTTGCGCTTAAGTCCACATTTTTGGTAGGTGTCTAGAAGGCTCACAGTGCTTCGACGCATCAGGTTGTGTGGTCCGCCCAGTGCTTGCCCAGACACTGCAACCACACCAGAAGTGCTATTGGCAGATGTCACCACGATGTGCCCCGTGCTGGCTGGAAAGATGATGGTCTGCTCGTAAGGGATACTGGGATTGGGAATCTGGAGGGAGGCGTTGACGGCTGCTGCTGCTTGGGAAGATGGCACGTTCTTGCTCTGACTGTAGACTTTGCTGTGTGTGCCGTACCCGGTCATATCCCAGTTAGAACTCGGTTCCACTTTCAGTTTCTTCACGCTACAGAAGGCACTTGATTGAAGGGTGTGAGGGGAGAAAACTTGCACATGCGAGGCCATACCTGCAACATAACATTGAAGGGAACGATAGTGTCAGCATACTCATAATCAGCTTCTGTCATCAACACAATTGGGCTAGTAGAAGCCCCAAATAAGTTTCCATTTTACACATATTTTCTAAACTCCCTATTTGTTTAAATTCTAACTAGGAGATAAAAACTGGGGGGAACTCTCAGGCACAAGAAGTCTTAAGCATCATATTCAGTCGAAGGAAAATACCATATAATAAAAGAAGGTGTCAGTGATGACTCAGATATACGTACTGAGTCAGCTATACATACTAATAACCAGCCACTATTCTCTTTTTAAATAACAATAAACACATTTTTACTTCATGCCACTAAAGTCCCCTCTGTTACCATGTCTCTAGCGATTACATTAAGGGTTCAATTCTTTGCCATTTAAGCCAATGGCAAAACTCCCATTTATGTTAATAGCAGAGGACTGAGTCCTGAGGATGTTGAAGGGACAGCAAAGTGGGGTATTGGACTTGTCATTTACCTCTAATGTCTCAACTTCAGATCCTGTCACAGTGAAGTAGTTTGGTGGGTCTCATTTTAATCTCCTCTTTGTTTGTACACATTATAAAAAACACTAAACCACACACAGTTCCTATTTGATAGGGGTACAGGAGGATGGAAATAGCAGGTGGTACAATATGTCTCTGAAATAAGGAGAACTGGGAAGTCAGCGTGGGTACCCAAGACTGAAATAGCTGTTGACGACAATGCAGTCAGAATGGAAGCCCCTTGCCAGCTCTGCACGTGGGCATCTTGTCTGCCTGCATTACACATGACTCTAGCTCATGCTATCACTTCCCTTGGTTTCATAAATCACTATGGATCAAATTCTTCTTTCATATGCTGCCTTCTCAGTACCTCACTCCCAGGGAAATCGATGGTGCAGCGAGGCACAGCCAAGTGGAGACACTGGCCCTTTAAGTGAGTAGCACCTAAAGGTGTGAAGGTACTACTTGGGGTTCAGGTGCTCTTAGGAGTAAAAGAGAGTGCCTGATTGTCTAGCACCTGGGCTTGAGTGTGGCTGGGAGAGCCACAAGCCTTATGAGAAGGCCTCAGGTCAGATAGGAGTGTTTGAGGAGACAGGAGCCGGGCGTTGGGTTCTGTCTCTGGACAAACCCTGCTTAGAGGGCGCTGCCTGAGCTGGAGGGTTTGATGGGCTGCAGGAGCAACTGCTGCCTGGCCCAGAGCTGAAAAGGAATTCAATTGAATGGACTTTTGTCTGGCTCTTTGCAGAGGTGTTAAGCTTTGTCTCTCTCCCTTGCATGAAGTGAGTTTCCAGTTCTTAGCTTTTCCATTACATGATTACATGAAGTGAGTTTCCCATTCTCAGTTTTAACATTACATACATGTTTAACCTTTAGCTTTGGATATTTGTTAGACCTATAGTCCAGTATCTCTTTGTGACACTGTGGTACTGAGACAGACTGTGAGAGGCATGCATCTGGCCTGAGGAGGGACACACTGCCCAACCAAAGGGGCTTGAACAGCGAAGCCCTAGGCCTCAAGGGTATGGACAGTGTATGTATAGATAAACTGTATAATGGTGATGAGACACTGGAATGTGAAATAAAAGACACTTGAGTGAGATTCCCCTGAAGAGTGTAACTTAAAGCAGAAATGCAAGCTCCCCCTTGCCCCTTCTCACTAACGGTTGCAGATACATATATCTTTAATAAACAAGAGTGACTAGCGGGAGGGGGGGAAAAAGAGACAATATGCTGAGCTGGCACCATCATTTAATTTTTAAGAGCAAACATAACCTTGACTTGTTTTCAACTTTCAAAGAAAAGTTGAAGGTTGGGTGAATGCCTAAGTAACAGAAACACAGCAAAATCAACAACACAAACATGGAAGATCTGAAGCATCCTCTCAGACGGATGCAGTTGAAAGTATCTTTCCTGATCATTTTAACAGAAGCTAGTTATCCTCTACGTTCCCCATCCCCCAAATCTTCCAAAAATCCTGGTATAGTCATACGTGCAGTTAATTTATAGTTTTAAAGCTCTTTTGCACAAAAAATATAATTCAGTTTAAGCAAATACACACAAACCCCTTTCAGTCTGAACTCAGCAATAGTGGAGGTGAGCTGGAAATGTATTCTGCATTAGTTACATGTAAATGGCCAAGACCCTGAGCACTCCAGTTTGTGCCAGAATCCCTATGTTCACCCAGTTGCAACAACCATGGTTGCTTTTAAAGCAAGAGAAGAGTTAAAGAAAAGCCGCCTTAGAAAAAGGGAGTAACTAAACGCCAGCCTATTGCCAGAACCTGCTGTGTGAAGCCCTGTAAACACCAGCAATGAAGCAGCATAAACAACACTGGGCTCTTGTCTACAGTTCTATACCCTGGCTTTAATGCGATTTCCTAGGATGTTTGCCGCAACCAGTGGTTCTTTTTTTTTCTTTTCTTTTCTTTTTTTAAAAAACCCCTGCAAAATCCCTGTGACTCAGCTGGTCCTCAGGTCTCTCCTCCTCCCCCGATGCCGGCTTTCCCCTCTGCTTTCCACAGGGTGACAACGTTGCCGAATGACTTAGCATGAGGCACACAATGAGCTCAGAGGACTGCAGCAGTATTACTCACCTTGTCATCCTGGACACACATATCATATGTGGCTGAGGCCAAGAAAGATGGTGTTTGTTTTTCTACTGGTTAAAAAGAATAATTATGTTCTTTTTAGTGCCAGCCTTTCTGGGGTGGTGGGGCGATTTGATGTATGTTACCACACCACCCCCATTCCCGGACACGAATAATAAAGCAGAAGTAATTGGTAACATATTGTAAACCTAGCAGAAGGGCAGTTTTATAGCTTTATGACTTTCATTTCACTGCTTGATCATCCTCTCTAAGTTTTAAAAACCCAACCCAGATAAAAGAAGAGATAGCTATAAGAAATATCCTAAAAGAACTGTAAAAGATCAAATAATCGCAAAATTAAACGGCTACTAATGCAAAACAAAACAAGGGTAAATGAATCGGGTCAGATCCTGGTTGGTGTAAAGGAGCGCAACTCAAGTGATTTCAATAGAGCCGTGCTGATTTACTCTGAGGTCTGACACCTGATGCCAGCCGAAGTCTATCATTGAAAATTACTGCTGTCTATTGGCTTTAGTGAAATGAAATGGGGAGCACTGCTAAAATTCCTCTGGTGGTGCAGCCACACTATGCACTTACCACACCTTGGGCAGCCTTACCCTATTCTGGGTAGCCTTACCACACGATGCAGTACATTGTGTGCTGGGCAGCCGCCAACGGCAGGCAGCAGGCTGCTACGCGCTTCATCCTCGGAAAAAGGCTGAGGACACAGCACGTAGCACCCTTACCCAAAACGGGGCAAGGCTGCTCAAGGCATAGAAGCTCGTCTCCCCAGTCACCATCTGTCCTGCCACATAGCAAGATCCGCTGTGGGTCTCTGAGCAGCAGCCACTAACTCCAGTCCCATGCAGTCACAGCCGGGAGCGGGACAGTGGTCAGGCCAGGGGAGGGAGGCGGGCAGGGTCGGCCTCCCAGTCTTGTGACTGGCGCCTCAGGTCTGCCCTGTGCCATGAGGTCTGACAGCAGCCTGCCTGCCTGTCTTCCCTGCAGGGGGGGGGGGGCAACCATCTGCCCTACTTCCCACGTTGGCCCGGCAGTGTGGTGGCTGCGCTTGCCTGCCATGGGACCACGCGAGAGTCAGGCCCTCTGCAGCTCCTGTGGCTGCACCCTAGGACAAGTATGCTGGTCTGACAAGAGAAGAAAATGGGAGTACAATTGTACTGGCCCTCCAAGCTAAGAGAGGCTCTAAAAAAAATAAAAGCTAGCATGTATGTGAATAAAGTATTGTTCTCCATATATTGGCTTGGCCGGCCATTAGGTGATGGAGGAATGGAAGGTGGGAGGCCCTCAAATATCCCATATTTTTCTGAGCAGGCCTGCACAAATCCCCCACAACGCCTGGCCAGAAGACCCATCAGTGAGAATAAGAAAAGAATGATCACAAATCCTGGCCCCACTGAAATTTGTTTTGCTATGGACTCCTGTGGAGTGACAGGTTTTTACTCAAACCAAACTATCTTATCACTCAAAAAATATGTCCCTCAGACCAAGTTTGGAGAACATGGCCTCCTACCTCTCTGACCGCTCCTTTAAAGACTCGCTCCCCGAGTCAAACTCCTCCTCCCTGCCCCTTTCAGTTGGGGTCCCCAAAGGCTCTGTCCTTGGCCCTCTCCTCTTCTCTATTTACACCCTATCCCTTGGCAAAATTATTGCCTCCCACGGGTTCCAATATCATCTCTACTCTGATGACACCCAACTCTATCTTTCTACCCCCTCTCTCTCCTCTTCTGTCCACTCACGCCTCGTCAACTGCCTCTCTGACATCTCCGCCTGGATGTCCCGACGTCAACTCAAGCTCAACATGGCAAAAACCAAACTCCTCATTTTTCCTCCCTCCCCTTCCTCTCCCTCTAACCTGCCCATCTGCATCGATAGAGTCACATCCATCCTGTTCTCCAAGCCCATAGCTTGGGCTTCATCTTTAATATGCACCTCTCTTTTAAACCTTACATTGACTCTGTGGCCAAATCCTGCCGATTCGCCCTCTGTAACATTGCTCGGATCCGCCCCTTTCTCTCTACCTCCTCGGCCAAAACCCTTGTTCATGCCATGGTTATCTCTCGTTTTAATTACTGCAACCTCCTCCTTGCTGGCCTCCCTCGCTCTCACCTCTCCCCCCTTATCGCAATCCAAAACTCCGCTGCCA
>QEPC01006427.1:2162435-2188866 GCA_003113815.1 Sphenodon punctatus | reverse complement strand
GTGCTTGTGTGATCAAGTATTGTTAATAGCATGCAGCTATTTTGATGTGGCCCAGAGGTTTTGTATGTTTTAAATATGTGAACAGGATTTTTTTATCCTGCTATGGCACTACCACTGATGGAGAGAGAGCGCGTTGTCCTACTGGAGTCCTATCCACTTACTGGATGAGATGCTAGTCTCCGTCTCCAAGTGGCAGGGTTTTACTCAGCAGCAAGGAGTTCCCAGTGTAAACTAATGTTCTGTCCATCACATCTTAACGCTGAAAACTCTTTGTTGCTGGATTTTTGGAGACGCCGCCTACAATGGACAAGCCCCTCCCTAGAGCTCTGCCAGTCATAAGGTTCTGCCAACCCACCGGTGGCAAAGTCACCGGCAGACCGGCAAGCCTTTGGGGGCCCGCAGCAAGGCTTGGCACATGGTCCCTCAAACCCTTGGGCTAGCCCTGAGCGCTACTAGTCGTACGCAGAAACACACAACACAAAGAGTCCCTGAATCTAATCAAGACACAAAAACTAAGACAAGTACGCATAAAAGTCTTCCTATGAAGAATGGACTAGACTACATAAAAGTGATGGCAAGAAGGCTGTTCTGGATGTGATGGGGAGAGGGAACAGAGAAGGGGTTGAGGATGTTCAAAGCAGCAAGCGACATGGATGATCTCAGCAGCAGAGCGCTGACCAGAAGTGAGAGGGTGAAGGTGAAAGCGAGGAAGGCCAGAAAGGAGGAGGTTGCAAGAACCAAGGTGAGAGCTGACTGGAGCCTGGAGTAGGGTTTTGGCAATGGGAGCAGTAGGGAATATAGTGCTATATCAGGCAGGAAGCTCCCCACGCCACTTGCAACAAAGACTAAAATCTACCATTTCAAAAATGGCCTCTTTGGGTGTTAACAAACGAGACAGGAACCCACTACAGGTGGGTGTCCACCTGCTCATTTATTAGGCTTTTCATCCTTACCAGCGGTGTGGCCACCACCCAATGGACACGTAGCCCTCAGTCTCGGAGCATGCGAATCCCGCCACGCAGGTGAATGCAGGCTAATGTGTGCCCATGTGTCTACGTCCCATCAATTAAGCTGTGTGCAGTGCCTCCCTGTGTCCTGGTCCACCAGCTGTGGGCAAAGAGCCTAGAGCATTCCAAGGAGCGACCAATTCCTGCCCCTCTCTCTGCTCTCTCATTGGTGCCACAAGCGGGGCCTGCCCGCAATCACATGAAATACACCTAGGGGGTTGCCCATTTATTAGACTGGACACGTGAGTGGGGGTTGCACTGACTGAACCCGGACTGCAGCAGTCTATAACTTTTTTTAAAAAAAAACTGTTTTATGATATTTGTTGAAATTGTACAATTTACAGTTTGTATGCAGGCTGTTATTTTGTTTGTTTACATCCTTTGTGTCTACACATTGCTAATGCTAGTCTGCTCTTTACACTTTTACAAAAAATTAAACAAAAATGATTAAATATCTTTGAAGCGCCATCACATACTTACAAAACCTGTTCCCCTGCACAGCTTCTTTATGTACAAAGTAACTGAGCTTTCGGGGAGCATGGGTCTGCATTTCACTTAAAGGCCTATTGTTTTCAAAGCAAAGGGAACAGGAACAGTCACTATTGTCCAGGAATGATGTATTTGCCGAACAGACTTTTGTATGTTATTCTAATAAAAGTTGTGTGTTGTTCAATACTCCTGAAAAAGGGGCAATGACAGAACTGACCTGAGTGAGGTATGCAGCTAACATATGCTCCCCAGCCTTCCATCTACCTTCTGCCTTTTCTGTGACAATGCACCTCAGCCCTGTAATTGAATTCTGAACAAAGCACACTCTTGAGCAGATGCTACCAACCACGACAAATTGTAAGGTGGTTCTGTAATGGGTATGAATGGACTAAGTCGAAAAGATTTGATTCGTCTGAGCTACGTTCTGATCCGGCAAACACACCTGTGCTGGACCTGTGAGTAGTTCCCTAGAGCTGCTGAAGTGGGTAGATGGTAAGTGTTTGTAAAAGCAGGGCTTTGAACAGAAAGCTGTTCAGGGCACAGGTCTGGTCTTTTTCCATTTTAATATACAGCTGAATTTTTATTTTTTAATTTTTTAAAACAGTTCAGAGATGGGTGGCAAAACTGCAGATGAAAAAATTCTTCGGTGAAGAGATTGATAAAGGTTGGACTTGTTTCCTTTAGAGACAAAATACAGGAATTGATTTTAAAAACCTGTACAAAACAAATGATCGGTGGCTGGGGAACCTCTTGCTTAAAGCTGTCTGTTATTTGGCCCCTTCCCAGTTCCTGGATCTGGCCTGTGGATCTAGTCCCTACACTCAAACACTGAATGTGTGAGAGAGCAGATAAGGGCATGCACTCAAGGACGGGGATGGATCCATGGCATAGATCCATGATCGAGGGGGTTAACAAACAAGACAATAGTCCATACCAGGTGGATATCCACCTGCTCGTTTATAAGGTGTTCGCCCCCACTGGCCACAGGGCCACCACTCACCAGAACCACAGCCTCCACTCACAGTGGGATCTTGGAACATGTGGAACCCACCGTGCAGGTAAATGCAGGCTAATGTGGGCCCGCGTGTCTGTGCCCTGTCAATTAGGTTGTGTGCAGCCTCGTGCACATACAGGTCCACCTGGACTAAGGAGCGTCCACTCTGAGGAGTGACCATTTCCTGTCCCCTTTCTGCTCTCGCTCTATGTCCACTGGCCAACGTCTGCCACAATCAACCATGCGTTGTCCCAGCTTGTCCTGGTTTGCAGCACATGACTGATGCTCGCACTTCCCAAGTCGTTACATTCTAAGGAGTGACTTTCACAGGCTTTCCATCACTGTGACCATGGCTCAAAATGACAGCTAGTCAACTATGGTAAGTTAATGCACCTGGGGAGGGAGGGGCTGCATAATAAATACTTCCACTTACTGCTATCTAATTATGCGGTCTTTTTCCTTTACTGTGCTCACAGGCACCTACCAGCACCACTACATCCAGTGTTCCATCCCAGGCACTCTCCACCTACAAATCCACCCACCAGAGGTATATTCGCCCAGGCCTTTGGGGAGGGGGGGAGGGTCTAGGGGATTTTATTTTTTTTAATCTCCCCTGCCCTATTGATTTTTGTATCCCGGGTCCTGTTTTCATATTTGAGAGTGTATTTTTATATGTTTTTAATTGTTTTATTGATTTTATTGTTGGAAGCCGCCCCGAGCTGTGTTCAGGAGGGGCGGGGTATAAATCAAATAAATAAATCAAATAAATATTCCCTGGAACGTGGAAGATACCAAGGCCTTTATCACTCTAAGGCGGGGGGGAACAGAAGGTACAATATGCCCTGATCAAGTGCTAACGGAACGAGGCAGTGTTCCAGGAGATCTCAGCACAAATGTCACTCCAGGGATACAACAGCAACATGAACCAGTGCCAGCAGCTGGCCAAGGATTTGTGCATGGGGTACAAGGAGATCTGGGACAACAACTTCACCTCCAGCCGCAGGAGGCAAACATCTCCCTAATACGAGCTGCTGGACTGGTTCCTCTGTGTGGACTGCGCCATTGTGGCATCCTGTCTATATGGCTGCACCTTGGTCTGGGGCCAGAAGCAGCTGGATACAGCTCCCCCACTACCTTCTCCTGCTGCAACTGCTCCCGCTCCAACTACTCCTGCTCCACCCAAACCCACAACTGCTAATGTAGATTCCTCCATGCCCATCCCTGCCCCGGAGCCAGCAACTGTTGATGATACGAGCACTGCGACTCTGACAATCTACCCCCTAAATCTTGAGAGCCAGACACTATGTGAGGAGCCACCAGAGGTGCTCATGGAGGGTACAGAGGACCCGGAGGTCATGTTTATAAAGGAGGCGGTGGACAACAGGAACTTAATGCACTTTGGATGGGGGGGAAGGTTGCATTTGCACAGCTGCATGATAAAGACTTCTGTTTATTGCTATTTAATTATGTGGGTTTTTTTTCTTTACTGTGTTCACAAGTGGCCAGGAGAGCACTGGGGAGCAGCAGGATATTCCCCGGGACACAGCAGCACCAGACACAATCAGTATGCATAGGAAGTGGCTGCGAAGGCACCATGGCAGGACTGTGGGCTGGCGGGAGGAGAGAAGGACCATGGCGGGACGGTGGGCATCTGAGGTGGGTGGAAGCCAAAATGGTGGGTGTGGAGAGAAGGGGCAAGGGTGATAATGACAGTGCTTGATTTCTGTATGTTCTTCACTCCTCTGCAGTGATTGTGGGAGAAGAACCACATGCTGCTCTGATCCCACCACAACAACCTCCCCAGCAGCAACCTATCCCAGGTAATCATTCCCATTTCCCTTAGTGTGGGCTGAGGGCCATGACATCGGGTGGGAAGCGAGGGCTGTTAGGGTGGGCAGGGACTGAAACACCAGGGTGGTCTGAACTAATGGCTTTCCTTGTTGCCTTGCTACAGGTCGGCCACCACAATGGGTGCAGACAAAAAGTCCAGCCACAAGCACCCAGTGAAAGTCTGCAACTTGCAGCAGCACAGGGAGATTTTGGCGAAGGAGCTGCTCGGTGAGACCACGCAGCAGGCGGGCAAGATCCAGGATGGCATTCAGGGCATGGCCTGGAAGCATGGGCAACTTCTACAGAAGACTGCTGCAGAACACAAGGCCTTTGCTGCCAAGGCCTGCCTGGATTGTCAGTGGGAGGACAGGCACTGGGTCCACCTCTGGAAGCAGTTGGAGTGCTGCTCCCCTTCTCCATCGTGTAGCTGCTAGGAAGGGGTGTTACAGATTCAGATTAATCCATAACTGTCCCAAAATGGCAGTTACGGATTAATCGGAAAACACCACATCAATTACAGACTTGTATTACAGATCCATATTAAAAATAATAAAAATATTTTAAAATTCATTGTGCATGTGCAAAGTGGCTGCTGCAACACCCTTAATCGAAATAGCAGCAATAGTCTCGCCTCCATTTTGGTTGAGGGCGGTGGTCATTTGCATATGCGCAATTAATTGTTTTTATATTTTTATTATTTTTTAACATGGGTCCTTAATAGAAATCCATAAAAAACTTTTTAAAAAATCTGAATATGCAACAGATCTGAATCCTAAAATCCAGCTGAAGTCCTAGAAGCTGCCACGAGAGCAAAATTGTTGTTCAGGGGCAGGCACTGTTCATCAACCCCCTTTGGCAGTTCACACCACCCCAATTGGATCTCAACTGCCCGCTATGGTTTCCCCAGCATTTAAACCCAGAGAAACCACCTGAGCCCTCTCTGCCCTGCACTCACACAGGTCAACCCGCCCTGGTCCAGGTACGCATCCCCCTCCATCAGCAAGTCCAACACACCACCTCGTCCCACTCCTCCTCAACCTCCACAGGCAGATCCATGGGAGGAGGATGAGAATGAGGAAAATGTCACTCTGCCATTAACCCCATCCAAGCGAGCATGCCCAGCTGCACCAAAAAGGGGATGGCGCCAGAAGAAATAGTAAAAAAGATATATATTTTTTTAAAAGCACTTTATAACATACAGTTAAAGTTAAATAATAGTTAAATTAATGTTTTTATTGTTTAATACAGTGGTTATATTTTTCTCAATCCATGGTTTCCGTGCTTATCCTGGGAAAGGGAGAAGTGTGGCAGAGTGGGGGCAGTATGGTGGTATTGCACTGCGGGGGCTTGGAAGGTAAAGGGGGGGTGGCAGGTGCACTAAAAATGGGAGATGGGGAGTCCTCTACCTGTGCACTTGCACATGAGGGTGGGGAGGCACATGGGGGGGGGGGCGTAGCAAATGGCAGTATGGCATAGCAATCAACTGCTTTGGGGGCTGGGGTTTGTAAACACTTGCACTTGAAGGCAGGGACAGTCCTTACTAGCCGGCAGCACATCTGTGCCTCTGTGCTTCCTATTGCCGTTCCTAAACCTGGCTAGCCTGTGAATGCCAACAGGAAAAATCAGGGGTTCGTGTCTGCAGCCGGCTAGTCTGGGAACGGCAATGAGGGAATGCACAGGGAACGGAAAAAGCAGGAAATCGCATCGGCTGGAGGGTGGGGGCCCCAGGAGGGAAAGCAGGCTGTCCCAATGGAGGGAAAGCTGGATGGGCCAGAGGAAAACATATTGACAAACAGGAAACAGTTTTAAAGGCTTTAATGAACAGTTTTAAAGGCTTTAGTTATGATCAGTAAATTATCACTGACGGCTGGGTGTTTGTGCTAGCAATGTGGTTTATGTGGTGACACAGGCAAGCAAGATCTTTCTCCCCCCGCCCCATAGCAAAGAACAGTGGCTGGTACTGGGGGTGGGGGGTGGCAGTTGGCCAGCCAGGGACCATGGAACATCACTCCCTCTCTCCCCCCCCTTGCGGGGGTGGGGCCTGGGAAGGGCTCCTTCCGGGCCGCTCCCAATAACACCAGGAGCGGCTGCTGGCCATGCCGGAGGTGCGTGTCGGGGGCACGGCTCGAAGGGGCACGGCGAAAGGGGCCTGTCGTGCACCTTCAGTCAGGTCTGGAGGTTGGGATGGAGGGGTCGCTGGTGGGGTTGCCCAATGTGAGGTTTCTACTGGTGAAAGTTGTGAGGAGGCCTTCCTCTCCCCCTGGTGAGAGAGGGGTGGAGAGGGAGGACTACACCTGGTGGCAGCAGGGGATGGAAGGAAGGATGGTTTGATACTGGTAGAGTGGGTATTGGGATGGGCTAGTAAGGCATATTGTTAGATATTATTATTGAAATGTTAAATGGGAGGGTAGGGTTTTCTTGTGTATTATGATGTATTTAGTGTTGGGTTTCCCCTGCATGGGATAAAAACCCTAATATTGTATTTATTATTGATGTGAGCTGCCTCGAGACGACTTTGGTTGGGAGAGTGCGGGGTACAAATTAAAGATGAAATGAAAGATGTAATAAAAATGAAACAAGGCGTCCCAGATCTCTCCAGCTATGCGCTGCTCTGCTTTGGTCAGTTGGTGCTGGAACAAGGGCACTGGTTTTCTGGAGCTAACTGAGGAGTGGTGGGTTCTCCAATATGGCCCTGCCTGTCTCACAGAGTTGTGGAGACACAGGCAGCGGTGGTTAGCAGGGGAGCAGTCTCCAGTTCGAAATGGATCCTGGACACAATTGCTTTCCAGTGCTGCTTCAAAATCCCTCCCCACAAGAGAGAAGATGGCATTGAGCTTCCTTTTAATTTATTTATTTACATTTATTAGCCGCCCCTTCATGCCCATGGCATCTCAGGGCGGCTTACAACACACAAAAATAACAATAAGTTAAAATGACCATAAAACAAAAGATTAAAACATCTAGAAAACCCCACCCCCCTCCCCTCCTCCGAAGGCCTGGGAGAACAGACAAGTTTTGCAGGCCCAGCTGAAGGTCAACAGACTTGGGGCCAGACGGGCTTCCTCCGGGAGGGAGTTCCATAATCACGACCCGGCCACCGAAAACGCCCTTTCCATTGTGGCCCCCCGCTTTACGCAGGGGGCCTCCAAGAAGGTGGCCCCAGCGGACTGAAGGGGCCATTCTGGGGCGCGGAAGGTGAGGCGGTCCCTGAGGTATGAAGGGCCAAGACCATGTAGGGCTTTATAGCCCAAGACCAACACCTTGAAATACCTTTGCTCCAGCTAACATAACTCAGGGCTTCAGTGGGTAGGCAGGGTCCCGCAGAACAGACACCGCATGAGCACCCCCTCAATACAGATTTCAGTGGTGGGTCCAAAGTCCCTCTACATACGTCCAAAGAAAGGGTACTGGCGGAAGATATGGACATCATGTTTCTTTGCAGACCACCTGGCCAGCACATCCACAAACCGGGCACAGTGGTCTATTATGGCATGGAGAACCCCAGAGAATAACCCCTTGCGAGTCAAGTAGTCATCTCTGCTATGGGGTGGGCAGATGATAGTGATATAGCTCTTATCAATCACCCCTATAGATTTCGGGAATGTCTTCCTCCAAAAGCCTTCAATCACCTCCACAGGATCAGCCAACTCCACCAGCCGGTTCAGCAACACTTCCACAATCACTGTGCAAACCTCCATGCGGAATGGTGCCCACCGTGGAGATTCCATGGCCAAATTGCTGGGCAAAAAAGCAGGAAGAGGAGTCTGGAGTGGCATGCTTCCATATGGTCATGGCCACGCACTCTTTGAGGGAGTTGGGTGACCACATCATTGCGTTCTGTTTCCCCAGTCAGTCTGATGTCTCACCAAGAGGACAGCACATTCTCCCACCAATCTGTGCTATTCTCCTTGACTCATACAAGCCTCTTGGTGGGTACAGCCATGTGCAGGGCATTGGTGACTGAAGCCATATTCCCCAAGAGGTACCTCTCAGCATGCATCAGCTCCCATTGCAGGGCTTCGATACTTCCCAGCGCAGTCCTTTGTTGCCAGAGAAAGACAAGTGCACAGCATCGAAGCAGGCATCATCTCCATGATGTGGTGCGCTCCACTACCCCAGCTACAGATTGAGCGAGAGCCCATCTGTGCTTTGCAATCTCATCGAACCAATGACAGCAAAAGGTTTGGATCTGCTGGATTGCTCACAGGTTCTGTTCAGCAGTGGTAAGGAACACCTGGAGCATGATAACAAGCATCTGGAAGTTCTCAGGATTCATGACTGCATTAAACTTTTAACCATGTCAAATGTTTTTAAANGGAATGCACAGGGAACGGAAAAAGCAGGAAATCGCATCGGCTGGAGGGTGGGGGCCCCAGGAGGGAAAGCAGGCTGTCCCAATGGAGGGAAAGCTGGATGGGCCAGAGGAAAACATATTGACAAACAGGAAACAGTTTTAAAGGCTTTAATGAACAGTTTTAAAGGCTTTAGTTATGATCAGTAAATTATCACTGACGGCTGGGTGTTTGTGCTAGCAATGTGGTTTATGTGGTGACACAGGCAAGCAAGATCTTTCTCCCCCCGCCCCATAGCAAAGAACAGTGGCTGGTACTGGGGGTGGGGGGTGGCAGTTGGCCAGCCAGGGACCATGGAACATCACTCCCTCTCTCCCCCCCCTTGCGGGGGTGGGGCCTGGGAAGGGCTCCTTCCGGGCCGCTCCCAATAACACCAGGAGCGGCTGCTGGCCATGCCGGAGGTGCGTGTCGGGGGCACGGCTCGAAGGGGCACGGCGAAAGGGGCCTGTCGTGCACCTTCAGTCAGGTCTGGAGGTTGGGATGGAGGGGTCGCTGGTGGGGTTGCCCAATGTGAGGTTTCTACTGGTGAAAGTTGTGAGGAGGCCTTCCTCTCCCCCTGGTGAGAGAGGGGTGGAGAGGGAGGACTACACCTGGTGGCAGCAGGGGATGGAAGGAAGGATGGTTTGATACTGGTAGAGTGGGTATTGGGATGGGCTAGTAAGGCATATTGTTAGATATTATTATTGAAATGTTAAATGGGAGGGTAGGGTTTTCTTGTGTATTATGATGTATTTAGTGTTGGGTTTCCCCTGCATGGGATAAAAACCCTAATATTGTATTTATTATTGATGTGAGCTGCCTCGAGACGACTTTGGTTGGGAGAGTGCGGGGTACAAATTAAAGATGAAATGAAAGATGTAATAAAAATGAAACAAGGCGTCCCAGATCTCTCCAGCTATGCGCTGCTCTGCTTTGGTCAGTTGGTGCTGGAACAAGGGCACTGGTTTTCTGGAGCTAACTGAGGAGTGGTGGGTTCTCCAATATGGCCCTGCCTGTCTCACAGAGTTGTGGAGACACAGGCAGCGGTGGTTAGCAGGGGAGCAGTCTCCAGTTCGAAATGGATCCTGGACACAATTGCTTTCCAGTGCTGCTTCAAAATCCCTCCCCACAAGAGAGAAGATGGCATTGAGCTTCCTTTTAATTTATTTATTTACATTTATTAGCCGCCCCTTCATGCCCATGGCATCTCAGGGCGGCTTACAACACACAAAAATAACAATAAGTTAAAATGACCATAAAACAAAAGATTAAAACATCTAGAAAATCCCTAAAAACACCCACCCCCAAAAACTTTTATCCCACCCCCCTCCCCTCCTCCGAAGGCCTGGGAGAACAGACAAGTTTTGCAGGCCCAGCTGAAGGTCAACAGACTTGGGGCCAGACGGGCTTCCTCCGGGAGGGAGTTCCATAATCACGACCCGGCCACCGAAAACGCCCTTTCCATTGTGGCCCCCCGCTTTACGCAGGGGGCCTCCAAGAAGGTGGCCCCAGCGGACTGAAGGGGCCATTCTGGGGCGCGGAAGGTGAGGCGGTCCCTGAGGTATGAAGGGCCAAGACCATGTAGGGCTTTATAGCCCAAGACCAACACCTTGAAATACCTTTGCTCCAGCTAACATAACTCAGGGCTTCAGTGGGTAGGCAGGGTCCCGCAGAACAGACACCGCATGAGCACCCCCTCAATACAGATTTCAGTGGTGGGTCCAAAGTCCCTCTACATACGTCCAAAGAAAGGGTACTGGCGGAAGATATGGACATCATGTTTCTTTGCAGACCACCTGGCCAGCACATCCACAAACCGGGCACAGTGGTCTATTATGGCATGGAGAACCCCAGAGAAAAACCCCTTGCGAGTCAAGTAGTCATCTCTGCTATGGGGTGGGCAGATGATAGTGATATAGCTCCTATCAATCACCCCTATAGATTTCGGGAATGTCTTCCTCCAAAAGCCTTCAATCACCTCCACAGGATCAGCCAACTCCACCAGCCGGTTCAGCAACACTTCCACAATCACTGTGCAAACCTCCATGCGGAATGGTGCCCACCGTGGAGATTCCATGGCCAAATTGCTGGGCAAAAAAGCAGGAAGAGGAGTCTGGAGTGGCATGCTTCCATATGGTCATGGCCACGCACTCTTTGAGGGAGTTGGGTGACCACATCATTGCGTTCTGTTTCCCCAGTCAGTCTGATGTCTCACCAAGAGGACAGCACATTCTCCCACCAATCTGTGCTATTCTCCTTGACTCATACAAGCCTCTTGGTGGGTACAGCCATGTGCAGGGCATTGGTGACTGAAGCCATATTCCCCAAGAGGTACCTCTCAGCATGCATCAGCTCCCATTGCAGGGCTTCGATACTTCCCAGCGCAGTCCTTTGTTGCCAGAGAAAGACAAGTGCACAGCATCGAAGCAGGCATCATCTCCATGATGTGGTGCGCTCCACTACCCCAGCTACAGATTGAGCGAGAGCCCATCTGTGCTTTGCAATCTCATCGAACCAATGACAGCAAAAGGTTTGGATCTGCTGGATTGCTCACAGGTTCTGTTCAGCAGTGGTAAGGAACACCTGGAGCATGATAACAAGCATCTGGAAGTTCTCAGGATTCATGACTGCATTAAACTTTTAACCATGTCAAATGTTTTTAAAAGTTTACATAGCTAGGCAACTGTCTAGGTAGGTTTGACTGTGCGCCGCACGTGAGCAAGTACTGAGTGACCACTATTGGCCATGTGTCATCACAGGACTGGCTACACACTCAATATTGGCTACTAGATTTTAGATTTATTTATTAAGGCGTGACCGGAGGCCATAGCCAAAAATAGTAATATTGGCTACTATAATTGAAAAGGTTTATGCAAAGCTTGGTGTGTCTCTGTGTTGCACCAGCACATTAGTGCACATGACAAATCATGAAAAAATGTTACAGCTGTTACCACCACTGAAGCATGATCAGGGAGAACAACTGAATGTTAAGAAATGGGCAGGAGGGGGGATCTGCAAGGCAGTGCCCATATTTTCTTATCTTTTGAAAGTAACAATTTCTGCTTGCAATGAGCATAAGGGGTCACAGAGCCATAGAAAGCTATTGCTGTGGGTTGCTTGCCAGGGAAAGCCTAACAGCTTCTGCTTTTACCTTTGTGTGCTGTGGCTGCTTAGGGTACAGGCCCCAGAGAAGTTGGGGGGTGATGAACACCCTGACTTTTGCTGACATTTGGTTGAGTCCTGATGTACAAAGAGAATTGTTGAACCCATCCTGTCAGATTGCTCATAGGGTGGTACATGCACATGGTGGGGTACTATGTATGCATGACAGAGAGCAGACACTTTGCAACTGTGCTGCAGTACAACGTTCAGCAGTATGGAAGAGTGGGAGCCTCAGACAAGTTGTGAGAGTGGGATAAGATTGAAACCACAACTTTTCTGGACACTTGCACACTGCCGGAAGTAAGGAAGTTGCTAATGAAGGCTGAACCTTCCCTGTCGTTTTTCTTCATCTCTGCCCTGATGACAGTGAGACGATCTCAGTGGGGCCACCAGGAATGCCTTGATCAGATGGTGGAGCTGTATCTCTGGAGGGAACAAGTGGTATGGGGTACAGGGAATGTGAGCCCACTGATGGAGAGCTTCTTGTCCTATACAAGGTTTGAACACTCTCAGAAGTGTAGGGCACCCTGGCAAGTGGAGATGTTTTCAGGTGATGCTGAAGATGCTGGAGAAGGGGGTCCAAGAGGCGCATGTTTGACTGGGTTTTTTATGCGAAATGGGAGGGATTTCCAACCCCACAGTATGCGAGACCCCAATAAAACTGTGCTGCTGCCTGCCAGTGAGCCTGGATCTGTGCTGTGAGCCATAGATATGAGACACCAGGCTGAGAATATGCACAGACCAATTGCTTGGACTATTTTTGCTTTGAATTTTACTTTCACTTTCAATTTTCACTAGAGGTGCTCAATATAGTATGGGATTTGCTCAATAAATTCAGCATCTGTGCACACCAAAAGGTTACTTCCAGCTGCCATGTACTCTGGTAGGTATAAACCCATATATGCACCTCTGTGGGTGGGCAGGGACAGCAGGCACTGGACCACCTCCCAGAGTCAGAGTAGTCTGGTAGAAAGAAATAGCTGGTGCAACTTCTTGTTCACATAGTTTGCTATGGCTATGAGTCATGGCAGGGGTCAGGATACTGGGAAGGGGGGTTGGTGGGAGGAGCACGGCACGGAAGAACACCTGCCCGTGTATTAGGTTTGTCACACTAAACCTGTGATTGGGGGTTGAGTGGGAGCTGCTCGATGTACAAGATATACATGCACGGGCTGCCCGTTTATTAGGCTCTACTTGCTAAATATGTGAAGGGGGGCTGAGTGGGGAATATGCAGACTGAACATCTTGTTTGTTAACACCCCTAAATCCCTCTACTGCCTTTTCACCATTCTGAAAATATCTCTCAAGTGCTCCCCAGTCTCTATGCAGGTTGGACTAATTTTCAAAATGGTTCACAGGAGGGATAAGGCCCCCCACTTCTGGTATAAACAAAGGGAAACACTAGAGAGCTCCTGTTCTTCTTGTTTCCAAATAAAAGGACAAGATGATATTCTAAACTGAGAGGTGGCCAATTCAAAACTAATTAACAGAAACACTTTTTCTCACAAATAGCCTCATGGCCTCACTGCCAAAAAAAAGTATCACTGAGATCAAGCTTTGCAGGATTCAAAAAGGGATTGGCTATTTATGTGTCTGGTAGATCTATTTATATGTCCCGTGGATATAATGATGTACTTACAAGTTAAGCATGTGCCTGCTCAGTTGGGGCCTTTAGACTGAAGCTTCTATATTTATGCAGCACTGAACACATTGGGTGCTTTTAGACAGACAGCAGCCCCACCTCTGCTCCGCCGTGGGCCATGGCAACTCCAGGTCTGTTTAAGCCAACCCAGGCAGGGCTGCAAGAAGCCCTGCATCTGTTTGAAAACACCATTGTGGGACCTATCAGAGATTAATACACTCATAATCTGGATCGTGTCAGTTTTCTAGATCCCTCGCAGTTTGGCTTTCGTCCAGGTTTTGGCACGGAGACTTCACTTGTGGCTTTGGTCGATGACCTCCGTCATGAGCTGGATCAGAGTAGGTCGACCCTTTTAATCCTGTTAGATCTGTTGACTGCATTTGATACCGTTGACCACAAGATGTTGGTGACTCGCTTGCGAGACAGAGCTGGGGTGGACGGAATTGTTCTTGAATGGTTCTGCTCCTTCCTGGCCAGGAGAACTCAGCGGGTGCTGCTGGGGGAATTGCTCGTCATCTCCCTGAGATCTCACATGTGGAGTC
Organism: Sphenodon punctatus; assembly: GCA_003113815.1. NCBI lineage: Eukaryota > Metazoa > Chordata > Lepidosauria > Sphenodontia > Sphenodontidae > Sphenodon > Sphenodon punctatus. The sequence continues at coordinate 2,174,869 of QEPC01006427.1, read as the reverse complement.
CCGCAAGATTCTATTCTGTCCCCTCTCCTGTTCAACGTGTACATGCAGCCTTTGTGCAAGGTCATGAAAGGGTTTGGTGTACAGTGTCATCAGTGTGCTGATGACACCTAACTTTACCTCTCATTTTCACCTGACCCAGGTCCGGCAATCTCGGTACTTGCGCGGTGTTTGGCAGCTGTGGAGGACTACATGAGGGTGAACCATCTGAAACTGAATCTCGACAAGACACCTCACCCCCATCCAGTCCCCCACAGCCGACAGACACTGCTTGCTGGTGGGAGGGGCTAAGGAAGTGGTGGCCCCCATCATTGATGGGGTTCACGCACCGTTGGTCCCTCAGGTCCAGAGTCTGGGAGGTGCTCCTCAATTTGCAGCTCCACCTGGATGTCCAGGTGGTGGCTGTGGCAAGGAGCGCTTTCCACCAATTACATCTGATGTGACAGCTTCAGCTGTGCGTTTTGGACTCTGACCTGGCCACCGTCATCCATGCTTTCATCACCTCAAGACTGGACTATTGCAATGCGATCTACATGGGACTGCCCTCGGTGACAGTTCAGAGTCTGCAGCTGGTGCAGAATGCGGCAGCCCATCTCCTTACAGGGACAGGTCGTCGTGAGCACATTACACCAGTGCTCTATTCTTTGCACTGGCTGCCTATAATCTTCCAGGCCCGATTCAAGGGGTTGGTTTTTACCTATAAAGCCCCACACGGCCTGGGCCCTGCCTACCTGCCGGACCGCCTCACTCCCTGGGCCCTGGATCGGCCTCTGCGGTCAGCTGGGTGTGCCCTTCTCAAGGTCCCCCGAGTTTCTCAGGTGGCGACTAAGGGGAGGATGTTCTCAGTGGCCACACCAAGGCTGTGGAACTTCCCTCTTTCCGAAGACAGTGCAAGACCTGGCTGTTCCACGAGGCTTTTGGTGAAGGAGACGGGTGATGGGTGGGGGGATAAAGAGGGGGAAGGGTTTTTAGCTCCACCTTTGTCTTTGTGTTTATTTATACTATGGATTTTTCTAATTTTATATATATTTTTATGTACTTTTAATTGTTGACAGTATGTTGTGAACCACCCAGAGCTGCTGATGGCAGGAGGGAGCGGGCTAGAAATATGGTGAAATAAATAATCACAATAGCTATTAGTTAAATCTCATTAAATGGTTTTGGACAATTTTAATTGCTAAAAAACAAACACTAAAATCAAAAATGTCAAATGTAACCTTTTAATTTTTTAATAAAAAGCTTTCGCTTTTCTTTATTTTCCATTACTAGATTAAGATTTTTCATATAATTTACTATGACAACCCTTAACACGTCCCATCTCTTACTAGTAGCCTTGAAATAACAAAGAAATAACAAAGAAACATGCAATTGGCCCAACTATCATTAATTAACAACTCTTTTTTTTTAAAAAAAATTAAAAAGAATGTGTGCACTTTAAAATAAACAGAAAACATTTCAAATGTTATATAAATAATATAAAATTAACTTTGAAAAGGTAACTGATCACAGGTATTTCTTCGGGTACATTTCCTTACCAACCCCCCCTCAAATGGTTTGTTTTAAATGTAATTGTGAATAATAAGAATTTTATAATAATAGGCAGGGAACCATGGACACAGTGTTTTTCCCATTGGTGGTAATGGGAAAAACACAGGGAACATGAATCCCTGATAATAAAAATAAAACTTGTATGTGATTAAGGCTGCTCGTCCAGGCCTTCGGGGAAGGGAGTGGGTAGGGGTGGGGGAGACAGGGAGTGGGCGGGGGAGGGATTGGGTTATTTTTAATCTGGGGATTTTAGGTTGTTTTAATTTATTTTAGTTGTTATGTGTTTTAAAATGCTGTTAGCCGCCCTGAGATGTTTGTAGCAGGAGGGGGCAGCATATAAATGTTAATAATAAATAAACAATAAATTAAAAGGACACCTAAAATTTAACTCACATTTTGACCAGAGAAAGCTTTACCATCTTACATGTAACCTTTAAAATATAACTGAAAGAGATTACAAGAAAAATTAATTTCCTCTCTCTTTTCCAGATTATTTTACTTTGTGTAGTGTACATCATTTGGTATACAGTCAGTACCACCTTTCCATATGTACAATTGGCTAAATTCTGCAAACACCTCTGTGTATACACTTGAGTCAGTGGGTGCAAATCATCCTGCTGGCTTCACCAGAATGATTATTATGCTTGTAGTTCAGCACATGGTCTGTTTTCCTTGTTATTATTAATTAATTGTTATTATTATTTATATAGCACAAGCAATGTACCTGGCACTGTCCAATCAATAGTTATAGACAGGCCCCTAACTCCTAAGGGGCTGTTGTTTGTGAGGATCTTTCACAAAGCAACAAGGGGGAAGCAAAAACATTTCATACAGAGTTTGCGTATGCTCATGATTTCAACCCTAGTCTCATGGTAATTGTTGTTTTTGTTAAAGCTGCAGTTAATGGCAGCATGCTATTTTGGGAGAGTCTCATTTACAAACAAAAAACAAACAAAAAAAGGAGAAGAAAAATTATTTTCTAGCCCCACAGTCGTAAGCAGGGGGAATTAAATGTGACTCCTTTTGTCGTGACTCAAAAACCAGAACAAAAAGAAAAAAACACTCAAAATGTATTGTGAGTTTTTTTATTAAGAGCTAGACTTATAATTTTGAACAGCAGGGCTTTGACAGACTGTTCATACCACAAAAACTGGCAGGAGGCTCAAAGGCAAGAAGGAATTGCACTTGGATGTGTTCACACGAAACACTCCTTATCATGGGGTAAGGCTACCCCAAGATTTATTTACCTGGGGGTAAAGCCAGGTAAGAGTGATTGTATGAATGGCTTTATTCCTTAGTAAACAAACCCTGGGGTAGTTTTAAATAGGATGGGTGTGCACCAAGAACACTGTAGCAGGGTGAGGGTCCCCAAAGCCCACAAGGGGGCACCGAGGTGTCACTTTAGGGAATTTGCAACCCCACTGCCACGCCCTTACAGTCTTCACTTTGGCTCTATCCCCCAAGAGTAGGGGGTGCACTTTATAGGGGCACCCTGTAGGGTCCCTATCCTTGGCCTCCAACTTCCCCTTATAGTCAAGGCCTACGCCTCCTTATAGTGCATAGTTCCTTAGGCTTGTACTAAAGCCTGGGCCTCTATCAAAAGCCCTCTCAGTTCTCCACCTTACCTCCAACCTGGGCAAGTCCCACCTGCTTGGAGCAGACCCTTCAAACAGGGTTTCTTCCCTGAAGCAGGGAGCCCACAGCAACTACTCCTACGGTCTTTCTAGCCAGACTGAGTGCAGGCCCTTTATACCCCGTGAACATGCTCGGTCTGACTAGCACCTACTGAGCATGTCACAGCACTTAGAGCTCCGGAAGCCTCCCTAAGCCCAACTGGGCATGCCCCAGGATTTAGACTCCAGCAGAGTTCCTAGTCTCCACTGGGCATGCTCCAACAGGCTGATGCCTGACAGTACAACTGCTAGCAGCTCAGGAACAGGGCTGAGGAACTCAATAGGTTCATAGGAACTGCCCTGTTACAGACCCTTTTCATTTCCATTTTTACATTTTTTCATTTTTCTGGTTTTCGTTATTGAGAATTTTCGTTTTTGTAATTAAGTTTCATTTTCGTTTCCTATTGGTTTCAATGGAAAATGTATTTCCAGCTGTAACATCTTCAGTTTTCATCTAATTTCCATGGAAATCTGATAGACTGTACCCCTCACTGAAGGAATAACTCCTGCCACATCTCATAAAAATTGGATAAAGGGTCTCAGTTTTATAAGCAATTTAATGTCATGGATTGCACTCACATTTCCAGCTGTAACGTCTTTTTGGACACATTGTGCCCCTTATTCAAGGGATTATCCCTGCCATTTTCAGAAAGATTTGATAGAGTCCTGATTTTATAAGCAATCTAATCATTTCATGGTTTTAACACACATTTCCAGCTGTTACATCTTTGTTTTCCATCCAATTTGGATGCAACATGCACAGTTTGTGCCCCTCACCAAAGCAACCATCCCTGCCAAATGTCAAAAAGATGAGATAACAGGTCCCAATTTTATAAACAATGACAATTGAATGATTTTAACAGAAGTTGAAAATGTCCTTAAATCAATTGCAACTGTTGCCTCTGTTTAAATTATAAAGGTTTTATTACATGCATAGGTCTGCTTGTTGGAGCATTTGTAGAAAGGGTGGAGAAGACAGGAAGAGGTGGGTAGAGCAGAGGAGGAGCAGATGTCAGAGGCACTGGTATAGGCTTCAGTAATTGGCATCCCAAAGTCTGTGAGGACATACATGGGGGAGAAAAGTGTTGAGTTCTGCTTTTACGAGCACTTGCAGTGAGGCTGAAGACTGCAGCACACACAATCACACACAAAGACCACTGAGTCAGCCTATGAGCCACACAAGACCTAGCCATGTTGGAGACTGTGCAGCTTGGCAGAAGCTTTTATTTGCTCTCTAAAGCCCACCCCCAAGCCTTCCTGATTGCAGTGATTGGGTACTGGCAAGTTGGAAGCCTGGGCAGCATCTCCCGAGAATGAGCCTATACTAGGGATTCTCTTATGTTTGTCACATTGGTACAAGATGGGTTTGTGATGCCAGTTGGCCAGAAGAAAGGTCAATCATGTAGCTTCATTTCTGTGCTGTGCCCACCCCAACCCCAGCTTGTTACTGGGAAGTTGGAAGCATCTGTTTAGGAAAGAGCCAATAAGGAATTCTCTTATGTCCTCTGTCACAGTGCTGCAGGATGTGTTTGGAATGCCAATCAGTGCCCATGTGGATGTGTTGATCATGCCTGATTGCTGGGCTGTTTCCCCCTCCCCTCTGCTGTCCTGCCTGAAGTCCTGGTTATGTTCTGAAATTTTCATTTTTGTCCCAACTTTTTCGGGACTAGTATTTGACTAATATTAATAATAAATGCTTGTTATTAATACCAGAAAAATGAAAAGGAAATGCACACCTTTATTACATTTGTTAGCTGGGAGTTTGGGTTAAGGGTTTTGTTTTTGTTTTTTCACAGTTGATTGATAGTTTTCCTTGTAAGAAACCCACTGAGTCAAACTCTTCATCTATTTAAGCTGCTAAAAGAATCATTGATTTAGCTAGAACAATGAAATGTATGGCCTCTATAGACACAAGGCTGATTAGGGTTTTGATTCTGCACTCCTTACTCAGGCAAATGACTTAAGCAATAACTGTAATAGGTGGGGTTTTGCCTTGCTCAGCAGTGCAGGACTGGTCCCTTTGCTCTATATTTTCTTTTGTTAACGCCCCTTGCTCTTTATTACTGGGGACATGTGAATGTAATCACAATCTTCGGGCTCAGCACAGTTCATCTGCTCCTGCTGCTTATTCCCCACCTGGAGACAAAATCCTCTCTTTGTGACACATCATTTCCACTGCAGCCAATTGTGATGTCACAGACAGGCTTTTGTGACTTCAGCTGAGAAATAAACAGCAGGAGCAGATGAACTCTACAGAAACAAAGATCCTGTTTTGATGTAAATAGCCCCGACAGTAGAATAAAAAAAGGAGAAATGTGAAGATAAATCCAGAAACTATATGACATATAAACAGAAATTCATCTAAGCAGAATGTTTTTCATAGTTCTCCCTTAGGCACTGGAGGATCATTCATTTGATTTCCACTCTGTTGTGAAAATGCACTGACTCTTTCAACCCTTGGAACATGTATTTACTACCCTTTTCTTAATTTGATTAAAGAACTCTATGTCTTGTCATTTTCTCAGAATGAGCAAACACTGTTGTGCTAAAGAACCAACTTGAAGGAAATAACAACATACTGTATGTTTCCAAATGCTTGGTAAATCCACAGGCAGCTGGCAGTGCTGCCCAAGTTCCTAAAACACATTTTTAATTTGTTGATGTATGTTAAAAATAAAACACACACAACCCCATCCCCTCTACATGCGCATGCACACGCGCGCACACACACACACACACACACATGCAAAAAACTGGAAGCTGGAATTAGAATAAACACTGGTACTGGTTCGGCCTGTCAGATGGGGTCAGAGAGAAAGAAGAACCACCACACCATGAGCTGTGACCCAAATGACCATGGGCAGCCAGGTACCCATGCCTGCATTTTTCTCATGGCAACAATGTGGAAAACACAGTGAACAAGGGTCCCTGGCCATGGACCTGGCTCTTCCACCAGGACAGGAGAAAGTGAATCTTCATTAAAAAGTTTCATAGAGGTAGTCTAGTCTTGGAATGCTATCTTCCACTCACGGCCGAGCTCTGCGAACCAATCAGACAACACAGAGCACTGGCCTAGCTCAAACTATGGACCAAAGCCCTGGTGAATCATCAAAAGGTGGACAGACCCATCTTTCCTCCCATCTGTCTCTCTTTCTAATTCCAGTCTTTGGGATTCTATTAGCTCTTCCAAGGGAAATGGTGAAGTACCCATTATAGACAAATGCCCTCACTCCCTACCTTCAAATCTCTCCTAAGAAACCTACCTCTTCTATCAGGCTTTTCCTAGTTCCTCATCCCACAGTCTGCTCCCTGATGCTGCTCCCGCTACAGTCCTAACAGTTGGGTTCCTTTCTTCCCTGCAACTAAGCTAAGTATGTGCACTTACATTCCCCTCTCCCTTGTCTTCCCTAGAGTATAAGCCCCGCCAGTAAGGGACCTGTCAGTGATTAATAATTGTTCAGTGCCAGGTAAATTGCTGGTGTTATATAAACACACAATAAAATAATAATAATAATAATAATAATATTTAGGATATTTCAAAATTGCTAGTTTGGGCCTTTGTACTATAAGCTAATGGTGTGTAACACATGTTGGGACAAAGGATATCTACTGACTTCAGCGGTTACTGTTAAAGATCCACTTTCTAATTCTAAGTTCCTCTGTCTCTGGAGCTTGTCATGAAGAGGACGCTACAGTAGTCTCTTCGCTATTAATAGGCTACTCTTTCCAATGACAATGTAAGACCTGGCTATTCCACCAGGCCTATAGTGAGGGAGCCAGGTTATAGGTAGGGGTTGGGTTTGGTGAGGAGGGAGTGGGATTTTAGTTCTGCCTGGGTTTTTATTGCTGTTCTTATATTGTTATTTATTTTTACTGTTATTTATATTAGATTGTTTTTATATTTGGTATTTAAATTGTTGTGAGCCACCCCAAGCTGCCGTGGCAGGAGAGGGCAGCAAATAAATAAATAAATAAATAAATACTCTAGTGCAAAGATCCAGCCTGTGAGAAATAGGGTTGTCGAGACTCCCATTTTGGCCTAGGGGAGTCTTCGGGTCAAACCACAAGAGGTGGTGACCCTAGTGAGAAACTAGGCCTGTAGCACATTATCCTTCTGATAAAGGGCTTTTCTTTTGATCTCCAGCACAATGTTAAATAGCAAGTGCTCTCCATAAGGCATAAATGAACACTCTCAAGTTCAGTTAGTTCAAATTTTGCCTATTATATGGCTTTCCCATTAAAAATTGTTTGCTCTTTTTTCCTAAATAGCAAAATCAAAGACATTTTACCTCATCCCTTTAGTAGCAAACCCGGTCTGCATAGTCCAGGACTCCTGAGCTGTAAACTCCCATCCAAAGGAGGAAAGGAAGATTTCTTTTAGGAAACCAGTTTCACTTCCAAGTTTGGGCACTAAGTAGGGGATGACATTACAAAAAATGGGGAAGGTGGGGGGGAGAGATTACAAAAATGACCTGGACAGTGGGGGCAATCCCATGCCCCGTGCACACTGCACGCATCCTGCATGCGCGCACGTGTGTGCAAACCACACGCATCTTCATAGGGATCGCATTGTGCCACGTGGATCTCATGCGGGACCTGCGCTAATCTCACGTGGATCCCACACCAATCCTGCTTGGGATTGTGGTCAGTGTCTTTATTTTTTTAATAGAAGTCAGAATGATTTTGGTTTAAAATATCAGTTCCCATTACAGCAACAGGAATGTAACTGATCTGGAAACTTGGTAAGGAGAAGTGACTCACTGGTCAAAGTGACTCACTGGACACTGGTCAAAATAGCCATGTTGAGAAAAGACTTCAATCATGAATGAAGTTTGGGGATTAAGGAACTGTGAGGCACTAATAAATCCTGCTCCTGCTCAAAATGCAGGCAGTGGCTGTGCAGGCTTTCTCTATACTTTTACTGCTCTGATAACCTACCTCTGGCCAGAGCCATCAGAACGTAAGTAGTGACAAACTGGATTGGACCAATGGTCTGTTGAGCCCAGCATCCTGTCTCTGGAAGTGGCCATTTTCAGTTGTTTTGGACAAGGATCCAGCAGGTCATAATGGAGTGATCCATTCCCTGTTGTTCACTTCCAGCTCCTGACAGTGAAAGGGTACATCTCCCAACCTACTTGGCTAATAGCCATTAGTGGACCTATCCTCCAAGAACTTATCCAATCCTTTTTTAAACCCAGCTGTGCTACTGGCCTTGACTCCATCCTCTGGAAACAAGTTCCATATATTAATTGTGCACTGAGTGAAAAAATACTTTGTTTTGTTTTGTTTTAAATCTGCTGCTAGCTAGTTTCATGCAGTGTCCTCTAGTCCTAGTATTATTTGAGAGTGTAAATTATTTACTCATTCCATGTCATTCATGATTTTAAAAATGTCTGTCATATCCCCTCTTCCTCACCTTCTGCTAATGCACCTAAATACTGAACTGCGGAAACCCCTTGTTTCCCACTCCTGACCCCTCACAGTTTTGTACTTTGTAATGACCTGCTTTGCTCCATTTTATTAGTATAGTGCATTTTATACTAAAGTGTTCTGAACTTTTGTGTTGGTTTTGTGACATGGGCAAATAAGCACTAAACAGGAAGTTCAAGCTGTCTAACAGTTTCATTTGCAACATAGGGTGATTTCAGAAGTTACGGGCGGGCGCTTTCACCACGGGCCATGGGGTGGTTCGGACCACGGCCGGGGGTGAAGGGGCGCGCCAAAAGACGTGCACCCCATTGCCCCCGGCCGTGGTCCGAACCACCCCACGGCCCGTGGTGAAAGCGCCCGCCCATAAGGTCTAAAGCGGCCCCACCACCCCCAGAGGGGGCGGGGCTGCGCGGCGCAGCATGCTGCCGCACGGCCCCACCCCTGCGTTCCCCGGCGGCCCTCCCCCCTCCCGACGGGCAGTGGCAGCGGCCAATTCGGCCGCTGCTGCAATCACAGGCGGGGGTGACTCCCATTGACCGCAGTGAATGGTAAGTAGTCAGATGTTACTTTCCGTTCACCACGGCCGTGGTGGCCTTTCACCACACTTCTCGACCTCCTCACATCCGGAGGTCCAGTAGTGTGGTGAATGCAAACACGGGCCGCGTTTGACTGTGGTGCACATCTGGCGGCGAGCCAACAGATGTGCATCACAGTCAAACACGGTCCGTGTTTGACCGTGGTTCAGCCAGGGTGAATGTCAGATGCATAACGTCTGAAATCACCCTGTATCACGATCTGAGAGAAAATCTTGAAAAGTTAAATAGGATAGCACACAAAGGTCTCTAGGACCACTGAAGGTGCTCAGCACTCTTGCCTGATCCAGTGAAGCAGTAAAGCAAGTGCAAGCATGAGTAGTCTTATTGACTTTAATAGATCTAAGAGATGTAAGAGGTTAAGCGCATTCTTAAGTGTTTTACCGGATCAGACTAGAATATTTTGCCTTCCCACAAGACCTAGGCGTAAACCAACTGCCACTTAAGCCTCTAAAGGTGTGCTCTCACAGGCATACCAGATCTGGAACTTTTACTCTGGAGTAACTATCTGGAGTAATCTCTGTTCTCCTGTGCAGGAGGAATCAAGGAATCCCTCCTTTGAAACTTGCAGTGGTTAGGAGCAACTGCTGGGGTGGGAGTAACAAGCAGTTGGTGCGGCAGAAATGCCGACCCAGCGAGGTACTGGGATAGCAGAGGACTGTACAAAAAAATATAAACAAAGAAGGGCCAGCCTTAGAATTCGTGGGGCCCAGGGTGAAGTTAAAATGCTAGGCCCCTGCTGGCCCTCCCCCATTCCCATGGGTCACACCCCCTCAGGGACACCTTCTGCATGGGGCCTAGAATTGGCGGTGTTTGTGGCCTTGCTAGGAGGGAATAGGGGTCCTGCACGCTGTCCTGGTGAAAATGGGTGCCACTGTGGGAGCCCTAGATAGGGTGGTCATTGGTCCTGTTTTATACAGGACAGTCCTGTTTTTGGAAGGGTTTGTCCATTGTCCTTTATTTATGTATTTTTGCCCTGTATTTTCCACATGCTGCCAGCACTGCCACTTTCACACACACACCCTCATCCCGGGAAGTCATGATCTCATAACTTCCGGGCAGGAACAGCAGCATTGGCAGCATGTGGACTCGGAGGTGAGCCAGTGGTCCCAGCACTGGGGGGAAGAGGGGAGTGCTAGAGTTACCATAGCATTCAGACTTTTCAGGACTTGACCACTTTTTTGATTTGCTCAGCTCCATCTGGGTGGATATTTTAAATATGCACCTATGGCCGAGATTTTGTCAGTACTGGGTATTTTCAGACGTTACGCTGGCCCGATTCACCACAGTGAATCCCCAGTGGGGATGAATGAAACAACCACCCCCTGTGGCCAAAGGACGCCCCGAACAGACGTGCCGGCTGATCCCGGCGGAGAATTGGGACGGGGAGGGGCCACGCGGCACAACGTGCGGCCGCATGGCCCCGCCGCCCCCCCACGCTCCCCCGCCGCCCGCCCTCTGGGGAGATGGGTGGGTGCCATGGCCAATGCGGTCGCAGCACCCGCCCGATTTGACCACGGACTGGAATCCCGCTGGGGATTCCAGGCCGTGGTTACCGGCCAGATGTTACGTTTTGTTGGTTCCCGCTGGGAATCTTTGACCACGCTTGCGGCAATTGTCCAGCAGGGAGCCCCTGAAGCGTGGTTGAAATTGACCCCATGTGGGAATTGACCGTGGTGAACATCTGGTGGCTGCCAAACAGACGTTCAGGGCGCTTTGGCCCCTCCGTGGGATTTACCGTGGTTCACTGTGGTTGACTGTGATCTCGTAACGTCTGAAAATACCCACTGTTGCATCCCCTTCGCCACCCCTCGCCCAGCACTTGTTGCTCAGCCCTGGCTGGGGAAGGAGCCGTGAGCCAGCTGAGCTCTTCCTCCTCCCATGTCCTGTATTTTGGGGATGCGTCAGTGGCCACCCTAGCCCCAGAAGGAGAGAAAATAGTGTGACTGCCTGTAACAAGGGACTATTCCTCTGAGACATAGACCTGAGCCTCCCTCTCCACTTTAACCCCACTTGTTTGCAGAGGTAATTACCGCACCCTGTTTATCCATGTTTTAACCCCCGTGCTCATGTGAACACAAAGTTAAAGCAAGTTAGGAGGTAGCTGCCTCTAAAAAGTGCTCATGTAAGAAGTCTGAGGGGCAGAATCTGCAGGAAGTATCCAGGTCTCTGAATCACCTGGGGAGAATTCTAAATTCCTCTCACATCTCTAGGAAATAGCTACATTTCTAATCTCATCCTTATTGAAATAATGGTGCAATGTAGTGATTTGTGACAGTACTCTATATAATAATGGCTGAGTTTTAATTATTTTTTTTAGAAAGGTAGCACAGATAGTCCCATAAGAAAACAAGTATCCTCTTTAAAAATAAATAAAAGAATCTAGCCTCTAATATTACCCATCTTAGGCTCTAATCCTCAAACTACTTACGCTAGACTAGAGTCGTCCTATTTATCTTAATGGGACTACTCCAGAGTAACTAGTTTGATGATTGTGACCTTAAAGAGGTCTAATATAGCTTCTAAGTATATTCAGATTCCTAATCTCCTAGAGACTAAAGGGCTGACTCCTGTGTATTTCCTTTTCTATAAGCAGCACCTGTTCTCTCTTTCTTGTGCCCATCATATATAACAATTTATTATTATACACACTGCATTTTTTCTATGGTAGCCTGTGCTATCCAGCTGCACAGTGAAACTGCACATGCCAGATGTTACCCAGACACAATGAAGCTCAAGTTAGATGCAAATTGCAGATAAAGCTCTATTTTATTTCCTGGTTCTGTTCAGATAAACAAGATTCATTTATTTCTAATCTTAATGCACAATAACCAAGTCCTGTTACTCAATACTGAACAGCAGCTCCTGCTTACAGCATTAACTCTGTCTAGCCTTCTGTTCTGAGAAAAGAAGTTAAACTAATGCAGCAAACGGTAAATGATACCAGTGATGAGTATAAAAATCTTTGTGTGTGCGTACGCATACTCAAGAGAGAAAGAGAGAAGCCTGCAATGAGGTGTCCAAGGGGGTTAGTCCGTATGATATTCCGCTTGGTATTCAGAGCAGCTTATTTAGTTAGTTAGTTAGTTGGATTTTGAACTCGCCTTTTTCCAGAGACCATGGGTGGATAACAACGTTATATCTATGTTAATATATATTAATGTTGTTATCCACCGTGTGTGTGTGTGTGTGT
>QEPC01006427.1:2105930-2151561 GCA_003113815.1 Sphenodon punctatus | reverse complement strand
CGTCCTGGCTGGTTAAGAGCTGCCGGGAGACACAGGGGCCGTTGCTGGCCGGGGTGGTCAACGCCTCCCTACGGGAGGGCAGAGTGCCGGGTTGCCTCAAGGAGGCAGTGGTGCGGCCTCTGCTCAGGAAACCATCGCTTGATGTTGACTCCCTTGCCAGCTATCGGCCTGTCTCTAACCTTCCCTTTTTAGGGAAGGTTACTGAACAGGTAGTGGCTCAGAAGCTCCAGGGGCAGCTTGACTGCGTCGGTTATCTTGATCCCTCTCAGTCTGACTTTCATCCGAGTCATGGCACTGAGACAGCACTTGTGGCTTTGGTGGATGATCTCCGCCATGAAAAGGATCGGGGTCCATCGACCCTATTGGTCCTGTTAGATCTGTCGGCAGCATTTGATATCGTTGACCATGAGATGTTGGTGATGCGCCTGCGGGACAGCGCGGGGGTGGTCGGGATCGTTCTTGAATGGTTCCGCTCATTCCTGATCGGGAGAACTCAGCGGGTGGTGCTCGGTGATTGTTTTCCATCTTACCAAGATCTCTCATGTGGGGTTCCGCAGGGTTCTGTTTTGTCCCCTCTCCTGTTCAACGTGTATATGCAGCCGCTTGGCAAGGTGATCAGAGAGTTCAGGGTGAGGTGTCCTCAGTATGCGGATGACACCCAACTGTATCTCTTCTTTTCAACCAACCCAGGCCCGGCTGTCTCGGTGCTCTTGGTGGGGCTGGGCCGCTGGGAGCACATACACCAGTGCTCCAGTCTCTGCACTGGCTGCCAATAGTCTTCCAGGCTTGATTCAAAGTGCTGGTTTTGACCAATAAAGCCTTACACGGCCTGGGTCCTACCTACTTGCGAGATCGCCTCACTCCCCGGGTTGTTGACCGGCCCTGCCGTCATCCGGGGGCGCCATGTTGGAGGTCTCCCAAGTTTTCCGGGGGGGCCACACAGGAACGGACATTCTTGGTGGCTGCGCCCTTGGAACTCCCTCCTGGCAGGGGCCCGTCTGGCCCTGGACCTCCCAGCCTTTCGTAGGAACTGTAAGACCTGGCTGTTCTGTCAGGCATTTGGTGAGGGAGAGGGGTAAGGGTTGGGAGGCAGGGGGGAGATTGGCTGGGTTGGGGTTTCTTTTTCTTTTTTTGTATAGTTATTGATGTTCCTGTTTCACTCTGTTTTATTCCGTTTTATAAGTTTTTATATATATTGTATATTTTATTGATGTTGTCAGCCGCCCTGGGCTACCTGTGGCAGGAGGGGCGGGGTATAACATTTTTAAAATAAATAAATGTACCCCTTTTTGCAATGAACTCAAAGTTCAATCCTAGCTCTCCTTACAAGTACTGCTAACGAGTTCCAGATGTGCTGATGGTTCTTTGGGATGCGTACATCATGAAACTCATTACTCATGGGCGACCCAATGGGGATGCTTTTTTATTCCTACCAACCTGGCTTGACTTTGAAATGCAGATCTATAATTGGAAGGCTCCATAGACCATTCTGGCACCTTGGCCCATTTAGTCCCCTGTGCTTTCACTTTCATTAACACATAAGGGCCTCAAATTCTCCAGTCTCTAGTTTCTGGAGTTTCAAAATGACCTCACAGTATAAATTTGCAAGTGCAATCTGGCAGCCCAATCCTAAACCCATGCGGAATGTGTCTGGATACAATGCATCTTGCACATGTGTGTGTCTCTCTCACACGCACACACACACACACACACACATCATGTATGTGAGTTCTAGGGTTGCCACCTATGCACATTTGTAAGGAACACTTATGAAAAATACATGTTGCAAGCCCTGCATTGGTGCCTAGGTATTTTTCACAAGTGTTCCTTTAAAATTTGCATAGGTGACAACTCTAGTGGGTTCAGGATTAGGGCCTTTGAGCTTTGTAGAGAAATTAATCCAAAATGAGTATCACCTTTATGAAATCAGTGCATAAAGCCTGAGCAGGAAAAGAACCATACGTAGCTTTGCTAATATGGTCATCTGGGGGTGCCCTGTTGGAGGTCCCTCGAGTTTCCCGGGGGGCCACGCAAGACAGGGCGTTCTCGGCGGCCGCACTGTGCCTTTGGAACTCCCTCCCGGTAGGGGCCCGTCTGGCCCCTGACCTCCCAAGTTTCCACAGGAATTGTAAGGCCTGGCTGTTCCGCCAGGCATTTAGCGAGGGAGAAGGGTGAGGGTAGGGGGTGGTAAGGAGTTCTCTATCTCCTCATTTTTCATATTTAATGTTTTATATATTTTATTTTTATGGATGATTTTGTTAGCTGCCCCAGGCTGCCAGTGGCAGGAGGGGCGGGGTAAAAATGTTCTAAATAAATAAATAAATAAATAATAGGAGTGGGATTTGCAGCCACCTTCTAGCCTCCAATTTGGGTTTTCCCTAACCCAACTGTCAAGGGCTTGAAGGTGCTCAAGACCTCACTGGAGGCAGTGCCACAGTCAGGCTGTGGTGCGCCCGGGCTCATGTCCCAATTACGGGTCCCCCTAAGGGCAAGGGGGTGGGGTCTTCTTAAGCAGTGGCTCCTAAAAAGGTTGTGATGCCACCCTGGCTCCCAGTGAGGCTTCCTGGAGTGGGAAGGGCAGCACCCTACCCCGGCCCACTTTGAACACTTCCTTCTTGGCGGAGCACTTTACAAGCAGACTGAGCACCACTAGAAATTTTTCAGAGTGGGTGTGGGGAAAGCATTGGCCTTGCTCCCTCACCCACCCATTCTGAAAGTTTCCTAACAGTTCTCAGGCTGCTAGGAGAGGGGGCCCTCCTAGAGTCCAGGTCTTGGGCTCAACTGAACCCTCTCACTCCCGGGTAGCTACACCCCCGACTAGAGGCACCCAGCGCCTTGCAAAATCATGCCTTTTCACACTCCTCCACCTCACGAGGCGTAGGTATAATAGGTGAAGCAGGTGCAACTGCCCCTGGGCTCATGAGCGCGAGAGCCCAGCCTCACACACACATCGAGCGCATATGCACAGTGGAGAAGAGTGCCTCAGCAGGGGTGCACTCCTGAGACGTCAATGGGTGTTTTCAAATGAGATGCTACCATGCATGGCCACCCAGTAACCACTCATCTGAAAGCCCATCTGAAGGATGTGCGTGGGGATGTGCACTCGTGTACTGCCAAAAAATCTGGAGTGCCCCATGAAGGGTAGGCCAAAAACGTTAATGGCAACGCGTGCCCACGCATCCCCCGCCTGCATGAAGTGGGGCAGCAACCCACGCCAGCAGACAGGTCAGCAGCCCAGCCCCCTCCCCGATTCTGCTCACAGCCCTGCCAGGAGCCCTTAAAAGACATGCATGCGAAATACAAAACTGTGTTGGCTCAAAGCACAACAAATCCACCTCGTGATGCATGAGAGAAGAGCCAACACCATGGAAGACAGCAGTTCAGACAGCAGCTTCCTGTGTGTCCTGCCCAGTATGCGCCTCCATCGTTGCCTGGGACTGCCAGCAGCATAAACGGTTCCCGGGGTCATGGACAGGAAGGGGTTACTGGCTGCTGCGGCTTCCTGTTTCCATGGTGTCCATGGCTGTGTGTCATGGCAAAAGGCGGGTATTTGGGTGGGGTTTGGGTGGGGGTGTTGCTGGGGGGAAGGCAGCTGCCTGGTTGAGTTGTTTGCGGAGCCGGTCGGTGGCTGCGGGCGTCCATGGAGGCTGCCTGCATGGGTGCGGTGGCCACGGTGGGAGCCGCCCATTAGAATCCCTCCCCACGCACGCTACCTGAATGGCTGCTCCACAGCTGTGCCACTCAGCAGCCACTGACCCCCATCCCTGCAAGGCTTGCTCATTTAAAAAAACCTATATGCACACACACACTTTGACATAGGTATAGAAGTGCACAGACACAGAATAAAACTTGACAAAAACTGTAATTCTCCCTTACGTTTCCTGCCCCAGATCTCAAAAGCCAGGTCAGCCAAGTGTCTCATTTTTAAAACAACAGGACAAGTTTCTGTAAGTAAAGAATCTTCAAAATCAATTACAGCAGCTGCCACAACCCTTACAGAAGTGTTGGGAAATCAAATGAATGGGAGGGACCAGTGCATCAATCAGCGGGCATAAAAACTGGTGCAGACTTCAGTAGAATTGGGCTTTTACATCCTCTGAGGATTTGGCCCTAATGCTACACGAAAGAGCTTCCCTTGCCATCTCTAACACTCCTCTGCCTAAAAATTCAAAGCACAGGCATTAAATATAATAATAATAACTGTGATACACAAACAATTAGTAGCCCAAGCTGGTTGTGTTTCCCAAGAAACTGAAGAGTGCTGAGTGCCAGCAGCATGCTTTAAATATTCTCACAGGCAAGCAAGTCCCCCACTTGGCATCACAACCAGGGTCTGGAGCTGCAAATGTACTTGTGCTAGATGCAGGGGGTTGCTGAGTAAAGAGCATAAAGGGGAAGAGACTCTGCTTGATTGTCCCTCACTGCAACAGCAAAGCTACCTCAGGAATCCTGACCTCCTTGCAAGCAGGAGACCAGCAGTGGTGTCATTTGCTACCAGTAATAAACTGCACCCATTGCAAATGCCAGCAGAGACGAGCCGGGGCTTTTGAGCAGGGAGGCGCAGAGAGAATAGAGGGATGATGACTGGGACGATAAATATAGTCTCTCGCAGCTAGAATGTGGGCTGAATAACAGGAAGAAACTGATTGGCTAGTAAGTGATGTTTTGAACCGTGCAGGTGTCCAGTTAAAGCCATGAAGATCAACACTGATTACTTCATATTCAAACAAAACATCAAAGGCACATTCTGGTTCTGAAGGCATTTTGCCTCTTCTCCAGGTTCCGCTGGGTTTTGACACAGAATCCCCAGGCTCTGGAGGAAGCCCTGATTTTTTTTGTGTCAACCACGGGAACCTTCAGTAAGCTAACAAAAAAATTGGACAGCTGCCAGAGACACTCCTGCCCCCTTTCTCATGGGGCCCCACCTCCATGGAGTCTCCTGATGCTCAACAAGGGGTGGAGTTACATGGGCCATGGGGGCTGGGAGGGGGGCACAAGGGGATGCGTTTCATTCCCCAGCTCCTGCCTGTCTCTGCCCCTTCTGAGCTCTTCAGGCAGAGGACAGCACCATATTGGAAACAGGTCGGAACGAGGGGGATTACACCCCCCCTTATTCCTTACTGGTACAGCCCCTAGTATGCCCCTACCAGCCTGATGCTCAGAGAAGGTGTGTGGCTATTTCAGAAAGGGGTGTGACCATTTTCTGAGCCTTGTGACTTTACAACACTTGGGCCGAGGGGTGTGGCTGCATCAGAAACGGGCAGGATGAAGGGACTCTCCTTCCCGTCCTGAATTTAACTCTGCAGGCTACCCTGTCCCCGACCCTGAGAGAGTTGTGCTGTTCCAATGTTCCATAAGGGGTGGGGTTATGTCAGAAACTGGGGTGTGTCCCCGCCCCCTCTGGGTGACAGCATGGAGGAAGCTGGTAACTCTACAGGAATGTTCCACACTTCTCCAAGGGTGAGAATACTTGGCCAGCCAACTCATGTCTCCCAGCAGGTCACACCAAGCATATAAGGTTCCTGGAGGCCCGGGACAGAATGCCACATGGGACCCCTTTATTCCATCATCCACTATGTTCAAACGTACACTCCAGTTTCACTGTGGGGTCCTCTTTTGTGCAAGGCCTGGGCAAATTCTTCCCTTTTGTCCCCTCTCTGGCCAGACTTTGACTAGAGATAGCACAAGGAGGCCTAATGGAAAAACCTTTCAGCCCACCTTATCATCTGTTGCTATTGCTCATTAAAGATAAAATTCTGTCCTCTCTAGGCAACCAGCGCAGGGTTTGTACACCACCGAGACACCATGAAGTAGTGTTCATATGGGACTGAAGTGGTCCCCAGGGTTTACGTCAGTCTTCTGTAATGTACGACTCTCACGCTTCCTATGCAGTTAGTCTGCCACTTGCAATACAGCTGAATTAAACAAGGTCGCCTGACTAAGAGCTTCTTCATGACTGCACACAAACTGGCTAATCTACAGTCACACTGCTAAGTAAATCTGAGAGTTGATGAATCTGTGCTTTTTCCCCATTCAAAGCTTCGTTGCTGATATATCCCATTATAGAAAGTAAAAATGAGGCACTAGAAACACCAGCTCTCTGGAATGTAAGGTAGAAGGAGTCTCCCATTTCCAGGCTCTCTTCTGCACAGGTTAGAGCCTTCCAGGACAAATATCCATAATAAGCATTTCACAGTTGCAAGGGGGAAAAATTACACACACACACCCCTACCTCTGTTATATATTGTAGTTGGAATAGCTGGAAAATTTGTGCGGGATGTTTCTCTCCTTGATATGTTAAAATGTTATGGAAATGTTTTTTTCACAAGTGATTTTTGCTTATTTATAATTATTGCACATCTTGCAATAATTGTTTTTCTTAAAGATCCAGTTCCTGGAGTCCAGTGATTACATAAAAATCTTAGTTTTCATTCCAGAAAATAAAATGTGCACCTTTTGAGTTGCACAGGTAAGCATGGAAAAATCTTTATTAATAGATTTTAAAAAAAATATTGCATGATTTTAATCCAAAACGTGTGATTGTTTTCAGGACCGACTCTTGATATTTTTGATAGTTGAGGCTGCCAGTATTATTAGGAGATTGCACACTCTTTGGATTTAGATTTGTTTACTCCTCGAGGCAAGGACCAGATATCTCTGTTTGCAAAGCCTTGGTGGCATCATAAAATAATGCATTTAAAAATAATAAGCATCATGTTGTGCTGCCATTCAAGTGATGAGCCTGCATTTAGATTCCCTCCTTGTATAGTTCATTGGTTCCCAGTGATTAGGTTGTGTGCTGTCCCAAAGAATTATTAGGAGTTGACTGTGAGGAGTAGAAGCCGGTTTGCTTTCTGTGCCTGGTTATCTACAAAGGTAGATTTGCTCAGCCTGTTAAAACCAGTCCCAGATGCCAGAAACACCCCATAAAACATTGTGCCAATTCCCACAATGCCAACTAACGAGTGCTACAGAAACCATCACTGAGGTGCACCTGAAGAGGAGCAGCTGTGAATGACTGAATGAGGGGCGGGATATGGCCAACACTGCCTGATCCCCATTGATTTACTAACTAGCTGCATAAAAGCAAAAATTAAGAACGGGCTCCATTAAGTTTGAGCAAGTTTTTTTAAAATGAGTATTCCTGGACAAAGAGTTGAAAAGGTCTGTTTGAGATGAGATTCAGTAATGGAAGGGCTGGCAAAGCCTTTGCTCCTGGGCGGTCCCTACAAATGCATGTGCTTGCTGAGTGCAGGGGGTTCCTCAGCTGTCACTTCAATTGCTAGCACACTGGAAAGTGAGAACATCACACCACTGACGCGAGACTCAGCTCTCCCTTTGGTCCTCTCTGTTCCCACCATCCCAAAGACTAGCAGCCAGGTTCTACCTTCCAAACAAGCCAGTGGAGGGAAGGGAAGGGAAGGGAAGGGAAAGGAAAGGGGGGGGGAGGGGGGAGATTATTGTGCTGGCAGGACAAAGGAAGGTTGTAAAAATAAATTATCAGGGATAAGGGAATGGAAAAGCTCCGGCCAAGCAATGAGCTGTTTTGCAAACACATCCCATGATAGACAGTGGGGTGGACAGAGCGGGTCTCCCAGAAGTTCCTGGAAGAGGATGACAGAATCAAAGTTGTAACTATAATAGGGACAGGTGGTTGCAAGTCCCGGGGGATGGGGGGGGGAGACAATCCCCGGTGCAGCCATGTCTTCTGCCACTAGAAGGATGGCCCCATGGGTGGCCCCATTTTGTCTTCTGCACCAGGGCCCATTCCAGCCTAGCTACACCCCTGGGCAGAATGCCATGATAGTAGGATCCCCTATTCCACCATCCACTATGGCCCTTTTCACACAGACACTCTAACACTGACAAAATGGGTGGAACATTTTATTATACATGTTGCAGGGCACCCATAGGGCACAACTGCAGCGCTGCAACATGTATAATAAAATATAACATCCATTTTAGCAGTGTTAGTGTCTGTGTGAAAGGGCCTATGTTCAGACCTACATTCCAGTTTTGTTATGTGGCCATCTTTTCTGGGAGCTCTGGAGTAAACTACACCTTTTGCCTCCACCCCCACCCCCATCCCCACCCTTCTGGGCAGCCCTGGGACAAGGCTCCTAACTGCATCTGCAAAGCATCTGGAGGGCCTTTCCATCTGTTGATGGCTGCTGCGGAGGAATAATTAAACCCAAATGAAAATCTACAACCTGCAACTTGCGCCTGCTATGCCAAATGACATAAGCACATTTCTCCCACTCACCCCGCACCCAACCACAAACATCTGCTTTATTGCTCCCTATATCAAAAGCTGCAGGGTTCCCACCTGAAAACCTACCCTACCTGCAGCCCACTAACACTCCCTTCTCCTCCTCCTCTTCCCTTTCCCACCACTGCTCAGGCTTTTGGCGTGGCAAGAGTCAGCCTGAATTTGCAACAGGGTGCGGGGGACAGGAGACATCCCCTCGTAAAGCATCTTTTGCCTGAAGAATTCCCTTTGGTCTTTCGTGCCTTACAGGAAATGCAGGAATTGATAATGAGTCATGTATTCTTGCAGAAACAGCTTCAGAGAAGGAGGAAGAAATTCTGAATCGGGCTGGACAGCACGTCTAGCCTTCATTCTATGAGGGCAAGGAGACAGAGCTTCTCCTGGAATGAGTACCTATCCATGTTCAAACCAGAACAGAAAAATGGCTAACAGTAGGGCTGAAACAAATATGGCTTTCATATTCATCAATATAACGAGCATATTTGTTCCCATATCTCAGAGGTGAAGAACTTCAGGCTCAGGGGTGAAATGTGGCCCTTTTCCAGTTCCTGGATCTGGCCCCTCGATCTAGTTCCTAACCCCAAACACTGGAAGACTGAGCACAGGGTAAGGAGCAGAGATGAGGACATTCACAAAAGGAAAGGGGGACACATCTATGTGTCCATGATCTGGGGACCCTACGCTTCCTTACCCTCACCTTGCAGGCGGCCCTTGGAGCTTGTACCAATTTTCAAAGTGGCCTTTGGGAAGAAAAAGGTTCCTCACCCCTATCTGAACTCAGCACAGTTGGCAGTCTCTGTTTAATAAGGGATTAGGACTGAAACAGAAGGTGACAAAGTGGGTCAAGACTGAGGTGCACTGGCAAAGTTTTAGGAACCTCAAGAACTGGAATAGCAGGATACGGATGAGTGAAGGCTAATGCACATCAGCAGTTCTATAGGGGACGTGCCAGGACTGCAGATCATGAGGAATTAGATGAACAGACAGATACATTATTTTTTTGCCATTTCTCTACCACATTCAGTATGCAAAGTGCTTTACAATCCTTATCTAGGCTACTCTCACAACAACCCTGTGAGGCAGGTCACTGTTCCTATTTTATAGATGGGGAAACCACTCCTGAGAGTCTCACTCAAAACACCTTTGATTACTTATTTTATATTTTAGTGTGGATTTTAAAATAACCTTTGTGTTGACTCTTAGGGCGTTTTCAGACAAGACACTCCCCTCTCACTACTAACCCACTCACCTCCCTCCCACTATACGTTACAGGGTACCCATAGGGCAACACTTCAGCCCTGCAATATGTATAATGGGTGGGTGTGGGTTGGGTAGTGAGTGGAGAATGTGTTGTCTGAAAATGCCCTTATACTGTGGCTCTGCCTTCTCCTCTTCCCCCTCTCACACAGTGACACCGTGTTCTTTCTGTACACAGTGTCCCTCATACACACCTCCGCACAACCTCCTCATCCCTAGACTTACACCCCCTCCCCTACCCATGTTAACACAACCTCTCTCTACACAAAATATCCTGGCACCACTTCACCGCCCGCACTAAAACACTGACACAACCTCTTACATACAACGTACATGCTGATAAGCTGATGGTGATGCCGTCTTCACCCATGCACAAGTCTTACTTACATACACAGACTTAGGGCCTCGTTCCCATTTGTAAGGCCCTTTAATACCACTCTGGCAGCATAAAGAGACCTTAAAGTGGGTGAAAATGTGATTTACTACAAGATGATATATAAAGAGACCGTGGTGTAAATGAGAGTCTGGCCTACAAAATCCCTCCTCTGTACTTTATGAGCTTCCCCAGCGGTTGAGAATGTTGTGTGAAAGATCCCGTAGACTGAGGTGACATTCTTGATTTATTTTTTAATTTATTTTACCCCGCACCCTCCTGTAACCAGCTCGGGGCGGCTTCCAACAATTTACAAATGTAAAAAACACTATAAAAACAGTTTAAAACAATCACAATATTTAAAACAAGGTGCAACTACCTCAGCAAAAATCAGATGCATAATTCACACACGTTCCCACACCAAACAATTCTGCCTGTGGTAGCAAGGGTGGGTGTAGATAAGAGAGGGTTTCGATATTTTTACTACCATGTTATTCTAACGGCTGAGAGCATTTTCTAGACACCACTACAGTGATAATACTGAATCCTGTCTACACTGGGACTTTCCCCATTTCCACTGCAGTGTGATTGCCATTTTCTTGTTCACAGTTTGGTTGGGGTTTTGGGTTACTTCATCCTCCCAGCCACACCCACCCCACTTGTCTGTTCCCACCTGTTGAATCTTGCCTGACATATAGATTTTGAGCTCTCTGGAGCAGGCGCTGTCTTTTGGGGTCATGGTCTTTGATTCTGAGACCCTCTGTGATACTGTAAATCCAAATGATTAAAAGAAAATGATGGGACTACATCACAGATAAATTAGGCTTGGCAATGGATGCCTTTAGACGGACCCCTGCTCCGGAGCACCGGTCCAGCTAAAGGATGGATGGACACCATAGCTCCACCCCCAGCTGCGGGTTGCCCTGGCAATGGCCACAGAGCTGTGGGCGGCAGCTAGAGGGGCTGCCAATCCGCCCGCAACTCTATGGCAAGGGGGAGGGACACGTGTGGGTGGACTGCAGGCAGTGGTGGTGGTGGACTCTGTATGACACTGCTGCCAGCGGAACAGATCCACAGATTCAGGGGTGGCCCCCCCAAGAGCAGACCCTCCCCCTTACCATAAACCTGCAGGCCACCCCAGCCACCCCTGGGTCTGACTAAAAGCACCCAACGTCCAAACATCCTAAGAGAGACAGGAAGTTCCTACTGATTTTAGAAAATAAGGGATATATACCAAATCCTCATCCACTGCAGTAACCCAGCACATTCACATATTGTGTGCTAGCCACTGGTTTTAATGTTTTTCCTCCTTAAAAAGGAAAACGAGACAGATAGAAAAGAAAATTGGACAGACCGAGTCCTTGGAATACATATAGGAATATAACTATGAACTCTTCCACACAAACACCATAACTTATCTCCTTCTCCTGTTTGACATTATCCTCTGTGCTAGTGTCATAATCTGTTGCTACGGAGACAACTATGATGTCACAAAGGCAGGATTATGGATGCTTTGAACAGGAATGAAAGGTACATTACGATGGGGAAGAAAAAACACCATTGCTAAGAAACAGATGTTCCAGGAACAACAAGTGTTTAAAGGAAAAATAAATAAGTCTGTAGTTTCACTGTATCTGGGAGCCAACTTAGGCCCATCAAAATACTTCTGTGCCACACCATTTAGGTATATTCAGAAACTACCCTCTTTCAAAAGTGCTTTGCAAGTCTCCTTCTGAGGCCTCTATGCTTGATGAGAGTCTGTCTCTGCTTTGTGAATTCTAGACTGTGGGTGAAAACAGACATGACGCTAACCACCCTTTAACCACCCTTGGTGGTTATTTATGCATGTTGCAGGGCTGTATTGGTGCCCTATGCAGCCCTGCAACATGCATAAATATCCATCAAGGGTGGTTAAAGGGTGGTTAGTGTCATGTCTGTTTTCACCCTGTGACAGCAATAGTTCTGTCTTATCCCATTAACATGAGCAACTGTCTCATTCCACCTTGTGGTTTGTTTTAATCTTCTTCCCAGTAGTTTCTATATCGCATACTAGCAATCAGCAAAGGTGTGTGTCCCAGTCACTAAAGAGAGACCTGTGTCCTGGTCCTGGCATTATCCACCCTCCTAGAACTGGCAGGGATCTGGAGGATTGTCAAGTCCAGCTTCCTGCTTGGAGCAGGATCTGCCATACCTAAACCATCCCAGACACGTTCATCAGCTTCTTCTTAAAAACCACCCACGATGGAGAATGTCTGGGGAAGCTGAGGACACCATACCTGTGAAAGATTACCTAAGCTCTGCCCTCTGCCTGGGAATGGCTTCCACAAAAGGTGGCCACCCTAGAGGATGAGGCCTACCACCTATGGGTTTGGCCAACCTGGTACAAGCCTGACAGGGCCATATGCTCGGACCAAGTGGCAGGCCTCCAATGCCTGTGAGTTTTTCACACACATTGCCAGTTAATGCATCTTAAGGTTCTTCTATATTTCAACCGCTTCCCCTGTTCATGATAATGGGAGCAGAGAGGACAGACAACACGAGATCCATGTTTGTTATCATGGGCAGACTCACAACTTCAGTGGTCAATATGAAAGTGTGTCTAAGCTGCAGCCCTTGTCTTAGAGAGACTGGAGTTGTGATAACTCCAAGATTTCCAAAGGAAGTACAACACTCAAAGAAGACCCCTAGTATTCTGATATTTCACCAAACTCCCCTAAATGATCTGAACTTCTTGGGTCGGAAAAACTGGGCTGAGAAGCCGATGTGAATGGCACTTTTGCATGCTGTAGCACCATGTGCTTCCAACTCCAGCTAAAAGCAGGAAGGGCTTGAAAGCTCAACAATGGAAGAAAATGGGAGAAGGGGAAGATACTGAATTAACATTTTTCAACCTTTATATTTGCCAAGTTTGGGACAAAGCTTCAGTTCCTCTTTTAGGTGACTTGACTTGCTCTTTATTTTCCAAGACCAATGGAATTGGGGGGTGGTGGGTCATTCAATTGGCTAAAACAGGGGTAGAGAACCTCTAGCCCACAATCAAATCCAGCTTGCAACTGTCTTTTATGTGGCCTCTTTCCAATTCCTGAATCAATCTCCTAGTTCAGGAGAAAGGAGCAGGGATGAGGCTAGAGAATGGATCCATGACACAGGGTATTTTTAAACGAGCAAGGCTTGGAAGGGGGGTGGGGGCTGCTGAGTGACACAGCTGCACAGCAGCCGCTCAGGTGGAGTGCGTGGGGAGGGATTCTAACGGGCGGCTCCCCTCCCAGTGTGACTACCGCAGCCGCCACCTTGCACTCCCCCTGCCATGGACCATGGGGAAGGAGGAAATGCAACAGACTGGCTTTTGAAATTGACATGTCCCAGGTGTGAGCTCTGGGGAACCAGACTCCCCAGCACTCCTGGCCACTTTCTGTGACTTGCAAAGGCCTTGTCCCCTGCCCACAGTGCCTATGAGCAGGGGACCTGTCTGCTAGCATGCGTTGCCACCCCCGTTCATACCAGCTGGGGATGCGTGGGCACCTGTTGCCATGCACCTTTTTGGCTTGCCCTGCACGGCAAACTCTGGATTTTTAATCCTGGGTTCCTTGCTTCACGTGCGCCATGAGTGGGCAATAAGTGGCTCACGGTACCGCACATCCCCCCACACCACCTTCAGATGGGTGGTTGGATGAGTGATTCCTGGGTGGCCATGCATAGTAGCACCTCATTTAAAAACACCCACAGATCCATGATCTGGACCCTTCCCCCAATCCTGAACACACCACTTAAGAAACTTCCAACTCCTATCTGGTCCCCAGAGGTTGTACTAATTTTCAGAGTGACACCTGGGAAAGAGGATAGTTCCTTCCATCTTGGGGCTAAAATTTGTGTCTGTCCTTTCACTCAGAAGGGAAGAAGCTGGCAGCTTATGGAAGAGCTCTAGGAGCAGTTATGCTTCAGAGCTGAGTTCCCATTGGTGGAAGGATGCTGTTCCAGATAACAAGCCCTTGCTAATCCTCTAAGGTTTAAAAAGATCAAAATACGTAGGAATCTTAGCCATCCTTCCAGCTCCTGAGTTCCCTGGGAAAGCAAGATTCCCAAATAACTTTGGGTCTGACACCACTGCACCACAGTGTGGTGTCACCACCCCATCTAGTTCTGAAAGTGGTAACACTAAGTGATCCTTTCCCTTTAGCTTTGCAGAAGCAGATGCCGCTATAGACACTGGAACATGAAAGAGCCCAGGATTAAAAACATTCCGTTGTTCTAAACAAATCCCTGGGTCAGTGGATCCTGGCAGTGAGGGTGTAGTGATAATAGGGACAGGTGAAGTAGCTGCATTGGGGTCCACAAATCTGGGCGGTGGAGGAGCATGCTGCCTGGTGCAGCTGTGTCCCCTGTCACTGGGGGGTGGAAATGGCATTCCATCTTCTGCATCTGGGCCCATTCCAACCTAGCTTCGCCCCTGACTGGCAGACCATGCTGCATTGCCACACTGTTTAGACATCTTAAAAATACAGGGTTACATTCCATTGTCAGCTGAGAGATCTCCCACTGACATCAGAGCATGATCTATAGGGTCTGAGTCTAACCGGATTTTCCAATTCATCTGTACGTAAAACCTCAGTGATTTCAGTTGTGCTGCTCCCAATAGCCACCTGCTCCAGTCCATAAAACCCAGCCCAGGCTAACCTGGGACCAATGACATGGCAATGGTTAGGGGGCTTGCTCCATGGAAGGAAGGACAAAGTCCTGGATTGCTATTCTCCTCCCAGTTAACCACCATCCCCATGGGTAGGCTTGCTGGGAGGCTCAGCAGAGACTCCGCAAAAACCTGAAAAGTATTCCAAATGAAGTAAATAGGAATGAGCACAGACATTGGCAGAGAAAGTGTAAAACCATATAAGACAGGCCAGGAGGGAATTTGAGGGACAACTTGCTAAGGATACCAAATCCAATAGCAGATTTTTTTCCCCAGTACATCAAAGGCAGGAAACCTGCTAGAGAGGCAGATAATCAGGGAACAAAGGGAGCACTTAAAGATGACAAGGCCATTGCTGAGAAACTAAATCAGTTCTTTGCATCAGTTTTTGCTGAATCAATACCCACACCAGAACTCTTTTTGTTGGTGAGGAATCTGAGGAATTATCGGAAATTAGCATCACGTCAGAAGAGGTTTTATTGCATATCAATCATTTTTTAATTATATTTATTTGAATGTATACACCACCCTTCCCATAGGGGCTCAGGACAAGTCAAATCACCCAGACCTGATGGTATTCATCCAAGGTTACTGAAAGAACTCAAATATGAAAATGCTGAACTACTATCAGTAATACATAATTTATCACTAAAGTCCTCCTCTGTGCCAGAGGACTGGAGGTTAGCAAATGTAACCCCACCCAATTTTTAAGAAGAGCTCCAGAGGTGACCCTGGAAACTACGGCAAACTGATGGAGACCATTTTTAAAAAAATAATTACTATGCATACTGACAAGCATGATTTGATGGGTAAAAACCAGCATCACTTTAGCAAAGGAAAATCATGCCTCACTAACCTATTAGAATTTTATGAGATTGTTAATAAGCACAAAGATAGGGGTGATCCAGTTGATATAGTACATATGGATTTTCAAAAAGCTTTTGACAAAGTCCCTCACCAGAGACTTCTGAGCAAACTAAGTCGTCATGGGATAAGAGGAAGAGTCTTGTCATGGATTAGTAGCTGGTTAAAAGACAGGAAACAAAGGGTAAGAATAAATGGCCCCAGACCAATAGGTGGGGTCTAACTGACCCGAGAGGGGTACAAAAAAGTTAATAAAACTTTTTAGCAAACTCCTACCACTTCATACTCCATGACTTTGTCAACCATAATGGGCTCAATTGCCCTGTGGTGTTTCATGCCTCTTCCCCCCTTGTAATTTTTTTTAAATTAAGGTTTTTATTCTGACACTGCTGGGGGTCAGTTTGACCCCAATTAAAGTGCATGGAAAACGGAAAGTACTATGCACCTATGATGCCAGGGGTAATATAGACTTCTCACAAGAAGTGGAAATAGAAAGAATTATAGCATTGTGTCTGTTTTCATTAATGGCATTTTCATGTGTACATCCGCCTTGCCACCTCCCTTCATACCTTCAAATCTCTCCTTAAAACTCACCTCTTTCGCTCTGCTCTGTCTGACTCTTTATCCTGCTGAGCCACTATTTCCTATACCTATTTTCTGTTTACCCTTATCCTTGCCACATGGACCTGCCTGCTGTCATTCTCATCGTAACCAAGCCAAGTATGTGCACCTGAGACTTCATTAATGTTAGACCCCTTGTTTCTCCCTCTGTTCCCCTTCCTATGTCTCTCTCCCAGCTCCTGTCTCTCAGATTGTAACCCTAGGGGCAGGGACCGTGTCTATTTTATTACTTTGTAAAGTGCCAGGTACACTGCTGGCGCTATAAAAATGTTTGTTAATAATACTAATAATACAAAAATATCACTACAAATGCTTTTGGGGGTCTATTATACCCCAAGCTAAAGAACCACTTTACAAACATAAATTGAGTTGTATATTTTTTTGCAGTTATAACCTTACTGGTGTGAACCTTCAACACTGTTTTTTCATCATAGTTGCTTGCAGAGTTCATTTTGAAAAATACTTAACAATCAGCCATATAGGGTCGTTTGGACCCCTCCATCTACTTGCTAAGTGACCGTTGTGGTCAGTAAGGGTTAACATTAAAACCTCTTTGCAGTAAGGTGGTTATCTAAAGGCAGATCAGGAGACTTCATGGAGCCATCTCAGAGGAATACAAAGTGTGTTAATGACCCCTCCATTTACTTACTAAGTGACCCGTTTGTTAGTAAGAGTCAACATTAACATTAAATTGATCTTTCTGCAGTAAGGTTGCTATTAAAGGCAGATATCAGACTTCATGGAGTCATCTCAGAGGAATACAAAGATAATTAGATAGAATCACTAATTGCTTGGTAAACACTTGGCACTCCAGTTGAAAACTCAGCTGCTATTCCTGTGTAGTTGGCAATGTTAACATTGTGGTCATCGTGGGGTATTACTGACCCCTGCTGCCTTTTATTTTATTCCTATTCCTGTCCCTCCTCCCCCCCAAAAAAATCTTAATACAGTGTGATTTTTTTTCTCTAGGTAACTGTTGTCCTTTTCAAATTAACCCCCCTGTTTTGTTTTTTAAATTATGGCTTAATTTGGGGTCCGTTTGACCCCAATACCAGATTAGTACAGTGGGCATGTCCAACTTGCTAGGGATGGTCATTTCTGAAGTTGGAGAGCGGTAAAGAGTGGGGTGCCTCAGAGGTCAGTACTGGAATCAGTATTGTTTAACAAATTCATTAGTCATCTGGAACAAGGGGTAAAGAGTGAGGTGGCTAAATTTGCCAATGACACCAAATTATTCAAGATAGTTAAGACTCAGGCAGACTGTGAAAAATTACAGAGGGCTCTTGCACAGGTAGGTAAATGGGCAATAAAATAGCAAATGCAATTCAGTGATGATAAGCGCATAGCTCAAGTGGTAAGAGTGCGTGCTTTGCATGTATAAGGTCCCAGGTTCAATCCCTGGCATCTCCACTTCAGCATGCCTGGGGGAGGCCTCTGCTGTGGGCTTGGAGGAGTCTCAGGTACCACGCCAGGATGGCCTCTGCTGGAGACCCTGGAAAAGCTGGATTTGGACCCAAATTTGAAACTCCTGCTGCCGTGTCAGGTTGTGACAATACTGGGCTAAGATGGACTGTTGGTCTGACTTGATTAGGCAGTTTAGTTTAGTTTAAGGTGATACACATAAGAAAAAATAATCCTCACTTTACATACACGTGGCTAGGTTCTGATCTGGGTAGAAGCACTCAGGAGAAGGATCTTGGAGTCACTGTGGATAGTTCCTTGAAGACATCAGCTCAGTGTGCAGCAGCAATCAAAAAGGTAAACCGAATGCTCAGCATTATTGCAAAAGGAATAGAAAATAAAAGGGGAAATATCATAATGCCATGTATTTTGGTACAACCTCACCTTGCATACTGTGTGCAGCTCTGGCCACCCCATCTCAGGTAAGATATAATAGAATTGGAAAAAGTTCTGAGAAGGGCAACAAGGATGATAGAAGGTATGGACCGACTTCCATATGAGAGGCTCAACAGGTATGGGCTGTTTAGTATGTAGAAGAAGCAATTAAGGGGGGATAGGATAGAAGTTTATACAATCATATAGGGAACTGTTGTTTGCCCTTTCTCACAATAAGAGAACAGGGGGACACTCTCTGAAGTTAAATGGAAGCAGATTTAAAACAAACAAAAGGAAGTATTTTTCCACTCTGCGGACAATAAAGTTGTGGAACCCGTTGTCAGAGGAGGCAGTGAAAGCCAGCACCGTACACAGCTTCAAATGGAAACTAGATAAATTCTTAGAAGATAGAGCCCTAAATGCTTACTATATGAGGCTTAAACCTCTGGCTAGTGGCTACCGGTAGATGGGAGTAGTTAGCAGAAGATGGGTCACACCTCCATGACCTGTACTTGTACTTCTCTCGAGCTACGGTAGCTGGCCACTGTTGGAGACAGGATGCTAGGCTTGACAGACCATGGGTCTGACCCAGTATGGCACTCCTTCTTTTCGTATGACAACAACAGGGATGGGGAAACTTCTCCTTCCCAGGGGCCATTTTGAAAACTAGTACAGGCTCTGAGGGACATATCCAGGTTGGGAGTAGGGATGCACTCAGTGTGGAAGAAAGAACAGGAGAATCCAGATCATGAGGCTGTGCCATGGATCCATCCCCTACCCTTGTGTGCATTCCCTCATCTCTGCTCCATTCCCCTGAGCTCACCCTTTCAGTGGTTGGGGAGGGGAGGAGCTGGATCCAAGGGCCAGATCCAGGATCTGGAAAGTGGCCAAATAAATATTAGTCACGTGCCACGTTAGGTCCTCAGACATAAGATTCCCCAACCCTGGACTATGACAATAGCAGTAACCGGGAGGGGGGCAAGCTGCCTATGATGCTGGCAATAACCATTTCCTCACCTAATAAAAATCCTGCCCATTTGGTCTCAGGACTGATTTATCTCAGGTGAGAGTTGTTATGCCTGGTAAACAGGAAGGGCCCATTATCACTGCAGAGCAAAGGCTTTTGGGTGCAAAGCGGGCCTTCCACAAAGTGCCTTCCGAAGAGGGGGTACAGCTTCAGCCCCCAAACTGTTTGGTGTTCTCAGAGGCACATTCATCCAGCTTCTGAGAAATTCAAATGACAGCAGGGAATAAAGTGACATGGCTAGGGATGTCACCTTCCCTAAAGCTTTGACCGATGGGATGGAGCCATGCTAAAAGGGGATGGGGCAAAGGAATCAGGGTTTCATCCAAGGACTGGAGATGACACCTCAAAAGCTCGGGACTCTCAGAGGGGTGGTAAATCTGGGCATAGGAGACCATTCCCTCTTTAATTCCAGCCCTCTGTGACTTCTGAGGTGGCAGACATGCCAAGAGGATACACAAAGCTCAAATTAAAAAGGAATTTTCCCAAGAACCCCCTACCAACACCCCAATCCTAAACCCAGGGCTGTTTGATCTGTTGGCTTGTGCTCTTGACAATCCATCTAAACGTTATCACATGCTGAGTGACCAACCATACAATCCTTCAGCAGATGTACACACACACACACACACACACACACACGAGTCCCAATGAAATGAATGGGGCTCATGTATGCACTAACAGAAAGCACATGTGTTATCTGTTAGAGGATTGGACTGGAAGTGGAAGATGTATCCTAGAATTGCTGGGGAAACGCTTATTAATGAAACTGACTTGTGACTTTTTCAGTGTTGGAGCTTCAGGCCTGAG
This sequence comes from Sphenodon punctatus, assembly GCA_003113815.1. NCBI lineage: Eukaryota > Metazoa > Chordata > Lepidosauria > Sphenodontia > Sphenodontidae > Sphenodon > Sphenodon punctatus. Next base: position 2,131,823 of record QEPC01006427.1, on the reverse strand, counting down.
AGAACCTCAGCCTCCCAGATCCTTCAAGGAAATCCATGCAAGGAGGCTCCCATGCCTATGTGCAGCCCTATCAATGTCGCCACAGAGGCTAGGTACAATCTGCAAAAATTACAGCTATTAATTCCATAAGCCACCCACATATAAAGCTACCAACCTGTGCTGCTAAAAATACAAGGCAGCTCATAACAAAGTTATCAGGCATAAGTAATACGTAAAGCAAAAGAGAACAAATCCTAAACACAGGGCAATAACCATTTTCAAACAGCATCAGCAAAGATTAAAGCATGTAAACATCCCTTTATCTCATATCCGGAAGGCTAAGGTGGGCCACCCAGGAAAGAACAAGGGAAATTCACCTTGACGCAAAGGGCAGCATGAAGTATATGCTCTAAGTCCAGCTTACTCCCCACTATAAAATAAAGCTTGAGCAGCATTAAGTATAGGTCTTTGCACAGAACATAAGAAGTGCTAGATCAATGGCCCCTGTAGCACAGCATCCTCTCTCCGACAGTGCAAAATGCCCATACAAAAACAGGACATAGATACAAGTATTCCTCCTGTGTCACTGACTCGCAGCTTCCAGCAGTTGGAGTTTTAGGAGTACCCTAGGCATCAGGTCTCATCCCCTGGCCCTCTTGACTAACCACCACTTATTTCTTTATTTATTGTTGTTTGTTTGTTTGTTTGTTTTAACCCGCTCCCTCCTAAACAGCGGCAGCTCGGGGCAGCGTACATCATACTCATAACAATAAGATCAGCTAAAAAACTACCAAACAATTAAATACAATATAAAATGAACACAGCTTTCAAGCAATAAAACAATACAAACCCTCCCACCCCACCTACCCACTCTCCCCGAAGGCCTAGCGGAACAGCCAGGTCTTACAACATCTACGGAAGAGGGGAGGTCTGGGGATATGTGGGCCTCCAACAGGAGGGAATTCCACAGCCAAGGCACGAACACCAAGAACGCCCTTTGTACCCGTCACCACCCAGCATACCTGGGGGACTTCAAGCTGGGCATCCCCGGCTGACCGCAAGGGCCGCGAAGGAACCCGGGGTCTGAGGCAGTCTTGCAGGTAACCAGGACCTAGGCCGTTTAGGGCTTTGTAGGTCATAGCCAGCACCTTGAATTTATTTATTTATTTATTTATTTATTTTTCAGATTTATATCCCGCCCCCTCCTGCAATGCAGCTCGGGGCGGCTAACAACAATAATAAAAACAATTAAAATTCAGTTAAAATATAAATATAAAATACATCAAAAAACAGGGCTAGAAAACAGTAATAAATAGATAAATGGGCGGGGGATTAAAATCACCCCCCCCACCCTCCCTCCCAAAGGCCTGGGCAAACAGCCAGGTCTTACAGTTCCGCCGAAATGTCAAAAGGCTTGGGGCCAGGCGAGCTTCCTCCGGAAGGGAGTTCCACAGCCGCGGCCCTACCACCGAGAATGCTCGCTCCATCGTGGCCCCCCGCTTAACACGGGGGACCTCCAGGAGGGCACCCCCGGCAGACCGCAGGAGCCGTTCCGGGGCGCGAAGGGCGAGGCGGTCCCTAAGGTATGGGCCCGGAAGATAATACGCAGCCAGAGTAGAGTGCGTAGCACAGGTGTAATGTGCTCACAGCGGCCCGCCCGTCAGGAGACAGGCCGCCACACTCTGCACTAGCTGCAACCTCCAGACCGTCGTCAAGGGCAGCCCCACCTAGAGCGCGTTGCAGTAGTCCAGTCGAGAGGTAACGAAAGCATGGATGATGGTGGCCAGATCCGAGTCCAAGACATACGGCCGAAGCCGTCGCACCAGATGTAATTGGCGTAATGCTCCCTTCGCCACAGCCTCCACCTGACAATCCAGGCAAAGCTGTGGGTCAAGGAGCACCCCCAGACTACAAACCTGAGCGGTCAAAGGGGGGCAGACCCTGCCAGTGACAAGAGCCACCACCCCCTCAGCCCTCCCCACCAACATCACCTCCATCTTGTCAGCATTCATTTTCAGACGGCTCGCCCTCATCCAGTCCCCCACAGCTGCCAAGCACCAGGTAAGCACTGAGACTGCCATACCTGGATCACTCAAAAATGAGAGGTAAAGCTGCGTATCATTGGCGTATTGATGACATTGGACGCCGAAACCTCTCATGACCTCACCTAAAGATTGCATATACACGTTGAACATGAGAGGGGATAGAACAGAACCCTCTGGGGCTCCACCCGTGAGATTCCGGGGAGATGATGTACATTCCCCAAGAAACACCCGCTGTGTTCTCCCTGCCAGAAATGAGCAAAACCATTCCAGAACAGTTCTATTCACCCTGGCTTGGTCCCGCAGTCTCGCCACCAACAACTTGTGATGGACCTGTCTTCCATGAATTCATTAATCCATTCTGAACTCAGTTATACTATTGGCCTTCATGACATCCTGCAGCAATGAGTTCTACAGGTTAATGTTGTGTTGTATGAAAATGTACTTCCTTGCATTTGTTTTATACCTCCTATCTCTTAACTTCATCAGGTGACTCCTAGTTATTTATTATTTATTATTAATTATTATTTATCATTTCTATTGCAACTTTAGTGTCCAAAAAGCTTGACAATCCTTATCTAGTTCATCTTCACAGCAACCCTCTGGTCATTATTATTCCATTATTATATACTACAGATGGGGAACTAAGGCTGAGAGTGATGATTGGATAACCCAAGGAGGGAGGAATGGGGGGGGGGGGAAGACTCTTCTGTTACTTTCTAATGTAGCCCCCACCCTACCTCTTGCAGAATGTCATGTCACAATACTCCAAAGGGGGTGTGGCCATGTCAGAAAGAGGCAGGACAGTTCTTTTACCCTGTTCCCTTTTAGCATGACCTCACCCCTCCGGTCAAAACTTTAGAGAAGGTGGCTAGTTCCCAGGATTCCCATACATTCACTTTCAAGCTTTGAATAGCTCGGTAGATCACCTCCTCACCTTTGTTCCATCATGATCCCCAAGGTTAGCTGGGGGTACCCTCTTTCAAGGTCCATCAGTGTGCCAAGTCTGTACACCAAGGACATGCAGAGAGGCATTTTTGGTGGCTGTTCCACAGCGCTGGAACTTCTTTTCCCCCTGGCAGTTCACCAAAGCCTTAGCCTGAGCATTTTTTTGAGGCAATGTAAGATCTATTTCTTTAGCCAGGCATTCAGGAGGTGAGGATAGGGCCTCGGAAGTTGTTTTATTTTATTTTTTTAAATTACAGTATATATTTTAAGGGATTCATTTTATGTCTATTTTACTTGTTACTTGCCCTGAGTCTTCAGGGAAGGAAGGGCAAGAAATCCAAATAAATAAATAGCATGGTGCCTTCAGACAGTACAATAACCACCTCTGGACTCCAGTTATAGCACCCCTTTCCCCTTATTTTATCCTTACTCTGCAGTGTTTCTGTGGGTCCTTCACAGATGGCCATATCTTGGGCCTCGTTCACACTACATTCAGGTAGACATGGAGAGCTGCCATGCCACCCCCACACCAGTGGCTACTCCCTCCCCCTTTCACATAGCCCCACGTGGACCAGTGCATTACAGGCATAGCATGGGGCCAAACATTCTTATTCAAACAGGATCAAGTTCATCATTATCCCACACACTGGAGAGCAAGTAGTACAGTCAGTTACAGATGTGGCAACTTGCCATCTGCCTAAATGTCACGCATACAAGACCGTGGTTCCAAATAGGGTGGTTGTGTTTTTGTTTGTTTGTTGAGTTCTCTTTATATCACCCTGATATCTTGGAGCTACAGAAGCGAGGGCACGGTAGCTGCCAAATTCCTGTTAAAAAGCCCCTGAGGGTCATCATTCTACTGGGGAAGTCTGTGCTGTGGCTTCTTGCTAGGCTGAAGTCCATTAGACTCATTCTGCCTAGAATGCTTCCCAACTTGGGACAGTCTGTGGAGTCCCACAGCAAGAGGGCTTAGGGAAATACACGCTCCTCAAGGAGCAGTTTGTCCTGAAGGAAATAAGTCAAGAGTCACGTTCAGGGCTACGTTCCTGATTTCATTCTCAAAAAGAGGCCGAACAGAGAGAGGAGTGAGGGTGTCATAATCCTGCTGAGGTCATAAAGGAATATGACTTTGGTTGATGGACCCACCCCAGCCCAACACAGGGGCCTTGTGTCTATTCCACAAAAACACTGAATAACTCAGCCTGATTTGTAGACTGTTTAGGGGAGACTCGGGAGAGGAATAGCAGGCTACATGGTGCAGGACAGGGCAAAAAGGTTTTAGGGTAGGCAGACCAGGAACTGAGCAGCAAGAAGCTGCTGCGGCTCAGGATTGAGATGGATGAGCACCCAAAACTAGGCTTGCACAGAAGCAATGCAGGTAAAGATGTAATTGCATTTACACACAGCTGGGAAGCAAGACTAGCAAGGCATGATGTAGGTTAGGACCGTGGTGCAGTGACAGACAAGAGAAGAAAAAGGGACTCCTGATGGGGCATGATGCACAAAGTCACAGGGATAGAAAAAGGGTCCCACCAGAAATGGGAATGATACAAGTGAGGCTTCAGGCAGAGTGATAGAGGGAGGGGGGGGCAGAGACACCTCCCTGCCACCAGCATCTCCCTGCCAGAGGTATCAATGCCAATCACGACAAAGATCATCTATAGACAGAAGCTTAAGAAATGCATTCACTTTCCCATCACAGAACGGTTACAGGCTAAACGTCCGGCAGAGGGCGCTTTAGGGAGGTGTTTAAAGAGAAACGTTTCATTTCATTTCAACACTCCAGATAGTTCCAGTACAGATTGTGGCCCTTTTTATCTTAAACAATTTTTTTTTTTTTTTACAAATACAGTTTAATAACAAATCTCCTTCCTTGCTTCGCAAATTGCATCAGTAGATATGCTGCATTCTTCTGGCTACAGCATCCTTGTTATTATTTAATAATGGCTGCACTGGAACCCACGTTCTTGAGGATCCGGGAAAAGGGGGGAGAAGGGGACCTGGAATAATATTGGTTACCTAAAAAATAACCCACCCCCTTTTGTTTCTTTGAGAGTCAAAAATATTTAGACTCCCTGAAACATGCTTGCAGTCAAGTCAGTCAAGGTAACTCGGCATCCAGCAAGCTAGTTGATTTAGAATCCTTCTAACTAATGCTAGATTTTCTTCTCAGAGAAGTTTTTACCACTCTCCCGGCTTATACAGATACAAGTGTTGCTTTCCCCCCACCCCCACCTCTTTCCTCCCTGGCATGAAAACCTCCCGTTGCTCTCAGCAGAATAAAACAGAAAGAAATAAAACTGGTTGGATTTCTTCTGTAGTTTATGTAATGCTCTTTAATCAATTACAAGCCAGAAGCGGTGGCGGAAGGGAAGGACAGAAATACACGGCTAGGTGATTTAAATTAAGCCGGATTTATTTTTAACCACGCACTCGAAATATCTTATTTCCAGAAAACCTGAAAAACCAACTTAGTTTCACTGCAACCCCGTCCCACCCACCCTGCGCTGAAAACTGAAAGAACTGACAGGCTGGGGCTAGACATTATTATCTTTCCCCCTTTCTCTGACATATATATACCTATTTATTTTACCCTTAAAAATAGATCTGATCGGCCAAACCCCTCAAGCCCGTTTAGCCTTTCGGAGAATTCGGTAAAAAGACGGAATGTTGAGGTCTAGGAATTAAACTACATTAATATACACAACACACACGCACAACAATCTTAGTCAATTTCATTGTTCTGCTCGGCTCTGACACAGACTTTTCCACCCATGATCATGGACCTAAATGGTCAAATACATGTGTGTGCGTGTGTGTGCGCGCGTATGCGTTATTGTGTGTGTGTGTGTGTGTGTGTATATATATATATATATATATAAATTGTGTGTGTGTGTGTACATAGAGAGAGAAAGAGCGGAGAAATTTTTTACAGGCAATCCGAAAAGGGGGAGGGGAAGAGAATCAAGAACAAACAGCATCAACCTCTATTTAAATAATAATAAATGAAAATTAAGCCGAGCTATACACTCACATTCCCACCCCCCTCCACGACCCATTCCTCCCCCCCACCCCCTTCCGCAGAGGCGACCCTGAGCCCTGGTCTAGAATAATGTTGGTTTGGGATCAGTGGTCATTTTTTGTTCGTTTTTGCTGGGAGGTGAGAGTGTGGGGGCAGAGAGCGATCCAAAGGGTCCATGGGGGTAAGGGGGAATAAAAGATCCAGGAGTGCCTTACCTTCGTACATTGGGGCCATCGGTGCAAGAATGTCTGTTATTCATGGCAACAACGAAAAATGAAGCGAGATTTCAACCCCCCCTCCAAACTCAATACAAATCTGCCATCTTGAGCCGGCTGTGTCTCTCTCCGTATAGCCGAAGCTGCCAGCCTCCTACATCACTGCCTCTTCACTTCATCGGGGGGAAGCCGAGAAAGCCAACCTTGCGCCTGTCCATACAAGAAAAACAACCCTCCCCAAAAATAATACAAAAGAGGGGGAGGATGGAAGGGGAGGGGGGGGTCGATGCACAGTGGACAGGTCAAGGGGGGGCGGCTAGGTGATTCGAGAGCCCCCCCAGATATGGGATTTTGGGGGGCCGGGGAGGGGGGACGCGACCGATCCCCCTAGCTCTCAGCTCAACATGTCTGTGTGTGTTGGCGGCTCCTGCAAAAGTTGCATTTGAGAGAGAGACTGAGACAGACACAGAGAGAGAGGAGGAAAAAAAAGCAAAGGGAGTTTGCAAATAATCAAATACCGATGCCACTGATCGCAGTTTCCCAGAAGGGAGGAGAGAGAGAGAGAGAGAGAGAGAGCCTCTACTGAGATTATGTGGGATCTTGTTTAACAACACATTTCAATCAGGAGGAGAAAAAAAGGAACAGTCAACAGAAGTTGGTGAAACAGGTTCTGTCTCCCTCTCTTTACAGAACAGGAGGAAAGAAAGGCAGCTGATTGAAGCTTTGCTATTTAATATTTATTCCTTGACTGTGGGGATCATAGAATTTGAGTTGAGAGAATGGAAATAACATGGAAAATTCCTTCCCCCCACCAATAAATTTTCTGTTCCCCTTTAGGTATTTCACAATCTTTCACTGACAAAATGTTCTGATGAGGTGGGGGGGTTTTGTTGGGGGTTTTTTAAAGGCCATTTTTTAATGTAGTTTGCTTACAGTGTACATGTTTACAGGATGCACTTAACTAAATATCCCTGGTTGTGCTTTCAGGATTTTCTTTTAGGAAAGAACCACATCAAATGGGTATTTCCTTATTGAGCCTGACAGCCCATGGGTCCCCTGTTGCTTTCATTTTAACAGGCCCATCTCTTTCACTGAGTTATTGCTGGGGCAATGCCAGTTCTCCCATCAAAAGTTGTCTCCAGGATGCTCCTATGTGTTGTGAGTAAAGCCGTTTTTTCCTGCTCTCTATAAAGTCTTGGATCATGCAGTAGCTATGGTCCAAGAGAAGTTTCACTGTACCCTTTTACAGATGGGCCACCAAGGCACAAGAAGGGGAATTGGGCCTGATAAGGTAATAGCTATGGGGACATTATGGCCTGTGTTATACAGGAAGCCAGATATCCAGTGCTCCCTTCTGGCCTTAAAATCTATTAATCTAGGAACATGACAACAAAGACAAAAGGGAAACTAAATGCTGGTCTCAGTGCAGCAATATTATTAATCATTTATATGATACTTTCAGTGTTCAAAGAGTTTTATGATTCTTGCCTAGTTCACCCTCATAACAACCTTGTGAGGTAAATTATTATTATTCCCATCTTACAGAAAGGGAACTGAGGTTGAAAGAAACCCTGACTTGCTCAGAGGTAGTTAATAGGTAAATCAAGATTTGAACTCTGGTCTATTAAAGCCAAGACTAACATCTTATAAACTAAACTACAATGGATGCCTCTGCTACCTAAGAGGTATCATTCACAATAGGGCCAGTTCTTCAGTCACATTCACTACTGAACAGCATCTGCTAAAGTACCTGATTGAAATGAACAGCTTTTCAAAACTGCACCTAGCCCAGCAGTGGACAACTTGCAACCCTCGAGCCAAATTTGGCTTGTGACTTCAATTTTTGTAAAACTTGGTCCCTTTCCAATTCCTGGCTCTGGCTATGGGCTCTGTCCCAACCCTCAAGCCCTGAAAGAAAGAGCTTAGGGGAAGAGGGTGGAGAGGAGGGCATGCATTCAAGGATAATGGATGGGTCCATGGCATAAATCCATGATCCATCTGGGCCTTCCCCATTGTGATGAACACGCCCCTTAAACACTCCTGCCCCCAACTCTTACCCAGCCTATGGAGCTTGTACTGATTTTCAGAATGGCACCCAGGAGGGAAAAGGTTCTCTACCCCTGACCTAGCTGCTCCCATTGAGAACAATGAATACCAGGGGCATGAAAAGTGGGTGGGTGTAGAGGCCAGAGAAGACATGCCCTTTAGTTTGACGTGCAAAGGACTGTCCCTCTCCCCCCCCCCCCCCGTGATCCCAAAAAGGGACTTGTCCCCTACACTCTAAATTCAGCAGAAGAGTCCTTCCTCCATGACCCCATTCTAATACACAGGCCTCATGGGGGGGCGTGCGTGGCAGTGTGGGAGGGGGGTGTTCAGATGCGTGCACACCAGCACACAACCATCTCCACCCATCACCCACGCACGGAGCAACCGCTGATTTCGCCGATTGCTTTGTGCGTGGGTGATGGGTGGAGATGGGTGTGCATGTGTGTTCCGGGGGAGTGTGCATGCACGCACACCCATCATAGCGTGTACATGGGTGGCGCCCACGCATAAACACCCAAATTCCTGGGTGTTCATGCATGGGTGCCACCCGTGTAAAAAGGGCCAAAATGATGGCTCAAGGAGTGGAGCTTTGCAGACTAGGTAGGTCTGTTCCCCCTTCACAGATCATTGTTACTTCACCACCATAATAATTTAGTATTTTGACTCACTCCCCTGCCCCAGTCATTAAACACTGTCCCCTAATTACACATTGACATTGTACTCATTTCCTGAGTCACAGTTGCAGTCATTTTAAAAGCAAGGAGTCTGGGGAACTTATTTCTTCCTCCTGACTCTGCTTCTGATTTACTGTGCAGCCTTCGGAAAGTCACTAACACCTGTCTGCCAGCACAATCTCAACCCCCCTGAAGTGAATGGCAAAATGCTCATTGGATCCAGTGGTCAAGGACTGCGCTCCATGCCTCCAGTTGTGAAAGAGTTTTGCTTGCTGTACAAGAGCCACAGCAGCCACAGCCTCCCAGGTGTTCAGTCCAGGTGATTTTATGACCCTCCACCCTGGTTGTCCATTTCACTTTTGCCAAAATTAAAATGAATCATAACCTTGGGAAAATCACGAAGGGATATTTAAAAAAAATAAATTTATTTTGTTACAAAATTATAAAGTGTTATAGTGACTGGAAATTGTGTCTCCTTCAGAGCTTTCTCTTTGCTAACAAGGCAAGAAGGGGAAAGTGGGAGAGGACAAGTAACAGAGAAATCTATATTGCAGACATGGGCAGGCCTTTTCAATTTATTACTTAACAAAAAGAGTCAAGACAGAGGATGATTTTAAAGCAGATGCTACCACACATGGCCACCCATTAACCACACATTCAGCTACTCATTTGAAGGTTGTGCGCGCTCAAGTGCAACACCCCCCCACACCCCAAGCCCCAACCTACTGCCCGCCCTCTGCCATGACACACATCTGTGGACACCTTGGAAACATGAAGCTACAGCAGTCCGTAACCCCTTCTAGTCTATGACCCTGGGAGCCACTGCAGCCACGGACGGGCTCAGGCAATAAAGGAGGCGCACACTGGGCAGGAAACACAGGCGGCTGCTGTCCTCCATGGCATTGGCTCTTCTCTCATGCGTCAGGAGGGGGGGTTATGCATGGAGCCAACACGGTTTTGTATTTTGTGCGTGTGTCCTTTAAGGGCTCCCGGCAGGGCTGTGGTCAGGATCGGGGAGACGGCTGGGATGTGGACCTGCCTGCTGGCGTGGGTGGCTGCTCCAGTTCATACAGGCAGGAGATGAGTGGGCACTCATTGCCATTAACTTTTTTGGCTTGCCCTGCATGGGTTACTCCGGATTTTTCGGCAGTGCTCCATGAGTGAGTGTTTAATGGGTCACGGGACTGCGCATCCCCCTGCACCACCTTCACACGAGTGGTCAGATGAGTAGTTACTGGGGACCATGCATTGCAGCATCTCATTTAAAAACACCCTAAGCTAAACATGTGCACCTGCAGCTTCATGAATGTATTTCCATTCCTCCTTAGCCCCTCTCCTTGTCTCCCCTACGCTTGTCCAGTCTAGGTTGTAAGTCCTGTGGGGTGGGGCTCCTATCTCTATATTCATGACTGCTGAGCACCAGGCACAATGCTTGTGCTATACACATAATTAATAGTAATTATAATTGGATGAAAGAATTGGAAAAGCAGGAAGGGTGTTTGCATAAATCCGTAAGATATGGCGCAGTAAGAAGATCAGTGTTAGCAAACAAAATTATAATGTCTAATATCCACTTTAATTTATGGCTCAGAAACATGGCACATGAAAGTAGAACATTGAAGAAGACTTGACCCGTTTAGCTCAAAATGCTTGAGTAGAATATGAAATGTTAAGTGGCAAAATTGTGTGAAGACTGAGGAAGCATCTAGGAGAAGGCTGGATTGGATGGGTCATGCTAAACATACGGAACGATGAAGAATTGTGAAGTAGTTAAATTTCTGGTGCCCAATGGGTAAAAGAAAAGTCAGAAGATTAAGAAAGATGTAGGGAAGAACGAGTCTATAACATTGAATTCATTGTTGCGGGCAGGAGTGTAGCTATCATAGGGACAGGAGGAACATTTATCCTGAGGCCCAAGTTGTGGGGAGGGGGGGGGGCACAAATCTTCTCCTGTTGTGGTATGGCCGGGCAGAGACGGAGCGAAAGTGCCTCCAGCCTGTGATGTGCGTGGGACCCACCCGGTGGGCAGCACAGGCCGAAGCAAACACCAGCAGCTGCATGAGGGCTCGGGCACAGCAAGCAGAGGGAGGGAGAGGCGCTGTGGTGGCAAGACTGGAGCTTGTCTGAGCGGAGGGGAGAGCAGCAGTGGTCCGGTGTCAGCCCCAGGAGAGCAGCAGGAGTGATCAGGGAGTGAAGGTGCTCTGCCCTTGGATTTGAAAGGTGAGAGGGAAGGGTGGAGCCCCCCATAGTTTCACTGTGTTCCCTGGGGTCTGGGGTCTATTCGGCAGGCTGGGTGGTGGCAGGGGATCTGGGGGAACAGTGTGAGGACAGGGGGCAAGNTGGATTAATCTGAATCCAAAATGCCCATCTCCTACAAGGCTGGCAGGCAGGGCAGCCACAGCCTTAGGTGCATCAAGCAGAGGGAGGGAGAGGCGCTGTGGTGGCAAGACGGGAGGCTGGGTGGGGGCAGGGAAGATGTGTGGGGGCAGGTGGTCTGGGGGGGGTCTGTGTGTGGGCAGGGATTCAGCATGGAAACAGAGTACGCAGTAGCTGAATACGCGTTTTCTTTCTTTACCATGTGACAGTAAGGACCCTGGGGGAAGGAAGCGGGGGAGGGGGTGGAAGGGGAGAGGATGATTATGTGGGAGGAGGAAATCCATTTTTTGCATCTGGGCCCATTCCAGCCTAGCTACACCCCAATCCCACACAGCATGACCATGTGGGTATGGTGCCATGTGAACAGATTTCCCTCTGGTAAAAATTGTTTACTTATTTATTTTATTTATTTTGACTTATATCCCGCCCTATCCCCTGAGGCTCAGGGTAGCTTACAATAAATACATAAAATACAAATATAAATAATTAAAAACCCACAGGAGTAAAACCACCCCCACCCCCAGTGTATCCCTGCCCATTGAATGCCCGGCCACATAAAAATAAAAAGGCCTTACGCTGCCTCCAGAAGACATTCAAATTAGCATGGTGTTGTATGAATTCAGCCTTGAAAAATGTCCCATGTAAAAGTTCCCCCAGATTGGTTACTGAGGTGGGAATGGACAGGGGCATAGCTACAGGTGGGGGCAAGTAAGGCCATTGCCCCAGGGCCTAGACTTTCAGGGGGGCCCGGCCAGCTCCACTGGGACATTAAAATGTCCTGCTTTATCTCTGCCAGTGCTTCCTGTTTTCTCCAGTGTGGTTCCAGAATCAGTGGTACAGGATCAAACTATCCCAGACTCTAATCCTGAGGACTGTCACCCTGTTAATCAGTCGTTTTTGTCAGTTAATGATAATGTCATGGTTCAGGGGCTTCTCAGGATGGCAACCGCCTGATCCAACCATCTCCAGACACCTCCCTCAGATTCCTCTCCCCCTTTAGAAGACGTTTCCAATTCCCAGAGACATGATCTATGCCCTGGGCTGCGATTACTGTCCTGGAATATTTCCGGGTGGAATAATAAAAAAGAGGATCCTGACTTTGTTATATATCTACAAAAATTTGATTTAATTTTATTGCAGGAAACGTGGCAGTTTGGTCCAATAGTATCCTCATATTTTAATCAATTTTCAATCTCGGCTACCCCCTCTGTATCCAAAGGAAAGCCCAGTGACGGTTTGGTTCTTTTGGTCCCTTCAACCTCTGATGTAGGAAATAACGGTTTGTCATTCATTAATTAAAGCTTGGCTTGTTAAGTTACCCAAAAATCTAGAGTTGATCTTCATAAATATTTACATTCCCCCTGATGCCTCACCTTATTACAAACCCTCCTTATGGGTAGATTTGGAAAATTTAGTTCTCTCCCTAATGGAAAAATATCCAACTGTTGGTATTGTTGTAGAGGGCGATTTTAATACCTGAATGGGGGAGGAACTGTATCAAGGTTCCCCAGATACTGACGAGGGTCTGGAAGGTCCATTGGTCACTTTCAGAGCATCTAAGGATAAAACATCTAATAACTTTGAGACAAAATTGAGCTTATTGATTGAGGCTACAGGTTTGATCATGCTCAATGGTTCTACTCCGGGAGAGCTACTGGGCGAATTCACTTATATAGCCAGTATTGGAAAGAGCACTATTGATTATGTTATAATATTGGTTTTAGTTCTCACCCTAGTTAATGATTTTGCTGTAGGTACCTCAATATGTTCTGACCATCAACCCTTAGAATTCACCCTCCAGCCTAATATTACTTCTAATTATGAGAGGGATAACTTCCAGAAGGATTTAGATGCTCCAGATATTTTTTGTGAAAGGAGGATCAAATTGTCATCTTCCCTCAATATGTCTATATTGTCCTTGTTGAAGTCCAACCAGATTCAGAAATTAAAACAGCAAATCTTATCTGGAGAAGGTCCTGTCTTAGACAACTTTCAAGCAATGATTGAACTTTTGTGACCCCTTTTAGTAATCTCATCACCTAGAATGCCCCAAGGGCGAATTTCTTATCCCAGCTGGTTTGACAGGGAATGTAAAAGGGCCAAACGTGATCTGAAGAGACAGGCTTGCCGACTCAGGGGTCAAAACCAAAGGGTGGCCTTGCAGGCATACCTTAAAGCTAAAAGGGAATATAAAGTACTGATTAAAATTAAGAAACAAGCCTATATAGAGGAATCCTGGGGCGAACTGCTTAGGGCAACCCTGTACAATAATTCATATTTAAACTATCATGATCACTGGTGTCTCCTTTAAAAGATATTTGTATTCCTGCTGACAAATGGGAAGCTCATTTTGCCTCCCTTTTCTTTAACCTTAAAATGGACCTAAATTTGGCCTCTATAGATCGATTGTCGAGTTGGCAACCTGTGGTAGCAGAGGAGATAGAGCCATTAATTTTACAGCTGAGATCAAATAAAGCACCCGGCCCTGACTTTATAACAGCCAAATTGCTGAAAACTAATGTCTCGTGGTGGGCCCCAGTCTTGATGACTTTATTTTCATCACTTAATAATACTGGTGTTTTTCCCACCAGCTGATCCAAAAATATAGTCGTCCCTATTTTTTAAAAAGGGGATCAAGATGACCCATCCAATTATAGACCAATTCGTTTATTATCTGTAATTTGGAAACTCTGTGCTAAATACCTTTTACTGAAATTGGTGGAATGACTAGAGCAAGAGGGAAACTTTACTCAGGAGCAAGCTGGTTTCTGTAAGGGGCATTCCACATTCGACCACATTTATGTCCTTGACCAGTTAATAACGAAATATGTCAATCTTAATTCTAATTTTAATTCTCATTTATATTTTTGTTTTATAGATTTAAAAGCCACCTTTGACACAATGAATAGAGAGCAGCTCTGGTTCAAACTGCGGCAAACTTCCATTGACCCCAGATTACTTTTTTTGATAGCGTCCATCCATCAAAATACTTCCTTACGGGTCCGTCTAAACCAGTCAGAATCCTTCTCAACTTCGGTAGGTATAACAAAAGGTGTGCGCCAGAGCTGTCTCCTGGCACCGCTTCTTTTTAATATCTACATACATGGGGCTACAGGGGTTTTGAAAACTCCTGTTTTCCATCCACCAGTATTGGAGCCTGTGTGTCTCCCAATTCTTTTATACGCGGATGACACCGTTTTAATATCACGCTCTCAAGTGGGTCTGAGACGACTTATGTCACTCTTTGCTAAATTATGTATGAAAGAGTTTTTAACCATTAATTATATGAAAACTAAAGTAATGGTAATGGGCATAGATGGTTCATCGAGGGTAGGCAGATTGAGCAAGTTTCCTCATACAAATATCTTGGTGTTTATTTAGCCCAAACAATAGCATGGCGGGTACACTTAAAAGTTATTAAAACTCAAGTATCAAATACCTCTAAAGGCATCTTGGGCTTTTATTTTTCTAAAGGAGGAAGATTGGTAGCCCCAGTGGTAAAGGTTTTTGCAGCGAAGGCTCTATCGCAACTTCTCTATGGGATCCCTATTTGGGGTCCATCCCTGTTAGGAGAAATCGAAAGTCTTAAAAAATGGATTCCTGCATTGTATTTTGCATGTACCCCAAAACACGCCAACTGTGCTACTTGGAGCAAAACTAGAGCTACCATCTGTTGCTTCTATAGCCAAACAAGCAACGTTCAAATATTGACTCCACCTGCTGTTCTCACCACCACAGACCCTTTTGCATTAAGCTTTTTTTTATTAACCTTGATGACCCCTGGGAGAAATGTGTCTCTCAGTTAATAGCCCATCTAGGTTTTTCAAATTAATACTCTTTATCTTTGACGCATTCTCAGGCTCTTAGGTTGGTGAGAATTCGTATTTGGGACCAAGAGAAGTAGGGCTGAAGCAGCAGCAGCTTTTACCACGCCGCGATTCCATTCTGCCATTTCGGAATTGCCCGCGCCACACCACAGCTTTTCTGCCAACATTCCGCTAATTCCGCCGGCATTCTGCAAATTCGGAAACTATCGGAAAAACTGCTGAATTGTCGGGAAACCGCTGTTCCGCTATTTAGTGGCGCTGCCGGAATGGATGAAGTAGCGAAAATGGCATGTTTCCGCTATTTGTGAATCCTGTGGAAGTAGCAGAATTAAAGCCTCTGCCACGCCGTACCACTAATTGCGGAAATGCTGTTTCCGGCGGAAATAGCTACCGCTGTGACTTTCCGCTACAGCCCTAAGAAACAGGCCTTTTCTGAACCTCACATACACACAAAATCATATTCTGACTTGCCCACCACCCCAGAGTATCACAGAAAGAAACAGGTTAAAACTGATGTGGTTTCTCTGAGAGTTAATTTCCCATCTTTTATAATTACTGCAGCTGATTCAGGTATTATTGTTTGGGTCTTGAATCTTTTATTTTTTTTCTGACAATGAAAGTTGGAAGTAGAAAAAAATGTGCTTATCAGATAATGAAATTCTAGCTGTGGTCAAATCTTTCAAACAACCAGGGCCATGATTTAATTGGAATTAATTATAGCCTTTTCTGAAATATAATTATAGGGTATTCTTTCCCTTGACATTTACAGTGTGGAAATTAAAAACAAAATGATGTCAGAATCACAAGATTTCCATCATAAGATTTCAATCGGTCTTCAAATAATAATGTGGGCTAGTGTCGGAGGTTTGTCCTTGGTTAGGGGAAGGGAAATTCACTGAAGAAAATTTTCTGAGTGAAGATGGCTTATATAGCACCTGGATTTGTACCTAAACAGAGAGAAATCCAAAGGGGTTTCTTACTGGAAAACCTCCTGTCAGTACAACAGGAAGAAAGGTAGGTTAGGTTAGGAGCAGAGTAAGGCAAACACAAGATGCATTTTATGCAATGCTGTCTTACTGAGGAGATTTTACAGAAGGTTTCAGTCACTTTGGCTCACTAAAGACACTATCGGGATTTTCAGAGTAGTCTTAGCCATATTCCAACTGGACAATTACATTCTGCTGTGCTTAAAACACAACTCCCAGTCTGTAATCCAACTGGATACATCATTCCATCCTAAAAATTCACTGCATAGGACCACATGTGTTGAGTGGGGGAACAGGAGCACCCTGTACATGGCATCCATTAATAAATTTGGAATGACAACACAAATGTGAGAATCACTGATTTAAAATATGGGCACACGGGGCCTCAAACGTGGGGTGGGGGGTAGGGCAGGGCTGCAGCAATTCAAGAGGGGGCTTCTCGATACATGGAGATAGATAGATAGATAGATAGATAGATAGATAGATAGATAGATAGATAGATAATTCAACTGGTGATGACAAAATAATTCCCACAAAAGAGAAGCACATTATGCCACCTTTACTTTAACAAGGATGGCTGTCAAACATTCCTGTGCTACCAGTGGGCCAAAGCATCATTTTGCCCCAACTTCCCTGTGTCCAGCACTGCTAAAAACCCAATATCACTAGTCTCACTAGTACAAAATGTCTGTTGTGTTTCACCCTAAAGATGGTTTTACTCCATGACTGGGGTCTGCACACTGGTCTAGAAAGCATCCTTTGCAAAGGATGCTTCTGTTAAAAGACTGATGTTCCTTATTTTTGTTCTATTGGAAGCCATGATAAAGGCAAAATCCTGACAAAGCCCGAGGCAATTTGCTGGTCATACTTTAAAGACGACCTTGTAATAAGGGACCCGGGTTCACTGTGTTTTGTTTTCCCCACTGCCATCAATGGAAAAACGCAGCAAACACAGGGCCCTGGATGTGTGTCTCCATGTCCCCGCCACACGCTGCATGGTGCCCAATGACAGCTGCCATGGTGCCCATCCCCCGCTGCCACTCTGGACTGCGGTAAGTAAAGCAGGCTATCAGACGTGATAACCCACTTTTCTCTGGGTCTGCCGTCTGTCTCCCGACTGTGGTGGAGTTTAGCCCAGGCTATCCCATGGGGATTTCCCGAGTGACAGCCTGGGCTAAACTCCACCACAGTTGGGAGCCAGACCATGGAAATATTCGGCGGCCATTTTCAAAGGTGACCGATTAATCTGCGCTAAAGCGGATTAATCCGTGCCACTGTCATGTCTGAAAACACCCATACTGATGCCATGTTTTCCAGAGCAGGCATCACTTCCTAGCCCACACAATAAGCGACAAAAAGACAACATTAATCTGAATACAACTTGTCCAGTGCTCCTAGATCCTAGCCAGTAGAGCACCTCAGGCCCAGAAGCCAAATGTAGACCATGGCTAATTTTTGCTTGGCCCCTTTCCAGTTTCTGGATATAGCACCTGGATTCAGTTCCTATCCTTAAGCACTGAAAGAGTGAGCTCAGGGTAAGGGAGCAGAGATGAGGGCATGCACACAAGGATAGGGGATAGATCCATGGCACAGATCCATGATCTGGGTCGTCCTCTTCTTGAACATGCCCCTTAAGCACCTCCTACCTGCAACTTCTGTGTGACCCTCAGAGCTTATACTAACTTTCAAAGTGGCCCCTGGGAGGGGAAAGGTTCCCCACCCCTGCCATAGAGACTCTAATTTAGAGATCACTGAATTAGAGTCAGGAGACCTAGGTAATATTTCCAGCTCTGTCACTGATCTGCTGTGTGAATATGAGTCAGCCACTTCACCTCTGCTATTTTTGGTACTCTTTGGGTGTAACCCTATGACCGGCGTAAGCAGGCAGAGCTTACGCCGGGGTGTGAGCCAGAACGTGTGCGCTCAGGGGTGCACACGCGCCGTGTGAGCAGCAGAGCCACACAGGGCAAAGGTGGAGCCAGGATCGATGCGAACCCTGAGCCCACACACACTGTGGCCCCCGGGATGGAGCAGGAGCCATGGGGGGGTCACATCAACCCAGGCTGCGCCTTTGCCCCATGAAGCTCTGCTGCTCGCGCAGTGTGTGTGCATGCCTGAGCACATGTACTTAGAGCTTGCAGCGCGAGTAAGGGTCAGCATAAATGGGTCATAGGACTGCACACATTGTTTATTGAAATTGTAAGCTCATTGGATGCAGGGACCAGCTCTTACTCTGCATATGTACAGTACTCACAAGGGGCTTTGAAAACGTTTGATGCTACTATGGCCCTTTTCACACAGACACTCTAACACCGATAAATAGGTGTTACATTTTATTATACATGTTGCAGGGCTGCAGGTGTGCTCTATGGGTGCCCTGCCACATGTATAATAAAATGTAACACCCATTTTATCAGTGTTAGAGGGTATTTTCAGACGTTACGCGGGCCGTTGGCCCCGTACCGGCACCACCGGCTTCGTTCCCCGCCGGGGTCACCCCGTAACGGCACAACAGACGTGCTGGGGGGATCCCGGCGGGGAAAGTGGGAGGGGCCGGGGCCGCGTGGCGCAACGTGCGGCCGCACGGCCCCGCCCCCTCCACGCACCCCGCCGCCCGCCCTCCGAGGAGACGGGCGGGCGGCGGGGCCAATGCGGCTGCCGCGTCCAGCCGAACGTGCCACGGCCCGGGATCCCGCCGGGGATCCCGGGCCGTGGCGCACGGCCAGACGTGACTTTTCCTTGGTCACGGCCCGGGGTCCGTTTGACCACGCTTCCCGGGACCTTCCCCCGGCTAGCCCGGGAAGCGTGGTTCAAACGAACCCCATGTGGGGATTGACCGTGGCCAACATCTGGCGCGCCGCGAACAGACGTACGGGACACGGTGACCACAGGTGGGTATTCACCGTGGTTCACCGTGTTCACGTAACGTCTGAAATCACCCAGAGTGTCTGTGTGAAAAGGGCCTAAAACTAGCACTACAGCATCCAAACAGGGTTGCCATAGTACCAACTGAACTGTGTCAGTAAATGGATTCACACCAACAAACAACTTTGAAAACACCCTGAAATCTGAATATTAAGGAGATCACTGAGCTGAAACAAAAGGTTATTCTCTGCCCGGCAGCCACAAAATAGTGTGGAAGTCCCTTCCCGTGTAGCTGCTGTGGTTAGCTTAGACCACGAGCCTGTTTGTCCCAATTAAACTACCAGTTGTATGTTCATGTGAATAGTAATAACAACAACAATAATAGCTAATCTGTCTTGGGAAGCCCTGCAGTGGTGTTTCTAATGCTCCCCAGTGACAGTGCTGTATCTTATACATCTAAACTTCCAGACCTGCTCATAGTCCATGACTGGGACACTGAACATTGTTTGTGGAGGGCAGTGCTGGATCTAAGGAAGTACAGGCCCCATGTAAAAATGTGGTCGGGCCCCTTCCTTCCTATTATAGGGAAGTTAGGAAGGGGCCCCACTCCCTGCAAGGAAAATGTTGGTGTAACTTTTGATATTAATCTAAACATAACATCCCCCTAAGGGGCTGGAGTCTCCTGCACTGCAGGCCCTTCAGGTCCATATGTTATTGAAATTACTATTATTTATTATTCGACTCTTTACTCATGGAATCCCATGTGTTGGGGGTGCCCTCTATAAACTGGGGCTCTGTGGGGCCCCTACTTTACACTGATTCTTCTCACGCCCAAGTCATTTATTCATAGATCCCATGTATTGGGGGGTCCTGTGTGGTCGCACAATCTGCCCTTGCCTGGATCCAGCCCTGACGGAGAGGAAACGGGTCCTTCAGCCCCATCAATGCCACCGCTGCTTATAGAACAGTCTTTACTGTTTTTTGATAGCATCAATGGATGTTAAGACATGGGCTGGGAGTGCCCTGGAACCGGGAGTCATCCCATGGGGTCCCCACACAGCAGCCACTAGCAAGGACAGCGTTGAGAGCCCTTCAACCAGGCAGCCCCCTGCCTGCAGTTCATGGCCGCCACCAATGGCGTTAGCACACTCCCC
Source organism: Sphenodon punctatus (assembly GCA_003113815.1). NCBI lineage: Eukaryota > Metazoa > Chordata > Lepidosauria > Sphenodontia > Sphenodontidae > Sphenodon > Sphenodon punctatus. The sequence continues at coordinate 2,111,689 of QEPC01006427.1, read as the reverse complement.
TCTCCTCCCGGACCACCTGAGAGCTGGGCATCCACCACCCCAGCAATCTCGTTGTCCCTGGATGACCCCCCTGTTTCTGCGCCCCCCTCTCCCAGCCGCCTGTCAGCCAAGAGGGGCATGATCCACACTCGCTCTGGCTTATGTGTGGCTTATGCAAACCTGGCCCTATCTGCACACAAAGCAGAGCTGATCAGAAAGGCCCTCGGGACCACTTTTGTTTAAACCCTGATCCTCTTTCTCTTGGGCCGAAGGAAATTTGATTAAGTGTATTGGTTTTTTTACCTTGTTTGATTTTTTTCAAATGTTGTTTTAATTTAGTTTATAGTTATGAACTGGGTTTGATGTATATTGTTTTTGTAAAATGGATCAAGTCAGAAGCTAAATCCAATAAAATCTAATCTATCTATCTATCTATCTACGCTGGCTCTGATGGAATGGGGGTCACAGCCAAGCAAGGCTTCTTCCTTGGCCATGAACCCCCTTTCCATTGAAAACAGTGCTAGTGCACCCCTCTCAGCTAACAGCTAGCGGGAGAGGGGAATGCAGGTGACACTCCTGGGGACTTCTGCACTCCCTTCTCCCAGCCGGCTGTCAGCTGAGAGAGTGCACTGGCTGCGCCTCTATGGTGCTGACAGAACTATGGCTGCAGAGGACCCTACCAAGCAGGACCTGACCCTGTGATTGTCTGTTGCCCTGGTTTGGACTGGGTTAAACTGCACTGCATGCTATGCATTCTGGGAATAACATGGTGTGGAGCTGCCCCAGGGCTGGCGACCACTGTTCATACAGACAGGTATTTTAATTATGGTATTTATTTAGACTATATTTTTATGTCTGTAGGATACTAAAGTTTCAAGAAGCTATGGCTATTGGGGCTATCAGGGGGTCTGGGCAGGGGGAAACACACAGAAGGCCAGAACCTAGTAGAAACAAGGAAGCTCAAGAAATAGGAGGCCAAAGCACCGAGTATACTTTTCCCTCAGGATTGTGAGGTGGCTAAGCTCCAAGGCTAAAACCAGTGATCATTGTAGAGAGACTACTGTATCTGGAAGACAAGAAAAGCACAGGAACAAAGTCTTTCAGGGAAAGGGTGAAATAGTTCAGAGCAATGTCAGGAAATAAGTCACAGGAGATGGAGTATAGGGCAGAAAGAACCAGAATAGACTAGGCCCAAAACCAGAACCCCAATAACCATATGACCTTGGGGAGCACCAATCAGAAGAACACATGCTATAGGGAAGATTGGATATAACACACACAATGGACTGAGACAAGCACATGACTAAGGCCACTTTCAGACATGCCCCCCACCACCAGGAATATTTGGGCTGCAGGGTGAAATGCGTAGCCCGAATATGTGCGGGGATCGGCCGGTCTGAAAGCCGCGCCCCGCCCCCCAGCACAGCTTTGCCGGCAAAGCCATGCCGGAGGGGGCTTTTAGATTGACTGATCCCCGCGCATATTCAGGCTGCTCATTCCCCCCTGTCCCCCCAGCCCAAATATGTGCGGTGGAGGCATGTCTGAAAGTGGCCTTAGAATACAGGGCTGCAGGAAAGATTGGGACAGGGCTCAGAGGTGACAAGGACACCACAAGGCATGGGGAACAAGGACACCACAAGGCTAGGCTATACACAGAATGTAGGGAGGATTGGGACAAGGCACAGAGGTAACAAGGACACCACAAGGCTTGGCTGTACACAGACTCCAGGGAGAATTGGAACAACAAGGAAGGGCAGGGTTTAGCAAGGACACAAGAACACAAACATAGAACAATACAACTTGGACTACAGGACACAAGGTAGGGTGGCCACTGACACATCCCCAGAATACAAGACATGGGGGCAGGGGGAGTGGAAGAGAATACAGGACAGGGGGGTGGGGAGGAAGAGCGCAGCTGGCTCACAGCTCCTTCCCCCAGCCAAGGCTGAGTAACAAGTGCTGGGCGAGGGGTGGGGAAGGGGATGCAATGGTATTAGCAAAATCCTGGCCACGGGTGCATATTTTAAAAATCCACTGAGATGGGGTTGGGTGGGTCAAAAAAGTGGTCACGTCCTGGAAAATCTGGATGCTATGGTAACTCTAGCACTCCCCCCACCCCCACTAGCTCACCTCTGAGTCCACATGTTGCCGCCACCGCCGCTGTTCCCACCCAGAAGGCAGAACCGGCAACATGTGGAAAATACAGGACAAAAGCATGTAAATAAAGAACAACGGACAAACCCTTAAAAGGCCATTTTTACACAGACGCCCCCGTCTCGCTCGGTGTTCAGGCGGGTGTGCAGGTGGCGGGCATCTGTGTAAACGGCTGGCAGTAGGTGGGGGGATGGGTGTCCGCTCGGTGTTTATCCGTGTGAACACTGAGCAGAATGGGTGGGGGTGCGTGTGTGCTCCCACACAACACCCACTTCCACCCATCACCCACCCATCTCCACCCACGGAGTCTGTGAAAAGGGACACACACACACACACCTCCATCCACTGCACCATAATACGCATCAACTCACCCACCCCCATCTGTGTAAAAAAGGCCAAAAAGTAGGACTATCCTGTTCAGGTTCGCAGCCATGAAGTGCTTTTGGATCCCTCACTGCGCCTGGAATACCATCACCTCCATCTGGTGAGACGGCTGCAGCCTTTTCATTTGGATTTTAATTGGGCCACTGTCATCCTTGCTTTCATCACCTCAAAGCTAGATTACAGCAACGCTCTTTACGTGGGGCTGCCCTTGACTTTTCAGAAAACACAGTTGGTGCAGAATGTGGCATTTTGGCTCTTTTCAGGGACGAGTTGCCACAAACACATTACACCGGTGCTCTGATGTCTGCACTGGCTGCCTATAGCTTTCCAGGCACAATTCATGGACGGATCATTACCTCCTGCAGACCTCCCTTCTAGCACACGTCTGCCCCCGGAAGGATGTGGAACCTATTTGGATGGTCCGCCCCCAGAGGCTGTTGGACCCACTGCAGTTTCTAGGTGCTCTGGGGGAGTTACCCTCTGACCTTGATGACCATCTCATCGATGACCTCGTTAAGCTATGGAATGCCTTGCTGATGGAGGCTATCGATCTGACGGCTCCCAGGCGTCCGTTACCTAGGCAGAGACTCCTCAGACATCTGTGGTTTTCCGAGGAGCTGCGGAGGCTGAAGCAAGCTGGACAACAGTTGGAGTGATGGTGTCGCCGTTCTCGTGCTGAAGCCAACAGATTGCGGCATAGAGCTAGTTTACGAGCCTATGCTATGGCTATGCGGGTAGCAAAGAGGGAGTTCTTTGCTACCCTCATAGCGTCCGCAAAATCCCATCCAGTAAAGCTGTTCTGGGTTGTGCGGGGACTGGTCAGTCCAGTCTCCCTCGACCCTGGAGTTGAGTCATCATCTGTCCATTGTGATATGTTTGCGGATTATTTTGTGGACAAAATCACTCGTATTCACCATGACTTCGATGCTGCACTTAATACAGTAGAGGAGGTACAGGTTGTAGAAGCCCCATCACGTCCAATTTTGTGGGATCAGTTTTAGTTGGTGACACACGCTGACGTGGTGAAGGTTCTGGGGGCAGTTCGGGCCACCTCCTGTGAATTAGATCTGTGCCCGTCCTGGCTACTTAAGAGCTGCCGGGAGACAATGGGGCCATTACTGGCTGGGGTGGTCAACGCCTCTCTTCGGGAGGGCAGAGTGCTGAGCTGCCTCAAGGAGGCGGTGGTGGGGCCTCTGCTCAAGAAACCATCACTTGACGTTGACTCCCCTGCCAGCTATTAACCTGTCTCTAACCTTACATTTTAGGGAAGGTTACTGAATGGGTAGTGGTCCGACAGCTCCAAGAGCATCTTGACCGCGTCGGTTATCTTGATCCCTTTCAATATGGCTTCCATCTGGGTTATGGCACTGAGACAGCACTTGTGGCTTTGGTAGATAATCTCTGTTGCGAAAAGGATCGGGGTCGATCGACCCTATTGATCCCGTTAGATCTTTCTGCAGCATTTGATACTGTTGACCATGAGATGTCGGTGACGCGCCTGCGGGACAGTGCAGGGGTGGGCAGGACTGTTCTCGAATGGTTCTGCTCATTCCTGACTGGAAGAACTCAGCGGGTGGTGCTCAGTGAGTGTTTTTCATCTTACTGAGACCTCTCGTGTGGGGTTCCACAGGGTTCTGTTTTGTCCCCTCTCCTGTTTAACGTGTATATGCAGCCGCTCGGTGGGGTGATTAGAGGGTTCGGGGTGAGGTGTCATCAGTATGCGGATAACACCCAACGGTATCTATCATTTTCAACAGATCCAAGCCCGGCTGTCTCAGTGCTTACCCGGTGTTTGGCAGCAGGGAAGTGCTCACACCTGGGACACCACTCCCCCGGCCAGCATAAAAGGCAGCTGCCCCCCCCCCCAGGGAAGGGTCCCCTGGAAGCAAGAGGAGCCCCTTTGGAAGCCCCTCCCCCAGCCCTGCGTGATGCAACTCCACTCCCCTGACCAGCATAGAAGGCAGCTGCCCCTCTCGGGCAGTGCCCGAAGGGCGGCAACAAAAGGACGCTGACCGTTGTGAGGCCGGAGCGAGGCCTGTGAGGACCCAGCGCTAGTGACGACAGCAGTGCAACGCAGCCTCGGCCAGTCATTGTTCACATCGCCACTGGCCTTCGCTCGGACTCTCCTGCACCATCCACAGGCCCAGTTATCCCCTCTGCTGCTGTGATTACCAACCACAGGAATGCCTCCCCTTCTCTACCCCACTCCCTCGCCCTCCATCTCTCCTCTCCTTCTCCCACTGCTGCTGTCTCCCCTACTTCTCCCTCTCCCTCCAACACTCTTTCTCCAACCTCCCCACCCCTTATTTTCCCCTTTTCCTATTCCCTCTCCTCCCCTTCACCCCCCCTTAACCATTATCTGCAAGCCCCCTCCTCCCCACCAGAGTCCCCGCAAGCCCCATCGCTCCACATCCCCCAACCTCATCCACATTCCCTGCCTTCCCCCGATCAACTCCCCTTCTCCTGCTCCCTCTGGAACTGCCACTTTTCCATTAACAAAGCCCCCTTCATTAATGACCTCTTCCTCTCTCACCGCTTCTAACTCCTTGCACTTACTGAAACCTGGATCTCTCCCTCTGACTCTATCAGCCCTGCCACCCTCTCCTCTGGAGGCCTTTCCTTCTCTCACCGATCTCTCACCCCAGAAGGCCGGGGTGGTGGCGTGGGCCTTCTCCTTGCCAACCCTTGTCGATTCCAGCCCCTCTCCCCTCCCTCTCCTTCCCCTCCTTTGAGGCTCACTCTGTACGTCTCTTTCCCCCCTTCGCCTTCGTGTCGCGGTCATCTACTGCCCCCCCGGACCCCTTTCCTCTTTTCTCCCGGACTTCGAATCCTGGCTTACCTTCTTCCTTTCTGATGATACCCCCGCTCTCATTCTTGGTGACTTCAACATTCATGTTGATGCACCTTCCCAGCCCTCTATCTCCCGCTTCCTCTTCCATGCCTCCTCCTTCGATCTCCGTCTCTGGACTGATTCCCCCACTCACACCGGTGGCCACTCTCTCGATCTCATCTTCTCCAGAAACTGTCCTGTTGGAGGAACTGCGCATGCGCGAACCCGCTTAGACGCGCTTCCTGAATCTCCTCCAGCCACGCCACAGGAAAAGCCTCCAAAACGACCAAAAACCAACTAAAAACCTCAAAGAAAGGTAGGGTGAGATGGGGAAATCAAAGGGGTCCCAGGAGAATAAATCTGGGGCAGCAGCAATAGAAAAACTGTTCCAAATAAAAACGCCCCCCCCCCC